>CM062627.1:34902834-35342834 GCA_025617555.3 Puccinia polysora
CTCTCTTCCAGTCGGATCTCTCTTCAGAATTCATAGCTTGTCAAATGATATTTGGCTTAAAACTTTGACCATTTCTTAGCTCAAATCCAGAATAAAATTGGGGCATATCAAATTTAGCAAAACCACCTTTGGAAACACGCCATTTGTTTTGACAAAACCACTATTTTTGATGGTGTGTTTCTGAAAGAAACATACCCCCTAAATGGTTTATTTCAAGATGGTGTGTTTCATGAAAATGGTGGTTTTCAAACATCAAACCTGCAATTATCATCCATCCACCATCCATTGCATGCTAAACACCCATCCACACCTCCACCTCAGGAAACCCATACCAATCCCATCTCAATCACATCACACAAATCTCATCTCCATTGCTTCACATCTCCATCAATTCACATCTCCATTGCTTCACATCTCCATCACATCAAAAATATCCCATTGCATGCAAAACACCCATCCACAACTCCACCTCAGCAAATCTATACCTGTCCCATCCCCATTGCATCACTTCAAATCTCATCTCTATCACTTCACATCTTGATTTCTTCAAATCTCCATTTCTTCACACAAATAACATCATCATCTTTCTCAAAATTTCCAATCAAACTTCCCAGAAGCAAGTTCAAAACTCAAAAAAGCTGACTGAACCTTTTTTATTATTTGACTCTGATTCAGACTTTGATTCAGACTCCTATTTGGAATCAACTTTGTTAGCTTTGAATTCTACATTGGAAAAGAAATACATAGTTCCATAAAGACACACTCTCCACAACCATATTTATGAAAGGCAAAAGCTTCATCTACTCCCAAACTTAAGCTTCCAGCAACTGTTCAAAATTTATTGCCTTCATTCATGAGACTTCTGGAGATTATTAAAGATAACCACATCTTCCAGAAAAATTCTCAGAGTCCTCAACGCAATCCAACTATCCAACTTGCTGTTGCTCTTTATAGATTGGGATCAAATGGAAATGGAGCAACAATTCATCAGTTAGGAAATCTATTCAAAGTTGGTTATTGAACCATTAACTTATACACCAAAAGAGGCATGATTGCTATCCTATTTTCATTTTATCAGTCCTTTGTTGGCCAACAAAAGAACAAAACAAGAAGATATCTCAAGTAATTGAGAAAAAAGGTTTTCCCAGTTGCATTGGTTTTGTTGATGGAACCACTATCCCCTTGAGTCAAAAACCCAAACTAGATGGCAACCACTATTTTAATCAGACAAAAAAGGCAATCAATTCATTTTTTTTCAAAGCCTTTGATAACATACTGACCAAATATGTTTTATTGGTTTGTATAGATACTCTGTTTCACTAAAACTTGTTTGTGATAACAAAAAGAAGTTCATATCCCTCCATGCTGGCCTTCCAGTTTCTTGTCACAATTCATATGTTTTGAATTGGATGCAGATTTCCCAAAAACCAGATAAATACTTTGAGAAGGATCAATAACTTTTGGAAGATTCAGATTATACCAGTGGGAAATATTTTGTTCCAGCATACTGCAATGTTTCATCCAACAATCAAGCAAAAACCAATCTCAACTATTATATTGACCAATAAAAAGTTTGGATTGAGAATTCCATAGGAATCCCAAAAGGAAGAAGGGCCAGATTATGGGAGATGCAAAATCAGCTACAAAATTCCAAAGACATGAAGTTCCTCATCAACTGGAATTATCACTTGTGTAATCCTTCACAACCTTGTTGCCAACATCAAAGATGAATGAGAAGAAATATTTGAAGAAGATATTCCCAATCCTCCTCAATTCATCCCAGTCTCATCTTGTACCTCATATTCTGAATGCAGCTAGTGGATTATACTGCTCACAATGGCACACTTTGATGAGTAGCATTCAGCTGTTAAATAGGTGAAATATCAAATCACATAATTTTTTTAGATTTGGTTGTTCAAATCCTAGGCTGACGTGTTTATTTTTTTTTGGGTGGACTTAGACAAAAAACAGAAACATAACTTTCAAACCACCCACCTTACCCCACCAAACCACCTTTCCACTCCTCCCCCCTCCTCAAAAAACCACCTCACCCACCACAAACACCTCACCCCACCAAACCACCAGTTCACACCTCCCTCCTCCTCACCAAACCACCTAAACCACCACAAACACCTCACCATCCACCTTAACCTACCTTCAAGTTCACCCAGTCATCCTCCTGCTTATTTTTCTTTGCGCAGATCCCCAGGTAAGCCCCCCCTCATCCTCCTCAATTCATTGGAGCTGACATCCCCCCCCTGCTCCTCCTTTTAGAAGCATTAATACTTGCTTTCTCAGCAACTCTGGTAAGCAACCTCCTCCTCCTCCTACTCACCCTCCTCCCCCTCTCCTCCATCCCCCTGCTCCTCCTTGTCAACAGATTGGCAGAAAATGAATTTTTGCTTGCAGTTTGATTGATTTCTCCAACCACAAAAAAAACAATTGTTTGTTTGCCATTTTGTAAAATGATCAAACCACAAGCAATGGCTCATTTGCTTGCCGGTTGACCAATCAATCAATCAACTGGTGAACAATTGATTTTTGGCTGGCCAATCAATTGATTGATCAAAAAGCAAAAAAATGATTGTTTGCTGGCCAATAAATTGATTGATTGACCGGAAAAAAATTGATCAACAAGGAGGAGGAGGTGGATGATGTCCCTCCCCCCCACACCCCTTCACCACCACCACCTCCTCCCAATCAAACAGCAAGAAAAACTTTTTTTGCTTGCCATTTGATCAACAAGTAGGATGGGGGGGATTGATTTCCTGCCCCCCTTCACCTCATCCTCCCCAATAATTAAAAAACGGGCTGATGACTTTTTTTTAGGAGAATTCACCGGTATTGTTTTTACATTTTCTACTTTTATTGATTGTCTATGTTGATTATACCAGACTAATGGATGTTTTTCTTTTTCCTTTTCTTTTTGATTCCATGCAATGTAACACAGTTTTCCACTGCTTGCTTGGCAAATTCTTCTCCCACTAAACTCAAAATGCTAAACACTTGTTTGAATCTTTTCTTGATCCTCACACCAATTGAAGTATTTGGATGGGAGGACATGATTTGATAAGCATGCAGAGAGGTGGCAAGAATCCGGCTTGTCAGGAAAAGAGGGCTCAATGCTAATATTCTAAAATCTATTTGGATATCAAAGAGGAAGGGATCAATGAAAAGATTGTGTGTTCAGAGAAAAAACTACAGCCTTTCGATCCTTATTCTGCCATAAATTCCATAAAAAGAAACAAACTTTGAAAAACCTGCCCTGAAGAATTTGAACAGGCCAAACAGAAGATCAAAAATGTTAATTTATTCTCCTCTGGAAAATCTTTGTTCATGATAAATCCATTCATGAGGCACAGGTTGCAATAATTGAATTTTCCCTTTGAATATAATCTCTGAGCAAGATAAGAAGGACATCAACTTCTTGAAAAAACTCCTTCACCAATAAAGAAAACTTTTCAACACTGTTGATCCCTCAAGACCTTGGGGTAAGAAAATGTGGGAAATTGGATGGCAAAAATTGATGCACCCTTCTGAATTATTCAGAAAATATTTGAAGGAAGCTGCCATTTAATCTTTACCTCAAGAGTATACTTTGCTCAACCTCAGGTTGGGCAAAGAATCTCAAATCCTAGGACAAATATTCAGAAAATTAGCTAAACTGGCACACCATTCCAACCAAGAAACCATGCTGGAAAACAATATCCTCTCTTTCTCTTCATTGGAATTTGGATCTGGACTAACTCCTTTTTGAAGCTCCCCTAGCATCACCTTCACCTCAGAATCCTTCTACAACTCTCCCCATATTGAAAAAGGGGATGTCTCCTCCTATTCCTTTTTACTGGTGGTCCCAAACAAAAAATCAGATGGAAAAATTATTGAAAAAAAGGACAAATATCAATATCAAATGGCAAATTTGTTCTTCCTGAATGAGGATTTGGAAGGAAATAAAAAAAAAGGTATTGTAAAAATGGTTTGGGCGGCAAAAAAGTAGAAGCACTTTACTTTTCCTGCTGTGGATACTGCCACCCATACTAGGATGGCTATGTCTTTGGAAATTAACAAGACCACTCTAAAAAAATGCAAAGACTGAAAAAGAAGTCAAATATATTCTAGAACAAAGAATTTAGATAAAAATAAAAATCATTTTTTCATTGGTGAGGTTAAAAATAGCCTCAAACATCATTGTATTTGGAAATAATTTTTTTGTTCCTATTTTTAAAACTTTTTTCAAAGCAAATATTTTACAAGTCAAGAAATTGAGTAATTTACTTTATTTCATAAACAGCTCTACTGCTACCAATACCTGCCATGGGTACCAATAACCTATCTTTTTTTTCTGTGGCTAGCCTTTCCCGTTCCTTTTCAAGTTGATCTTCCACCCAATCCTTCTCCTTTTCATCTGTTTGAAACTCCATCTCAGCCTGTTTAATTTTAAACTCAGCATCCAACCTTTTTTTATGAGCCATAATCTCATCTTTCTTCTTTTGAAAATCCATAGCCCGTTGAAAATCCCACTTCTCCTTTTCAAATTGAAGTTTTTCAGATTCAATTTGTGATTTCACTGTTTTTTAGAGGGGAATAGGAATTATATTTATTTTGAAAGCAAGGAGAATCAATTGATTCAATTACTTGAATCTCTCTTCTCCATGATATCCTCAAATCCAAAAAAATTTGAAGTGAATTGGTCCTCTTCTGAAAGCTATTGGGGTAAAGGCTAATGGAATTGGAGGCCTTTTGCTTTCCCTTTGCAGAGGAGGTTTGTGTGGGAAAGTCATTGCTCTCATTTGAAGGGTATGTGGGAGACCCCATTGGCTTGAGTATTTGGCCATTCAGGAAAAAATGAGCCTGTTTTTTTAAAATATAAAACAGTCAGGATTAATTAAACAGACAGAAGATAAAAGAACCTGTTTCCTTACTTGAGAAGATTTTGATGTTAGTGGCAATGCATGAGTAACTTTCTCCTCATTGGCCAGGTTCTTAATTTCTTCCACCCAAGGAAGAGAGCAATCCAAAGAAGGAATTGAGGGGTCCAAGGAAGGGTTTCAATTGATAATCAATGCTGATGCAGACCTTATTGGAGCTGGTTCTGTTGGAATATCCTACTGCAAATAAGATTGGGGCCACCCATAGGTTTCATTGGGATCATCATTGATAGGCTGAGCATCCACACCCAGGTCCTTAGCATAAACTGAATCTGATTGTTGGGAATTAAAAGTGGCTAAAGGGTTGATATTGGACTTATTTTAAAAGATTTCATCCATTTGAATATAAAAAGGACAAATGGAGTCCAAATTATCAACCACTGAGTTGATTACCTTTTCTTTATTGGAGTCAGTGATACAAACACCAGTGGAGATTGAAATAGAGTGGGCTTTTTTTTAATTGGTTTGATATTTCTTGAATTTCTCCTGCATCTTTTTGGATAAAATATCCAGCCTAACTTTGGTTTTATTCTTCAGTTAATTGACCATCAGGAGATAATCATTTAACTTAGAGGATGCAGGTTGGCCAACTTGTGTTTCATTGTTGGATCCCAAGCAAGCATAATAGTTGGAGGAAATTTTGAGCCAGTTTACCAGGATGATGTGATTAGATATCTTGAGCTGACTTGAGCCTTTGGAAGCTGAAGAGGGAGGAGTTTTGGATGTTAATTTCCTGGGGGATGTTTGCTTTGGTCCATTGGATTTTGTAGTGGACTTGCGGGGGGAGGTTTGCTGAGGGGCCCTTCAAAAAGAGTAAGAGGGATGGAGGGATGAAGAAATGACTGGATGAAGTGATGAAGGTATGTGTTGAAAGTGGGGAGGAATTGATGAATCAATGAAGCAATGAAGCAATGAGAGTTAGGATGTGATGAAAGTGGGAATGAAGCAATGAAGTGATGATAGGATGGATGTGATAAAATCAATAACATGATGAAGGTGATGAAGCAATGAGAGCATTAAAGTGGTGAGGGTGATGAAGCAAAGATGCTAGGAAGAGATGAGGGTGATGAAGAAATGAGAGTTATGAAGTGATGAGGATAGCAATAAAGAGATAAAGAGCACTGAATCAAATTTTTTGGATGAGGTTGGAGGTAGAATTTTTCCAATGAGGTTGGAGGTCAAGAAGGTGATGATGTGGATTGATGGGTTGAGATGGTGAAAGGCTTTAAATACTTTATTTGAAAAAACCCATTCATTTAAGTTAACTCTGACACGTCTGATGTGAAATAAGTGGGTTTTTCTGATTTTTAATGGCCTGTTTGAAATGGGGGATTTGGGTTGAAACCTGCCATGAAAAAATGGTGGGTTTGCTTAACTTTGATATTCCCTATTTAGAATAAATTGTTACATAAATATATCACCAGGGGAAAACTGGAGGCACATTCTAGCATGTGCCACCCTGTAAAGAGTTTTCAACTTGTTTACAACTGGATTGTAACTCTTTCCTAATCCAGGAAATCTATCAATATAACCTCCAAATACCCACACCACAACTTCTGTTGAAATATTCTATAACCAATTTTCAATCAAATATTATTTATTCTTGGAAGGAGGTTCAATTGTAACTAAAGTTTTCATTAAAACTGCTAATATGTTTTGGTGATTTATGGTCAAAAAATCAATTTTATATATGTCATACCAATTTCCTTGAATTTTTCATTCTTGGAAATTCATTATAAAATTTGAAGTTTTTTCCCAAAAGAATTCAAAGTTAAAAAAATAAATCAATCTTGGGAAAAATTGACTACTTTTATTCTAGACTTTGAAATTTGGAAAAAAAGCCAGTCCAGCTGGGTACTTATTAATTTTGAAAAAATTATTCTATCCTGTTTTCAAAAATGTTCTTTAACTAATATAATTGCAAGGATGGGCCTGTATATGCATAAAACTTTGATAAAAAATCCAGTATTGCAACAATATTTACTGAATGTTTTGAGCTTTGACAGATTTTCTCATATGATTATTAATTCCAACAAAAAATGATATTGAGAGTGTAATTAGCTATTTTATTCAAAATACAAGAATAGGGTATATCAAAGTTAACCAAACCGGCCATTTTTTAATGGTGGGTTACAACCCAAATCCACCATTTCAAAACCTCCATTAAAAATCAAAAAAACCCACTTATTTCACATCAGACGTGTCAAAGTTAACATGATATAAGTGGGTTTTTTCAAATAAAGTATTTAAAGGCTTCCACCACCTGTCCACGTCATCCACCCCTGGCTTCCCACCTCCTTCTACCTTCGACCTCATTGCAAATTTTTTTACCTCCAGCATCATCATAAAAAGATTCACCACTATCATCACTTTATCACTCTCATCATCACTCTCATCAATTTATCACCCTCATCACTTGATCACTCACCACTTTATTGCTCTCATTGCTTCATTGCTCTCATTGCTTCATTTCTCTCATTGCTTCATCACTCTCATCACTCTAGCTCCAACAAGAACTTGTACCTCCAACCTCATCCAAAGAATCCAATCATTGTTTTATTGCTCTTTTCTCTTTATTGCTCTCATCACTTCATATCTCTCATCACTTCATATCTCTCATCACTTCATATCTCTCATCACTTTATCTTGCTTTTCAATTTATCCCTCTCATCACCTTATTGCCCTTACTCTTTAGAAATGGCCCCTCAGCAAGCCTCCCCCCGCAAGTCCACACAAAAGTCCAACAAACCAAAGAAAACATTGCAAAGGAACTCCACAACAAACAATCCTCCGCCATCAGCTTCCAAGGGCTCAAAAAATCATCCCCCATTAGCTTACAAGGGCTGAAGTAAGCTCAAGAGAGCTGATCACATCATCCTGGTCAACTGGCTCAAAATTCCCTCCAACTATGATGCCTGCTTTGGATTGGACAATGAAACACCTGTTGGCCAACCTCCGTCCTCTAAGGTCAATGGTTATCTACTGATGGCCAATGAACTCAAGAATAAAACAAAAGGTAGGCTGGATCTTTCATCCAAACAGATGAGGGAGCAATTCAAGAATTATTGAGCCAAGTACAAAAAGGCCCAATCCATGTCAATCTCCACTGGCTTTGGTATCACCAACTCTGACAAAGCCAAGGGAATCAACTTGGTGGTTGATAAGTTGGACTCCATTTGTCCTTTTTATATTCAAATGGATGAAGTCTTTGTAAAGAAGGACAACATCACCCCCTAGTTTTCTTCATGTTTTTTCTTTTCTTTCTTTTCTTTCTTTTCTTTTTTTCTTTTTTTCTTTTTTTCTTTGTTTCTTTTTTTCTTTTTTTCTTTTTTTCTTTTTTTCTTTTTTTCTTTTTTTCTTTTTTTCTTTTTTTCTTTTTTTCTTTTTTTCTTTTTTTCTTTTTTTCTTTTTTTCTTTTTTTCTTTTTTCTTTTTTTCTTTTTTTCTTTTTTTCTTTTTTTCTTTTTTTCTTTTTTTCTTTTTTTCTTTTTTTCTTTTTTTCTTTTTTTCTTTTTTCTTTTTTTCTTTTTTTCTTTTTTTCTTTTTTTCTTTTTTTCTTTTTTTCTTTTTTTCTTTTTTTCTTTTTTTCTTTTTTTCTTTTTTTCTTTTTTTCTTTTTTTCTTTTTTTTTCTTCTTCTTTTTTTTTCTTCTTTTTCTTCTTCTTTTTATTTTTTTCTTTTTTTTCTTTTTTGTCTTTTTCTTTTTATTCTTTGTTTCCTGTTTTTCTTTTTATTTTCTTTTTTTTCTTTTTCTTGTTTCTTTTTTTTCTTTTTTTTCTTTTTTTTCATTTTTCTCATTTTTCTCATTTTTTTCCTTTTTTTCTTTTTTTTCCTTTTTTTATTTTTTTCTTTTCTTTTTTTCTTTGTTTTATTTTTTTCTTTTTCTTTTCCTTTTTTCTTTTTTTCTGTTCCTTTTTCTTTTTCTTTTTCTTTTTCTTTTTCTTTTTCTTTTTCTTTTTCTTTTTCTTTTTCTTTTTCTTTTTCTTTTTCTTTTTCTTTTTCTTTTTCTTTTTCTTTTTCTTTTTCTTTTTCTTTTTCTTTTTCTTTTTCTTTTTCTTTTTCTTTTTCTTTTTCTTTTTCTTTTTCTTTTTCTTTTTCTTTTTCTTTTTCTTTTTCTTTTTCTTTTTCTTTTTCTTTTTCTTTTTCTTTTTCTTTTTCTTTTTCTTTTTCTTTTTCTTTTTCTTTTTCTTTTTCTTTTTCTTTTTCTTTTTCTTTTTCTTTTTCTTTTTCTTTTTCTTTTTCTTTTTCTTTTTCTTTTTCTTTTTCTTTTTCTTTTTCTTTTTCTTTTTCTTTTTCTTTTTCTTTTTCTTTTTCTTTTTCTTTTTCTTTTTCTTTTTCTTTTTCTTTTTCTTTTTCTTTTTCTTTTTCTTTTTCTTTTTCTTTTTCTTTTTCTTTTTCTTTTTCTTTTTCTTTTTCTTTTTCTTTTTCTTTTTCTTTTTCTTTTTCTTTTTCTTTTTCTTTTTCTTTTTCTTTTTCTTTTTCTTTTTCTTTTTCTTTTTCTTTTTCTTTTTCTTTTTATTTTTATTTTTACTTTTATTTTTATTTTTATTTTTATTTTTATTTTTCTTTTTATTTTTCATTTTCATTTTCATTTTCATTTTCATTTTCATTTTCATTTTCATTTTCATTTTCATTTTCATTTTCATTTTCATTTTCATTTTCATTTTCATTTTCATTTTCATTTTCATTTTCATTTTCATTTGCATTTTCATTTTCATTTTTATTTTCATTTTCATTTTCATTTTCATTTTCATTTTCATTTTCATTTTCATTTTCATTTTCATTTTCATTTTCATTTTCATTTTCATTTTCATTTTCATTTTCATTTTCATTTTCATTTTCATTTTCATTTTAATTTTCATTTTCACTTTCAATTTCAATTTCATTTTCTTCACCATCAAAAATAATTTTCAATGGAAATATAAACAGTATCTGATCCCAAGTTTTTCATAAAATTCTGCTGTTACAAAATCAGTTTCTCTGAGTTCTTCAACCAAATAAACTTCAAACTCAATGATATACATTAGAACTTGTTCTAAACAATACCATTCCATTTAATTTTTTTTTCTGGATTATGAAGGTCTATAGGATTGGACAGGAACTAATAATAACCAATCATTTTCATGGGTTCAAGAAGTATAATTCACTAACCCATGCAAACCATTGGTTATGAAAGGCAATTAGCATGGTGTAAATTTTAAGATGGGACATTTGTGATTTTGTGTATATGGTAAATACTTTCATATCAATGAAAATGTGCTAATTAACAAGATTTTCTTCAATTTAAAGCCATTCTTCTTCCTGGTTATACATTCCTCATTGGTGCTTCATTGAAATTGTTTTTATATTATTCCTTAATTCTTTCAATCTTGCAAGGCTTGATTAAAAAATTTTAGTTTAGTTTTATCTAGCATTGTTGCAAAAGAGAAATAATTCATGCATGGGGAAGACATAAAATTTGTGTGAGGAAAAATGTAAAGGTCTTCATATGGGGGGGTTGAGGTGTTATCAAGTTGATGGATAGGCATGAAAGTACAATATGTTGTTTATTGAGAGGTTGTATGAATGGGAGGAGATGGTATAGATTGGATATGATATGAAAATATGTGGACTAAGAACCATTGGTTAGTAGGGTGGGTTGAAATAAGGTTTACAGCCAAACTTGCAGTTTTTTGATTTTTGACCTATGTATTACTGCGTTTGGCAGGATCATGGGTTAAGAGTTGAATGCTGGCTGGCAACAACTTGGTGGATCAATTTTTCCATGAGTTTGAAAGTTACAGGTTGTCACAAGTATGGTTCAGGACAAGTTATACTGTACCTGATATTAGAAAGCCTTCCATTTGGAGTGAAATTCTCTTGGTATTCTTTACACTATATCTTTCCTTGATTTTTTCTCAAAACTCAATTAGTAATAAATTTCTTTTTGAAAATTAATCTAGAAGTAACAATGTTCTTTCCCTTTTAGAATTTTAACCTGCTTAACCACTTCAGAAACACTTTTATTATCCAAAGAATGAAAGTATTTCCAAATAGCTCTCTTCCAGTCGGATCTCTCTTCAGAATTCATAGTTTGTCCAATGATACTTGGCTTAAAACTTTGACCATTTCTTAACTCAAATCCAGAATAAAATTGGGGCATATCAAATTTAGCAAAACAACCTTTGGAAACACGCCATTTGTTTTGAAAAAACCCACTATTTTTGATGGCGTTTTTCTGAGATAAAAATGCCCCCTAACTGGTTTATTTCAAAATTGTGTGTTTCATGAAAATGGTGGGTTTCAAACATCAAACCTGCAATTATCATCCATCCACCATCCATTGCATGCAAAAAGCCCATCCACACCTCCACCTCAGGAAACCCATACCAATCCCATCTTAATCACATCACACAAATCTCATCTCCATTGCTTCCAATCTCCATCAATTCACATCTCCATTGCTTCACATCTCCATCACATCAAAAATATCCCATTGCATGCAAAAAACCCATCCACACCTCCACCTCAGCAAATCTATACCTGTTGCATCCCCATTGCATCATTTCACATCTCATCTCTATCAATTCACATCTTGATTTCTTCACATCTCCATTGATTCACACAAATCCCATCATCATCTTTCTCAAAATTTCCAATCAAACTTCCCAGAAGCAAGCTGAAAACTCAAAAAAGCTGACTGAACCTTTTTTAGTATTTGACTCTGATTCAGACTTTGATTCAGACTCCAATTTGGAATCAACTTGGTTAGCCTTGAATTCTATATTGGAAAAGCAATACATAGTTCCACAAAGACACACTCTCCACAACCATATGTATAAAAGGCAAAAGCTAATTTTTTGTTGTTTTATGACGCCTTGGCACACACAAACCTGGATTCAATAAGATAAATGAATGATTCTATACATTTCATTGGAAAAAAATTAAAAAATCAAGGTTCCAGAAAAAAAAAACAGAGAAAAGATAAAGCAGGCCTGGGATAAAACTCAAAGTGGATTGAGGTTTTTCAAGCATTGAAAAAGAATTCCACTGATTGAATTTTTCTTTTCTTTATAGTTTCCATCAATAACTTTGAATCAAAAATTTCAAAATCATCTTCCTTGCTCAATTGAAGCATTGTGTTGATGCCCCAATCTGGTATTGTAAATGATGACATTGAGGAATTGGTAAGTAAATCCAAAGAACTGGATAAATTCAAAAACAAGTTAAATCTTTTTTGGCATGATAGAAAAAATTCAAAATCATGTTATAGACACAACTAAAATGATAAGTGTTCATAATAATGCTTCATTTTTTTTCATCAGCATTTTAAATAGTTTTAACTTAATTTTTTTGAAATTTGAAGCTAATTTACTTTGTTTAACCTGGGATGCATGTGCATTTTATCACAATTAGAAATGAATTTGCTGGTGGTTGGAAAAGAGTTACATGTTTTTTTATTTTGGAGATATGGTTTTCTTAACCTCCAGTTACAACAGGGTTATTTCTTTCAGTAACACCAGTATTGCAGTCAGGCACATGATGAAATTTTAGATACTCCTGTGGGATCATAGGAATAATTTATTAAACAGTGATGTTAAATTTACCGCTCCAACTGTGTGGTAGTTTTTTAAGGCCCTACACCGCTAAAATGAACTGTGGGGGCTCAAAGACAACCATAAAGGGCCGTTTCAAACACGCGAGACCCCTGGGGGGTTGTGAAGGAGTTGTCTAACCCCCGTACAAGGCTCAAATTGGCCATGTTTGGGGGGCGCACAACCCCCCAGAAGCCGTTCCAGAATTTTGGGCACCCCCTGGACCACACTTGGGTTGTGTCAACCCAAATTTGGGATTAACGCATACTTTGTGGGACTGTTGTTCCACACCTAGCAATCCCAAAGAGATATTAAAGCAAAACCCAAGTGAATTTAAAGCAAATAATCATAAATCATATAAAAATCTGCAAACAATTCTTTCTCAACTTGAAAGTGAGCAAATTTTGTTTGATCAATTGAAAGTTGGATTGAATACTGAAGTATACCATTGCATTTTTTTGCATGGGAACAGTGGAAAGCCCTCCTTCTTCTGACATGGTGGCATGGAAGGTCTACATTCATAGTGCCATGAAAAAAGCTTTGGAAAAAGAAAAAAAAAGATTTGGGTAATGAAACATTTGAAGCCCCAATTACATCCTCATCAAGGGGGACAATTGAGGAACAAAATTTTTCACAAATGGACATTACCGCTGGTGGTGAGTAACATTTATTGTTACTGGTCTTTGCCGTATTTAATTTGATTGAAACTGATGGAGTGAATGCCATCTATATAAATATGTAACTATGGAAGATCCAATTGACCCACCCCCCTTGAGTGCTTTTCCTAGTAGTGAAGAGGCACAAAACTATTGTCAAACATGGGCAATGAAGCATGGTTGTGCTTTGAAAATTTTGAACTCAAAGCGTGACCAAAATTTTGATTTAGCCTGTGATAGACATGGTTCCTATCCAGGAAGTCTTCTTACCAAAAGGTCTAGACAAACTCACACAAGGAAGGTTCGGTGCAAATTTTTAATTCATGCAAGTCAAAAAAAGGCAGACCCCTTGTGGCGCCTCTCCTACAAAGAAACCAAACATAACCATCAACCATCTGAACATCCCTCTGTGAATCCTCAACTGAGGAGAATCTTGGGGGTGGCCTTAGAAAATCTAGTAGAAGGCATGAATGATGGGCTCAACACGTTACAACTGAAGAGAAAATTGATCAAGATTGAGGGGCGGATCATTTTGACAACCAAAGAATCTATAACACTAAGCGGAAGGTAACGCTTGCAGAACTAAAGGGAAAAAGTGTTATGGAGGTACTTTATGAACACCTTGAAGAAAAAAGTTGGATTCACTGGTCAAAGTTCAGTGGAGAGGGTCACTTGGAGGACCTGTACTTAGAAAATCCAGAGGCAGTAAAGCTTTCAAAACAATTCCATCATATTGCTATGTTGGATTGTACTTATAAAACAAGTAAGTACAAAACCCCACTATTGCATGTTGTAGGAATGACAGCCAATCAGGAAAATTTCACAAAAGCCCTTGTTTTTATAACAAAAGAAACATTTGAGTTCTACAGTTGGTCTGTAAATGCATTAAAGGAGTTGGCTTATGATCCTGAGAGACTTCAAAAAGTCTTTGTGATGGACCGTGAAAAAGATCTGATTTGTGCAATTGAAATTAGTTTCCCAGATTCATCAAGAAAATTTTGCACTTGGAACTTGTCTAAAAAAATACAAGAAAGCTGTAAAGTGCGCTTTTTTAATGATGTTGAAGGATGTAAAAGCTTTATGAATCTGTGGGAAAAGTGTGGGGCCTCAAAGACCAAGGAGGAGGCAGAGGTCAATGGAGGGGAACTCAGAGTAGTTCCAAATTACTGCTTCTTGTTCTTCCTAGTTTTGGGTTCTGAAATTTTGAATTGTATAATGTTTCTTGAAAGACTATGAGGATGTACTTGAGTATATGGAAAATAACATTTTCCCTATCAAAGAGACATTTGTAACAGCGTGGAATTGTATAAACCCAGATTTTGGAAACAAAACAACTTCTCCAGTTGAAGGGGCCCATGTGACTCTCAAATAATTCCTTGCAAACTCTTTGGGAAACCTGTTGGATGTTTGGAAAAGCCTTGACAGAAAGTTTTTGAATCAAATTAATTCATTTCATGCATCACTTTATAACTCTTGAATTTAGTGAGGGATAGTTCTTCCCCCTAAAATATTACCATTGGGTTAAAAATTGTCTTTAGAGGCAATCTATCTTGTTAGGGAACAACTCAAGAAGTTCAAATGTGATCATGATGGAGAAGTCTGCACCAAGTCACATTTCAAGACTATGGGTTTGCCCTGTTCCCACCAAAAAGTTGACCATCTAGCAATCAGAGGATCTGTGGTACCCAAAGATGTTCATCCTAAGTGGAGGTTGGACCATAACCCTTGCAGTTCTTGTTCTGTAAGTTGGCTTAAGTTGGATTGTTCAAGTTGGATTTTTCAAATCACTTTGATTAATGCTTTTTGATTAACTAATTCACTAATGGTTGATCCTTTTAAATTTTTCCAGTGCAATGATGATGAAATGCTAAGCATTACCCAGTTACATGAAAAAATCAATGCAATGATCTTGGAATCTCCAGATCATGAGCAAAGCAGACTATTGAAGTATATCATTCAGAAGATTAAAAAATATTGATCAAAGCCAAGACTTGAACCTAAAGTCTTAAAATCAAGTCGGGGCTGGCCAAAATTGACTGATACATGGCAAGAACCATCTCAGTTTGTGCTTGTTGAAAAACAACTCAAGGGGGAAAAAAGAACTAGGAGGGCTCCAAAAAAGAAAAGACAAAAGGTTGAAAGTGTTTTCCTTTGAAATATGTTCATTTTTTGGGTTTAATGAACTTAGTTACTAACTAATGATGAATTGTTAGTCAAAGTTGGCAGAATCTGAATCCAAATTTCATATTTCAGAGGAAGAGGATTAAAGTGAATTGGGATTACTTGAGTTGGAATCAGAATCCTCTTCAGAGAAAGAGAATATGCAGCAAAGCTCAAAAAGAAGCTCATCTTTGGTGAGTTTTCATTTCATTTATCCAATTAAAGAAATGAATCCTAAGTTAGTTTTAGTGATAGGAACCAAACTTGAAATACCTCAATCAAATACCCAAGAAATTCCATAAGTTCTTGGGTGAGGTTTAGGATCCAATTGAAGATGGGAATTGCGGATTTAGAGTCATTTCTAAATCTCTTGGCTATGAAGAACATGGTTGGTTTAAATTTAGGAAGGAAATGATTGAAACATTAGAGAAACATAAAGCATGCTACATTAAGATGCTTGGTGGTGCAAAGGAGGTTGAAAAGATTAAACAAAGACTTGATGTTGAAGACATCAATGAAAAGATTCCCTCCTCAAAATGGCTGGCTAAATTGGACATGAGTCAAAACATAGCAGACAAATATTCCAAACCTATATGTTTCATTTCATTGGATTCATGTGATACTTATACTGCAATGAAAAATGGTTTTAATGATCAATCATATCTAATCTTCATTTCCTTTGTAAACAATAACCACTGGTTTCTATTAGTACTTGAGGGAGAAATGATTCAAATCCTGCCCATTGTAGCAAAACCACATTCCTTGATTTCTAAAAAAGCCTCTGGTTGGGTTTATCATCTCAAAGATCAACTGCAAATGTATTCTAGATTGTAATAGACTTTGAATTCATTTCATCATTGGGTTTCATATAAATTGTAATTCTAATGCAGCTAACAAGTTCTATTAATATGAAGGGTTATCACATTTTGAACATCATTATGTTGAGTGTTTTGATTTAACAACATTATATTGAGTGTTTTGAATGAGAGTTCGATGGTAAGGCAGTTAAACTTGTGATGGGCTGATTCCATCACAAGCTTAACTTATGTTAAGCTTGGGATGGGATCAGCTTAACACAAGTTGAACTTGTTTTTTTTGGTTTTTTTACTTTAGGGCTTGTCAAAAGACTTGTTTTTTTGGGCACTTTTACTTTAGGGCTGGTCAAAAGACTTCTTAAATTCTTGGGCTCTTTGACTTTAGGGCTAGTCAAGTTGAAATGACTCTAGGGATTTTCAAGTTAGTTGTATTTTTTTGGGGGGGTTTTACTTGAGGGCTTGTCAAGTTAATTCTCTTTTTTTGGTGTTTTTAGTTTAAGGCTAGTCTCTAGTTACTTGTGTTTTTTTGTGTTTTTTTACTTTAGGGCTATTCCATCATATATTACCAGTTTTATTTATTTATTTATTTATTTATTTGTTTTTTTTAACCAAAAAATGAACATTCTTTGATTTTTTGGTTGATTTCTGTTTTTTGGAAGGTTTCTTTAGTTTATGGGTTGTGTTAGTACACTTTCATTCCTTTTCCTTTTTTTTTGCCTCACTGCAGTCCGGTGCCGTGTTGAATGCCACACGACTATATTTGAGCCGTGTACAACTCCACACGGCTCAAATGTAGTCATGTTGAAGTCCACACGGCGGCGGACGGGGTTGGGTGGGCCGCACCACTCTGTGAGCCATGGGTGGCTGTGCACAGCTCAAATTTGACCGTGTGCTGTGCCACACGGCCCATTTCAAACTATGTGCACGGCTCAATGAGCCGTGAATTTAAAATTACCATTTAGTAAATAGCTTGCTGGAATTCCTTGAAGGGGAATGTAGTATTTTTGAAATAAAGGCTTGAAAAAAGGAAGAGGAGATGAAAGGAAGGCAAGATCAATTCCAGAGAAGGCTAAGTTTTAACTCAAGGGGTACAGAAGGGAACAGTTTACAGAGGGGCTTCATTGAGTGGGCCCAGATGAAGAGGGATGAAATATGATGTCTTTCATTCAGTGGATCAGAAAAGAAGGAGTATTTATGAACAAATAAGGAACCTAAAGTTGGGACCTTAGACAAGTAAGAATATTCAGTAGAGCAGGAGAGGAGGTAAATGGTTAATACAGGAGTTTTGAAAAGAGAATCACATAAGCTAAGGATGGTGAACATTGAGCATCTAAATCCTGTGGAATTTAAAGGATAATCTAGCTGGAAGACTACATGTACCAGTCATAGGATATTAATGAGGCCAGGATAAAAATAAGTATCTTGAAATGCAAGTGTGGTAAGACAGCTAAATGTGTCACAAAAATTTAAGCATATATATGAGGCGGTAATAATAATCTATATGTATTCTAAACATAAAAAAATAATAATAATAAATAAAAATGTGCTGAGAGAGGGAGGTGAGCAGAGACAATGATGAGGTCAAAAAATCAACAAGTATTACTTATAATACTCTAGAGTAGTAGCAAGACTAAGGGTTATTTTGAATTTCCTGCCCTTCTAGTACTATAGTAAGTCTGAAAAATAATTTATTTAAATTAATGGCTGGTTTCTTTCAGATTTAAAATAGGTTTCAGATCAGACCTAGATGGATTATGAATTTTTTTTATTTGTAGTGGTTTTGAAGAATGTACCCAATGTAGTGGATTATTGGTTAGTGGTTTATCAGGTATATTTGATCTTAACCAATATCCCAATATTACAGGGTTCAAAGTTTTATAAAAGGGATGGTTCTGGAGAGGAACCAAGGATGGGCTTCTCCACACGGTGCTGGGTAGAAGAAAGGTTGGAAGTTTCTTTTTGTTGTTCTCTCTTGCTTTGCAAGGGTTATTTATTGATTTTTGGGTGGTTCTTCTTTGATTTGGTGCTTCATATTCAGGACACAGAATAACCCTTATTCAAGCACCTTTTGATTGGCTTAATTGGTTAAAGATGAATTATAATTCTTTTAGAATTTATTTTTTACTTTAGAATTGGTTTACTGATGATATTTATCAGGGTAGGTGATTGATAAGATGGCATTGGAGGTGAATGATGGAATAAGGATACAACTTGGATAGGGCAGAGAGGCCCTCCTTGAATAGAAAAATCCTTCCTCAGGGGGTGCTCAAGGCTTCCCCTGAGGGTTGTCCCTGTTCTGGCAAGTAACATTGAGAAACTGTTACATGAGGAATTTATTCTGGTTGGAAAAAGCTTATACAGTGGTTTCATGCATGAACAGCCTTTCATAGATTGATGTGTATTTCCAATAAGATATATTTCTGTGCTTTACTGATAGTTTTTTTAGTGTTACTTGATTCCAACTACATGTATTTCTAAGCAATACTGATGGTTTTTTTGGTCCTAATTGAGACAGGTCTCACTTCCTCCTGCATATATTTCTCCTGTATCCTTCTGAGCAGCCTCCTGTATGTATATTTACGTGTTTTTGAGGTTCTTCTTGAGACTGGTTTTACTTCCTCCTGCATATATTGCTCCTGTATACTTCTGAACAGCCTCCTGTATGTATATTGTTCCTATATTACTTCTGAACAGCCTCTTGTATTTTTATTTTCTGCATTTTTGTTTGGTTTGCCTTGAGACTGGTTTCACTTCCTCCTGCAAAAATTGTTCCTGTATTACTTCTGCACAGCCTCTTGTGTGTGTATTTGCATGTTTGTTTGGTTCAGGTGACCAGTTCTGGCATGCTGAACTTCCTCCCATATCTGTATTGCTGTATTCTGGCTGAGGTGACAGGATCTGACTTGTTGCACTGCCTCCTATATCTGTATTTCTGTATTATGGATGAGATGACTGGATATTGACTGGTTGCACTGCCTCTTGTGTCTGTATTTTTGTATTCTGGATGAGGCAACAGGATCTGACTGATTGAACTTCCTCTTGCATCTGTATTTCTGTATTATGGATGAGGTGAAAGGCTTGGTGTATGGTCCTGGTGTTGAGTGTAACCTACCACTGGTATGTACTTGAGGGCTTACAAGGTATGGCCTATTTCTTCCACAGAGCTGTGAAACCTGGTTGGGTATGAGTTTGCCACAGTTGAAGGTTTCTTGGGCTGTATCTTCTAATCCACGGGGGATAGGGGGGTACTTTGACTGAGTGACCATAGGTTATTTTTGATGCAGAATCCATTTTTGAGGTTAATTTGAGAGTTTTTGTGATTTTTTTTACTTATATTTTGATTGGAAAAAAAAGGATATAAATTCATTTATTTTCCAAAGCCTTTGATAACACACTGACTAAATATGTTTTATGTGTTTGTATGGATACAACACTAAAACTTGTTTTTCATAACAACAAGAAGTTCACATCCCTCCATGCTGGCCTTCCGGGTTCTTGTCATGATTCATATGTTTTAAATTGGATGCAGATTGCCCAACAACCAGATAACTAATTTTCCCAAGATAAATAACTTCTGGCCAATTCAGCTTATGCTAGCGGGAAATATGTGGTTCCAGCATACCTCAATTTTTTAACCAATGATCAAGCCAAAACTGATTTCAACTATCATCTTGCCCAATTACAAGTTCACATTGAGCATACCATAGGAATCTTGAAAGGAAGATGGTCCAGCTTACAGGGGATGGAAAACCAGCTCCAATCTTCCAAAGACATGAATTTCCTCATCAACTGGATTATCAGTTGTGTAATCCTTTACAACCTTCTTGCCAAGATCAAAGATGAATGGGAAAAAATTTTCAAAGAAGATAGTCCCAATCCTCCGCAAATCTTCCCAGAATCATCTTCTACCTCATCTTTTTCCATGAGGGAGTGGATTCTAACGCTCACATCTGCTCACTTTGATGAGTTTCATTGGGTTTTTAAATAGGTAAAAAACAACATCACCGGATTTTTTTGGTTTTGGTTGTTTAACCCAGAATCCTAGGCTTAATCTGGTTTTTTTGTTTTCTTTTTCTTTTTTTTGGTGGACTTAGAAAAAAACCAGAACCAAAACTTCCAAACCAGCTACCTCACCCCACCAAAAAACCGGTCCAATTCTCCCTCCTCCTTGCAAAACCATCACCTCACCAAACCAAACCACCGGTCCACACCTCCCTCATACTCACCAAACCACCTCACCATCCACCTCCACCTACCTCCAAGTTCACCCAGTCATCCTCCTCCTTATTCTTCTTTTCACAGTGCCCTAGGTAAGCCCCACCTCCTCCTCCTTGATTCATTGGAGCTGAACTCCCCCCCCTCCTCCTCCTTTTACCAGTTCCAGGCCATTCATTCCTCCTTGCTCAGCCCCACCGGTAAGCACCCTTTCTCAGCACCCTCAATAAGGACCCCCCCTCCTCCTTCCCCCAATCTTCCCCCACCACCACCTTTCTGGGTGATTGGTTGACTGGCAGGCAATTGATGTATCTCTTGGGGGTTAATTGATTGGTTTACTGGCAAGCAATTGATTGATTGTTTGACCGGAAAGCAATTAATTGTTTGCTTTCCAATTGATCAATTGGTCAACCAGCAACCAAAAAATTGATTGATTGACCTACCGGTGAACTTCCCCCTCCTTCAGCTCCTTCTCCTCCTTGCATTTCTTTAGAAGTTGACTGACTTTTTCTTTTTTTAGGAGATTACCAGTAATGTTCTAGTTATTTTCTATGTTGGTTCATCATTTAAGTGCTTTATAACAAACTGATGTTTTTTTGGTAGGAGAATTGCTGGTATAGTTTTTGATATTTTCTATGTTTGTTGATCATCTAAGTGGTTTATACCGGACTAATGATTTTTTTTCTTTTTTTTTGATTCAATGCAATGCAATCATACATTCCACTGCTTTTAAAACCCTTTATTGACAGCCCCTCCTTCACCCACCAAGCTCAAAATGTTACAATTAATGGTTTTCCATATTGATCCTCACCCCAATCAAAGTACATGGTTGGGAGTGAAAAAGATGGAAGGAGATAGTTTGAAAAACATACAGAGAAGTGGGAAGAAAAGGGCTTGCCAGAGAAGGAGGGCTCAAATGCAGGATTCTGAAATTGCATTGGAAGTTACTGAGGAAACAATTCATGAAAGGGTTGTTTGGTCTTCACGCAACCTATTTCCCTTGAACTTTTATCTGTCCATTGTCAAGAAAATTCAAAAACCCACCCCTGAAGAGTTGCAACAGACCAAAAAGAAGATCAAAATGTTCCATTTCTTCAGCTTTGGAAAAGTGTATGTTCAAGGTCAATGGGATCATGACACTGTGGTTGCCATCATCCAATTTATCCCTTTGAATGAACTCTGAGAAAGGGAAGAAGGACATCAAATCAGTAACAACATTCCTTCACCAATCAGAAAAATTTTTCAACACTGTGGGTACCTCAAATTCTTTGGGTGGGAAAATGTGGGCAATTGGATGGAAAGAATTGAAGAACCCTTCTGAAATATTTGGAAAATGTTTGAAGAAAGATGCTGTCAAATCCTCCCCTAAAGAATATTATTTCTTGAACCTTAGGTCTGACAAGGTCTCTCAAATATTGGGTCAAATGTTTTGAAAATTAGCCAAACTTGTGTTTGATTCCAACGGTGAAGCTATGAAGGACAACAAAATCACTTACTTCTGCTCATTGGAATTTGGATCTGGCGTTACTGCTTTTGACTGCTCACCTCACATCAACTTCACCTCAGACTTCTTCTACAACTCGCCTCATATTGACCAAGTTGATGTCTCCGCCTATTCCTTTTTACTTGTGGTCACAACCAAAAAATTGAATGGAAAAATTATCAACAAAAGGAGGAGTATGAAGTTTCCAACGGCCAATTTGTGTTCCCAGACTTGGGTTTTGGGATTGATTTCAAAAAAAAGGGTATTGTGAAAATGGTTTGGGCAGAAAACATATACAAACACTGTAATTTTCCTGCAGTGGATACTGCCACCCATACTAGCATGGCCATTTCTCTGCCAATCAATAAAACAACTCAAAACACTTGCAAGGAATTGGCCAGTGGCAAAATATATCTTAGGAAAAAAATTATAAATAAAAATAAAAAAAATTCCTTGGTGGTTTTAAAAATACTCTCAAACGTTGTTTCAATCAAAAATAATTTTGTTGTTGTTATTTTTAAAATTTTTATCAAAGTAAATATATTTAAAAAACAAGCAATCAAGTATTTTCCTTTATTTAATCCACAGTTCTACTGCTACCAATACATTCCATGGCTCCTGATAACCTATCTTTTTTTTCTGTGGCTAGCCTTTCCCTCTCCTTTTTGAGTTGGTCTTTCTCTTGATCCTTCTCCTTTTACTCTTTTTGAAACTCCAGCTTGGAATTTTTGATTTTCAACTCAGAATCCAACTTTTTTTGATGAGCCAAACTCTCATCTTTCCACTTTTGAAAATCCATAGCCAGTTGAAAATCCCACTTCTCCTTTTCAAATTAAAGTTTTTTGGATTCTATTTGTGATTTCAGTGTTTTTTGGAGGGGAATAGGAATCACCTTGATTTTGAAAGCAAGTACAATCAATCAATGAACTTACTTGAATATTGCTTCTCCAAAATATCCTCAAAGCTAGAAAAATTTGACGCGTTTCTTGGCTTTTGACGGCTATTAGGGTTGAGGTTGATGGAATTGGAGGCCTTTTTCTTTCCCTTTGCAGAGGAGGTTTGTGTGGGACTGTCATTGCTTAAATTTGAAGGGGATGTGGGAGGCCCCATTGGGTTGAGTATTTGGCCATTCAGGAAAGGATGAGGCTGTTTTTCAACGATCTAAATCAATAAGGATTAACCAGACAGAAGAGAAAAGATCTTGGTTCCTTACTTGAGCAGATGATGAAAATGGTGGTGATACAGGAATAACATGCTCCTCATTGGCCAAGTAATTAAGTTCTTCCACCCCAGGAAGAGAGAAATAAAAAGAAGGAAGTGAGGGGTCCAAGGAAGGGTTTGAATGGTTAATCAATGCTGATGTAGATGTGATTGGAGCTGTTTCTTTTGGAATATCCTCCTCAACATCAGATTGGGGAAACTCATAGTTTTCATTGGGATCATCATTACTAGGCTGAGCATCCACAGACAGGTTCTCAGCATCAACTGAATCTGATTGTTGGGCATCAAAAGGGGCTGAAGGGGTGATATTTGCCTTCTTTCAAAAGATTTAATCCATTTGAAAATTAAAAGGACAAATGGAGTCCAACTGATCAACCACCAAGTTGATTCCCTTTGCTTGATTGGAGTTGGTGATACCAAAGCCAGTGGAGATTGACATTGAGTGGGCTTTTTTGTACTTGGGTCAATATTTCTTGAATAACTCCCCCATCTGTTTAGATGAAAGATCAATCCTACCTTTGTTTTTATTCTTGAGTTCATTGGCCATCAGGAGATAAAAATTAACCTTACAGGATGGAGGTTGGCCAACTCATGTTTCATTTTTGGATCCAAAGCAAGCATTTTAGTTGGACAGAATTTTGAGCCAGTTTACCAGGATGATTTGATCAGCTCTCTTGAGCTGACTTCAGCCTTTGGAAGCTGATGGGGGGGGGATTTTTTGGATTTTTAGTTCCTGGGGGATGTTTGCTTTGGTTGAGTGGACTTGCAGGGGGAGATTTGCTGAGGGGCCATTTAAAAAGAGTAAGTGGGATGAAGTGATGAAGAAATAAAGCAATGACATTTAGGATGTGATGAAAGGGGGGATAAAGTGATGAAGCAATGAAGAAATGAGAGGATGGATGTGATGAAAGCAATAAAGTGATCACAGTGATAAGGCAAGGTGAGACTGATGAAGTGATGAAGCAATGAGAGTGATGAAGTAATGAAGCAATGAGAGTGATGATGTGATGAAGCAATGAGAGTGATGAAGTGATGAGGATAGCATTGAAGCAATGAGAGTGATGAAGTGATGAGGATAGCAATGAAGCCATGAGAGTGATGAAGTGATGAGGATAGCCATTAAGAGCTGAGAGTGATGAAGTGATGAGGATAGCAATGAAGCAATGAGAGTGATGAAGTGTTCCAATAAGGTTGGAGGATGAAACCAGGGGTGATGATGTGGAATGCCACATGGTTGAGCTGTTGAAGGCCTTTATATACTTTATTTGAAAAAATCCATTTATTTTCAGGTAACCTTGAAACGGCTGATGTGAAATAAGTGGGTTTTTTGATTTTTAATTGTGGGTTTGAAATGGCAGATTTGTTTTGAAACCTGCCATTAAAAAATGGCAGATTTGAGTTGAAACCCGCCATCAAAAAAGGGCCGATTTTGGTTGAAACCTGCCATTAAAAAATGGTGTATTTGGGTTGAAACCCGCCATTAAAAAATGGCGGGTTTGCTTGACTTTGATACTCCCTAATAACTTTAGTATGAGGGGGATTCTAATACTTTGAATTTTTTTTGAAAAATAAGTCATTAAGTAACATAACAGCGTGTATCAGAGGGAGCCCACTGGTTATTTTTTTAGAATGGAAGGTTTTGAAAAAATAACCCAACTTCTAATGTTGGAATTTTTGCCTACTATTAGTTTTGACTGAATATTGAGTGAAACCTGAATTTTAGTCCTTCTCATTGTGGGGCCTTTGATGGCCCAGTGTTTAATATTTCTTATTCATTTCCATTTTCTCTTCCAATCACTGGTCAGCCTCTTTTGTACTTAGCTTATTTAAGTCAGCTGAAAATCAAGTGAATGAAAATGATCCATTCTCTCTTACTTTGAACTAGAGTGCTCCTCCCCCCTTTATTCCTTGGATTGGCCCTCCTTAGCAACATAATACCTCCTTTCATTTCCCTCTCAGTATTCTCTTTTTGAAAAACTCACTCAAATTCTCACATCTAACACACCATTTAAAATCTCAAAAACACACTTATTTAACATCAGATGTGTGAGAGTAACCTGAAAATAAATGGGTTTTTTCAGATAAAGTATTTAAAGTTTTTTTCAGCCTAAACCATACATTGATCCATGCATTGTCCCACATAATACCCCCATGGTTTCACACCTCATCCTATTTCCAAACTTGTTGGAAAAATAAAAATCAATACTCTCATCACTTTATTGCTTTCCCACACTCATCACTCAATACCTCTCACCAGTGCATTACCCCAATCACTCATTTCTCTCATCACTTCATCATTCTCATCTTTTTAGCGCTCTGGTCAATTTACCACTCCTATCACTTTATTTTTCTCATCACTTATCCTCATCACTTCATGACTCTCATCACTCCTTAAATCTCATCTCTTTAGCACTCTCATCAGTTTATCACTCTCATCAATTTATTGCTTCAATCACTTCATAACTCCAATCACTTTTGCTCTCATCACTTCAACACTCTAATCAGTTCCTCAATCTCACCAATTAGCTTCCAAGTTCTCAAGTCATCTCAAGAGAGCTTATCACATCATCATGGTAAACTGGCTCAAAATTCCCTCCAACTATGACACTTTCTTTGGATCCAACAATGAAGAAAAAGTTTTCCAACCTACATCCTGCAAGGTTAATGGTTATCTCTTGATGGCCAATGAACTAAAGAATAATAAAACGTTAGGTAGGCTCCTTCATCCAAACATATGAGGGAGCGATTCAAGAAATATAAAAAAAAATTAAAAAAAGACCCACTAAATTTCAATCTTGACTGGCTTTGGTATCACTGAATCCAATAAAGCCAAGGGAATCATATGCTGTTTGATAAATTTGGACTTGATTTTTACTTTTTGTATTCAAATGGTTGAAATATTTGACAACAAGGCCAAAATTGACCCTTAAGCCAATGCTGAAAAGCTCCATTCTTGGCATGTCTCTGTATTTCTGTGAAAAAATTTCCTACCATCTTTTCCCCTCCCATTCACATAATTTGATTGGGGTGAGGATCAAGAGAGATTTGATTCATTGTATAAAAGTTTGTGAGCGGCAAGCCCTATTCTTTCCATGTCTCTGTATGCTTCTCAAATCATCTAATCCCATCTTTTTCTCTCCCCCCCACATACTTTGATTGGAGTAAGGATCAAGAGGAATTTAATTCATGGTATAACATTTTGAGGGTTGTGCAAGAAGAATTTGTGTTGCATTCAAAGGAAGGGTGTGGAAATAAAATCTGGTCAAACATGATTGTGAGTTGCACACATTCAAAAAAAACAAGAGTGAAGATCATCTACAGACAACCTTTCAATTGAATCTTAAATAATACTTCAGATGAATCAATCTAACTGATTTAACATGGAATTATTATCAAAGGCTTGAATGGCTTTATTCATTGAGTTCTCAAGTTTCCTTTGAAGGCTCATGGCCATTGCTGCTCTGTTGGTGGAAATCATGTGAATGAGGAGAAACAAAAATTTCTGGAATAACAGAGCAGATAATGAGTCAAGACTCTGCACCATGCTAGTCAATTTATACATTTAATCATGTCTATGAAACTTTTGAGTGAAAAAAGTACATTTCAAAAAGGAGTGAGGAATTTTAATTGAGTGGAAAACTACTTTTGGCCATTAAGCCCCTCAGTAATGCTTTTTCAGCAGCAAAAAACTTCAAGAGGATGGTTAGTAATTGAAGCAGGCCTGCAAATGTGGCATAGAAAGTAGGCTCACTCCTTGGAGTACATAAAACAAACTTGCAGATGTCAACACGCCTTTGGAGGTGGCCAACAGAATGCCAGGGGGGCCAGAGTGCAATGAGAATCAATATCAAGAGAAAACCAAAGCTCTTACTGTAACCTTTGTAACTATTTTTATGAAAGTGGTCAACCAAATAATCTCAGCTTTTTCAGGTAGTCTATTGCTATTGATTGATAATATGGCATGCTTGAAAACCTTGCAAATACTTTTTTTATTCAATATTCCATCTTTCTTCCCACAGCGTATTCTTGAAAGATTCAAAAGCTTGGTAATGTTAAAAATTCCAGAAAATGCATTGCTCAACATTTAAGTTTCCAATACCCATGATGCAGGGGGGAAAAAAAGGATGATATTTGAAGGGCGCAGGCAGAAAGGGAAAAAATCAAAGGCAAAAAGAAATCATCATGAAAGCCTAGTCTCTGGGAGGAAGGATTTGTATGACTGCAAGTGTATGCGTAGGGAAGGATCTGCTTGGAGAAGTGATGTGATGGAATGGGAGTTGCCATGCCAGAAAGAGACTAAATAACACTTGAATCTTTCAAATGTGATTCTGGTGCGTTGGTTGAGGGGAGGATGGGAGATAGTTTTAGAGGCTGATGGATGAGGAAAGATGGGAGTCCAGCTGATGAGGGGAAGCAGTGGGGGTGGCCATAAAATGAGAGTTGGATGTGATTTCTGGGAGACAGGTATTCTGATGATGATGGTTGTAGGTATTTTTTCTGGGCCTATTCTTCCTCCTTAGAATTCATGGAAATTGTATGACACTATTTGTACTCATAATTAATTAACCAATTGATTGGTGGAGGCAGGGTTCCAAAGCTTTGTTTATGAAGAAGACCAAAATTTGAGTCAAATACGGCATGAAGCAAAAAAAAATTGCAGATCCATTGCACTTACCTATTAAATGTTGGGAGTTTCCATTGTGCAATCAAGGTTCTCAGGTTCTTCTTGTTGATAATATGCTGAGAAAAGCAAATTTTATTTCAACTCTTGTCATTTCTATTGATTTTCCAGGCCAGATATTTTTTTTGGTCAACTAGATTGATTGAGAACTCAAATCCTTTTGAAATATTTGAGTAACCAGACTCCTAATATAAACACAATGAGTTTTCATTAGTTTCATTTTGCTTGAAACTTCCATTGATACTTTTCTACTAAATTAACAAACCAGATTAACCTTTGGATTTTTGTCCCTTGAAGAATTTTACAAATGAATTTGAACTTTGGGTCAGCCAATCAGATTGGGCAAGAGCTTGTAAAACTAGCTCACTTTGGTTGATCAAGAGCCTTTCATCTTTCTCTTTATCATTGGCAGGGTATTGGTTTGATCCATCAAGCTGCTTGAGGAATGTTTTGGCCAATTGCAAAGAGATCAAAATTGACTCAGAGGAAGTGATGCACCCATTTTTGGAGGGAGGTATAAAGGGTGGAGAATGATTTAAATTGTTTAAAGAAAAATTAGTGATAGTGATAAAGAAATAAAATAAAAGAAAAACAATTTCACAAGGTGATTTGAGCTTTCTGGGGGGTTGTCTTTTACGGTTTGCTCAACATTTGAGATGAAAAACATGAGTTTATGGGAGTGTTTTGAGGATCTAAGCAATTGATTTTGATTTTTTTATTGGGGTTTGAATACATTGAATTGGTGGAATAAAGAATCCTGAAGGCTGTTTAGGTGGGCTTGATGCAGATTTAAGATGGATCAAGATAGTTTTTGAGATTGACAAGGTTGAGTGAATGGGAGAATGAGTTAGTAGAACCATGGGCCATGACAAACCAAGTCAGCCAATCAGCTGATTAGGAGTTGATAGATTGGTAGAAAAGAATCGGTGGGTGGTTGATAAAGCAATGGAGAAGTGAGAACTTGATTCATGGTTTTATGGATCACAGCTTCTTTTTTTTTGAAAAAAAAAGCGGGTAATGTTAAATTCATGGCCAATTGAGCCGTGGAAACAACTAAAAATGAGCCGTGTGGACAGCCACAAAACCATATTCAAGCCGTGTCCTGTGCAACACAGCTTAAAGAACCGCGCGGCCCCCACACCACGGTCCAGGATTGTGTGGGATTCCACACAACTAAATTCCAGTTGTATAGAACTCCACATGGCTCAAATGTGGTTGTGTGGAATCTCACAGGCCACAGGACCGTGGTAAGCCAAAAAAGAAGGCATGAAAGGGTACTAACATAACCCATAAACTAAATAAACTTTCCAGAAAAACAGAAATCAACCAAAAAATCTCAAAAAATTCATTTTTGGTTAATTAATTAAATAAATAAATAAAAAACAAAACAAACTGGTACTATCCAATGGACCAGACCTAAAGTAAAAAGACCCAAAAAAACACAAGTAACTGAACTCGCCCTGAAAAAACAGCAAAAAAAAGCTAAGTAAATTGACAAGCCCTAAAGTAAAACCACCAAAAAAATAGACAAGTAACTGGAATAGCCCTAAACTAAAAACACCAAAAAAAAGAAAAGTAAATTGAAAATGCCTAAAGTTAAAAAAAAAGACAAGTAACTGGACTAACCTTAAACTAAAAAAACCAAAAAAACCAGTTCAACTTGTGTTAAGCTGATCCCATCTAAGGAGTAAAATAATTCTTATGATTGAATCAGCCCAACTCAAGTTGAACTGACTTACCATTAAACTCTCATTCAAAACACTCAATATACTGATTGTAACTCAAAAAACTCAAAATAATGATGTCCAAAATGTGATAACCCTTTATATTAATAGAAATTGTTAGCTGCATTAGAATTAAAATTTATATGAAACCCAATGATGAAATGAAGTCAAAGTCTATAATCACTATAACCCAGAATAAATTTTCAGTTGATCTTTGAGATGATCAACCCAACCAGAGGCTTTTTTAGAAATCAAGGAACGTGGTTTTGCTACAATGGGTGGGATTGGAATCATTTCTCCCCCAAGTACTAATAGAACCAAGTGGTTCTTTTTTACAAAGGAAATTAACATTGGATCTGATTGATCAGTAACACCATTTTTCATTGTGAAAAGATTTTCAAGAGGTTAAATACCTAGACCTAGCTGTCATTTCATAAGAAGCCAAAAAAGACATGAGAAACATCATAGAGGAATATTTAATAAGAGAAAAGGAAAATGAAAATGAGAATCCTCAGAAATACCAACAGGAAAACATAAGTCTACAGGCTGGGTTATGGCCTCTAAAAAGACTAAGTAGAGTTACATGCACAAACAGCTAAAGAGCTGTCGGACAGAATCCAGACAATTGTACTGATTGACACAACTAATCTTTGTCAATGCTGATGATGAGTTGATGAGCTTGCAAATACCTACATTTGTATTAAGCAGATTATTTTTGCCTTCTGTTGTGTTGAAACATCTTCACAGGTGAGGTTAGATTAAGACCCTCCTACGTGTTGACTGACTCATATGGTAGAATGATGGAGTTTATGTGAGAGTTATGTAGAGAGATCTGTAGTTCTTTTAACGGTTGTGCATTGTGATCCTTGAAAGTTGAGTAACAGGAACACGAGTTGTGAAGATTGAAGAACTAGAAAGATATAGAAACTACGGCAACTATGAGGTGACCCAGTTGAACTACATAGCATACACATTGAGCAGCTAAAGATAGAGGTAGAAGAAAGTTAACTAGAGAAAGAAACAGATAAAAAATAAGAAACCTAGAAGAACAATCAATAAAAATAATCAACACATTGGAGTATAATGACAACATGACTCAATTGAAATGAAAAATATAGTTCTGGTGTATGTGTCTGCTAATATTTGTCCCATATCTAGTTTAGCCAACCATTTTGAAGAGGGAATATTTTGATTGATGTATTCAGCATAAAGAATTTGTTTAATCTTTTCTACCTCTTTTGCACCACCAAGCACCTTAATTTTGCATGCTTTACGTTTCTCTAATGTTTCAATCATTTCCTTTCTCACTTTAAACCATCCATGTTCATTGCAACCAAGAGATTTAGCAATAACTCTAAATGCGCAATTACCATCTCCAATTGGATCCCAAACCTCACCCAAGAAATTATGGAATTTCTTGGGTATTTGATTGAGGTATTTCACTTCTGGTTCCTATCATCAAAACTAACTTAGTTTTCATTTCTTCAATCACATCAATGAAAGGAATACTCAACAAAGATGAGCCTTGGGTTGAGCATTGCTACAGGTTGTCTTCCTCTGAAGAGGATTCCAATTCAAAATTAATTGATCCCAATTAACTTTCAGTCTCTTCCTCTGAACTATTAAGTTCAGATTTGGATCCTGCCAACTTTGGCTAACAATTAATCATTAGTTAGTTAGTTCTTTAAAACCAAAAAATGAAAATTTTTCAAAAGAAAATACTTACAATCTCTCTTCTTTTCTTATTTGGCACCCTTCCAGTCCTATTTTCCCGCTTGATTTGTTTTTCAACATGCTCAAACAAAGATGGTTCTTTCCACTTATCGGTCAATTTTTGCTATCCCCTACTTGATTGTAAGACTTTAGGTTCAAGTCTTGGATTAAATCAATATTTTATGATCTTCCAAATGATATTCTTCAATAGTAATCCTTGCTCATGATCTGGAGATTCCAATATCATTGCATTCAATTTTTCATGTAACTGAGGAATGATCAGCATTTTTTCCATGTCACACTTCAAAAATTCTAAATGATCAACCATTAGTGAATTAGGAATGATTAATAAAAAGAATTAATAAAAAAGCATTAATCCCATAGTGATTTGAACAATCCAACTTTAGCCAACTTAAAGAACTAGAACTGCAAGGTTCATAGTCCAACCTCCACTGAAGACCAACTTAGACAGATCACCCCCCCTCCCTTCCTTTCCTTCTCCTATCCTTTCTCCTTTGTATTCAGCGCCTATACAAAAAAAGACACACGTTGCGCACAATTGAGTAGCCTTTGGGCTTGTGAGTCCCTGAGAGAGAATAAGAACCGCGCGCGAGATCCGCGCCTTGGAGAGAGAAGATCTGCGCCAGTGAGAGAAATCGGCAAAGATGAGAAATCCGCGCCAGCAAGAGTATCCGCAAGAGTACATGTGGAGACCTCGACACGCCAGAGCGCGTACGCGATCCTTGAGAGAGACAGGAAGAGAAAAAAAAAAGGAAAAGGAAGAATGAATAGATAAGAAGGAACAAGAGAAAAAAAAACTTTTTTTTTTTAAGCCGGCGTCCTGCATCCCAACTCCAACCTTCCACCCGGCGCTATCTTTGCCCCCCAACTTTGTGGCTGTCCTCAGCCGACCGCGCCCCCTATACCCATCACCAGATCCACGGCGCGTTGCCTCAACCAATCCCGCAGGGGCCTCTTTTGCCAGCCAATTCCTCAACCTTCCGTCCCAACGCACCTTCCGTTGCCAGCATCCCTGCCAATCCATCTTCCTTTTCCCCAGTTGTGCTGTTGGCATCCAATCCCTCCCCGCTCCACCCCTGAAGCCCTGCTGCAAGCGTCCGCTGCACCAATCCAAAGGCTATTGCTAGCCGTGATGGCTGCGCGCCCGTTCTGGGACCATCCGTCCCGCACTCCAACCCCCCATCCATCCATTCCGCGCCCGCCCATTCCATTTCTGCCACAGCCTTCTTCCCCATCCTCATTCTCCCCACCGTTGAAGGGGTCTGGCTCTGGCCGCCATCCTTTGGCGCGTGGTTTTTCCCTTCCGTCGCTGCGTCTACCCCTTTTGTGAGATCCGTCCGCCGCTTGCCGATTCCCAAACCGCATGGAGCATCCATTTCCCGTTCCGTTCTCCTTGCCCGCTTCCTGTCAGTAGGCCGCACCAGTTCCATTGAGTCTTGCTTCCCCAACGGGAAACCAATTCCGCGTTTGAATCCGCTGTCCGGTCCCTCTGTCCTGTCTGCCAACGGTTGTTGTCCTCCACATTTGCGCAGATGCGCTGGGAGACTGAATACTCTCCAGATAGGCCTTGAGGCCCCTTTCCACCTCGGCCAGTGTGCTAGCGCAAGAGATGGTTGCCGGTGGTGGGGCCAGAACGCACACTGCCCTGTAATACAGCTCCGCGTAATCCAAGTCCGCTTGCAACCGGATCCTGCCGCGCGCACCTGCCTTGTAATCCAATTCCGTGGATGGCTTGGAATTGTCCTTTCAAAAGCGGGAGCCCCGCCTCCCCAATCTTGCCAGCATTTCCTCCTTCAGCGCCGGCCAATCCAGGTTCAGGTAGCCTCCCATCTCCTCTACTTCCCAATGCGCTTCCGCGTCCTCAATGAACAGGACGACATGGCGCGCCTTCTCAAAATCCGAAACGCCTTCAGAGTCCGCAATCATTTCATACCCTGAGATGAATTGCTCCACTTCCGCAATGTTGAGTCAAATATGCGGGTAAATCCATGGGGTAGCGCAGAGGCTGTGGCAGGAGGAAGGAAGAGAAGCGGCTGTTGGTAGCATCTGTGAGTACCTTTGAGAGACTTTGACAAAAGATTGTTCCCGGACAGACCCCCAGATGTGGAAACTAAAGGTGCGCTACACCCCTAAGTTGTCCTTGATTTCCGGATGTTATTGATCAAAGCGTCTGTAAGGAGATTGGATGCAGCCGGTCAAGAGAGAGATAGAGAGGGAGAGAGAGAGTGATAGAATGATAATAAGATGAATTCCTTCCTTTCCAATCCAATCCAATCTGATGTCATCCAATGTGATCCAATGTGATGATCCCCTCCAAACCGGAGTTGGGAGTGAAGTATTTAAGTCCTCCCTCTCAACCCTAACCTAAGTACAACCGCAAGTAAGCAAGAATGATGAAACACAACCCCTAAGCACCAAACCCTAGCCCAACCCTACCCCTCCATCCCTTGCCCCATAACCCATGCCCCTCAATATCAATGTACACCCGGTCCGCCCGCCCGCGCGCGTCCGCCCAACAACCTGTTCCAGGTATCTGGGGCGTACCCGCGTGATCCAATTGGCGCGTCTTGCAATGCACAATCTGCTTGATCCGCGCAAGCCATCCAATCTGGGCAAGCCTTCCGATCTGCGCAAGCCTTCCAATCCGCGCAATCCTTCCAATCCGCGCAAGCTTTCCAATCCGCGCAATCCTTCCAGTCTGCGATCCACGCAATCCATCCGTCTCCCGTCTCCAGGTGCTGAGCCCGACACGACCGCTGCTGGGCCTACCTGACTGCTGCTGAGCCCGCAGCGCGGCTAGCTGCGGCAAGGCCCTACCCATTGCTGAGCGTGCCGCCGCTATTGCTAAGCGCGCCACCCGCAGCCCTTTCCCGACTTGCTTCTATAAAAGAGAACCACACCGGGCTCTTTTATAGACGGTGCTCTTTTATAGACGCAAGTGGGGAAAGGGTTGCGGGCGGCGCGCTCAGCAATAGCAGCGGGCTCAGCAGAAGCGGCACGCTCAGCAATGGGTAGGGCCTTGCCGCAGCTAGCTGGGCTGCGGGCTCAGCAGCAGTCAGGTAGGCCCAGCAGCGGTTGGGTCGGGCTCAGCACCTGGAGATGGGAGACAGACGGATCGCCCGGGTCGCAGACCAGATGGATTGCGCAGATTGGAAAGCTTGCGCGGATCGGAAGGCTTGCGCGGATTGGAAGGCTTGCGCAGATTGGACGGCTTGCGCGGATCAAGCGGATCTCGCATCGCAAGACGCGCGGATTGGATCACGCAGGTACGCCCCAGATACCTGGAACGGGTTGTTGGGCAGACGTGCGCGGGCGGGAAAACCGGGCGTACGTTGATATTGAGGGGCATGGGTTATGGGGCAAGGGATGGAGGGGTAGGGTTGGGCTAGGGTTCCGTGCTTAGGGGTTGTGTTTCATCATTCTTGCTTACTTGCGGTTGTACTTAGGTTAGGGTTGAGAGGGAGGACTTAAATACTTCACTCCCAACTCCGGGTTGGAGGGGATCATCACATTGGATCACATTGGATGACATCAGATTGGATTGGATTGGAAAGGAAGGAATTCATCTTATTATCACTCTATCACTCTCTCTCTCCCTCTCTATATCTCTCTTGAACGGCTGCATCCAATCTCCTTACAGACGCTTCAATCAATAACTTCCGGAACTCAAGGACAACTTCAGGGGTGTAGCACCCCTCTGGTTTCCACACCAGCCTGTTACCGCACATGCTGGCTGGTTGCCTCATGCAACCAGCCCCTGGCCATGCACATGGCCAGGTGGGACCCAGGACACACCTGGGTCCGGTCTTAGACAAACATGGGGGGGTGTAACCGGCGGACATGCCGCCCCCCCTCTTTCACTCAAATCCCTGGAGGGGGCGGTCAAATCCCCCTACCAGGGGCCCTGGAGGTTGATACCCCCAGGGCGTTGTCAGGGTGGGTGGGCTGGGGGGTGGTCAAATCCCCTCCAGCCCATTGCTCCTCCCCCTTGGTAAAGGGGGGGGGGGAGAGCGCCCCTTTGATGGTGGGGGGGTGGTCAATTCCCCCCCACCGCCGGTCACCTTGCTGCAACTGGCAAAGCCACCAGATTTGGTGGGGGGTGATCAGGTCCCCCCCACCCTGACCAGTCGCCTCTTGTGACCAGTCGCTTGCTGGTTCAACCCAGCCAGCCCTTCCTCCTCCTTCTCGCCATGAAAAGCAAGGGGAGGGGGAGGAGCTCTGCGGCAGCCGCGGCCGGCTCAACAGCTGCAACCAGGGTGGGGGGACTTCATTTTGAGTCCCCCTGCCCCCTACGATGGCCCCATGCAGGCTGTTGGGCCCCATAAACGGGCCGTGAGCAAAAACAGCGGCCCCAAGCGGGCCGCAACATGGGCCGCAGCCCCAAAAATGGGCTGTGACACGGGTGGTGGCCCCTAAGAGGCTTCCCTAAGCCCAAAAAGTGAGTTCCAGATACTTTGGTGGGCCATCCCATCTGGCCAAATAAGTCCAAAATAAACCATGGGACCAATTATGCCCACAAAAGCCCATTTGGCTGTATTTGCCCATATACCCCACCAGGCCCGTTAGGGCCCGTATACCAATAGGCATGTTTCACGCGTTTTGATGCCAGTTTTCCCGAATCCTTGACATCCACACAGGCAGGTATGGTCCATGTGTGTGTCCAATGGGCCGCAGTGTCCCACATGTGCATCCAATTTGGATTACACTCATACGTAGCACACGCATAAGTGCATACGTCTTTTAACTGGATGAATGCCTCAAAACACAAGAATTTTGGTGCAATAGATTTTTCTTTTTCTTCAATTCTTTAATTGCAAAAAAAAACCTTGCACCAAAATGCTTGTGTTCAGATGCATGCCTCCAAACACAAGCATTTTGGTGCAAGAGATTTTTTTTTCAATTTTTAATTGCAAAAACAAAACCTTGCACCAAAATAATTGTTTTTGGAGGCATGCATCTGAAAACAAGTGTTTTGGTGCAATAGATCTTTTTTTAAAAAAAGAATTTCAAAAAAAAACTGTTTCACCAACATGCTTGAGTTTGGATGCATGCCTCCAAACACAAGAATTTTGGTGCAACTAATTTTTTTTTTCTTTTAAAAGAATCACAAAAAGAAACTCTTGCAACAAAATGCTTGTGTTAAAAAGCATGAATCCAAAAAAAAGAATTTTGGTGAAACAGTTTTTTTCTTACTGCCTATCAGCACTTATGTGTGTACCATGTATCAGTGTAATTCAACTGGTATTCACATATGGGCCTCTACAGCCCATTTGACAATCAAACAGATCATGCAGGCCCGTGTGGATATCACTGATTCGGGCAAAATGGCTGCAAGACATGTGAAATAAGTCATTTTGGACATGGGCCCTCACGGGCCCCTGGACTGGATGGGCCATCCCAACAAAATGGAGCTGAGGGGCCATTTCCAGCCCCTTTCTGTATTTTTCACATACCTGGCCTTTTGGGCCAGCCTGGAAAATAGTGATTCCTCAGTTTTGGGTTTGGCCAGCCCTTTCTGACTGTTTCCCGCGTTGGGGCCCGCACGTAGCCAATTTTCCTCACTTCTGGCCAACTGTGGGGCCCGACGGCCCGCGCAGGGCCGTGGTGGAGGGCAAAGAGACTCCAAATGGAGTCCCACCACCCTGGCTGGTTGTTGTGGCCGCGGGGTAGCAGCCGGGACCAAAGTATGTGGCTGCGGGGTAGCAGCCGCAACCAAGGTATGCGGCCACTGGTCAATAGCGGCAACCGTGAGGCAAGCTTTGTTCCACCCCATCCCCCCATCACTCCATCATTGCAAGGGTAGGAGGGACAAGACAGACCAGGCTGGTCGCCACAAGGCAACCAGCGGTGGTGGGGACTTGATCACCCTACCAACAGATAGGGGCCATCTGCCCCCCCCCCTTACCAAGGGGGAGGAGTGATGGTCTGTTGGGGATTTGACCACCCCCCAGCCCAAAATCAAAGCAATTCCCTGGGGCCATCAACCCCCAGGGCCCCTGGAGGGGGATTTCATCACCCCCCAGGGAATCAGTTTTAAGGAGGGGGGAGGGGGGCGGCATGTCCGCTGGTTGCAGGGGAGCTTTGTTCCCCACCATCTCTCCATCATTGCAAGGGTGGGAGGGACAAGAAGGACCAGGCTGGTTGCAACATGGCAACCAGCGGTGGTGGGGACTTGATCACCCTACCACCAGACAGGGGCCATCTCCCCCCCCCCTGTTACCAAGGGGGAGAGGGGGAGGAGCAATGGGCTGTTGGGGATTTGACCACCTCCCAGCCCAAATTTGAAGCAATGCCCTGGGACCATCAACCCCCAGGGAGTCAGTTTTAAGGAGGGGGGATGGGGGTTGGCATGTCTGCTGGTTAAACCCCCCCCCCTTGGTGAGCTTTTGAGAGCGGAGCCCTGCCTGGCCCACAAGTGGGGCCAGGGGCTGGTTGCCCTATGCAACCAGCCATGTAATTAGTAAGCAATGGCCAAGGTGTGGATTTTGAAACATTGAGTGAGGTGTGGTTCAAGTGGTTTACATGTACACCTGTTTTGTAATTGAACCTTGGTGGTGGGGCTTAAGTTGCCTGGACCACACTTGGGTCCTGCAAGCCCGAATTCTCATGCCTGCCTTACTATGTGGGAGTGCACACCACTGCACTGGCAACAGTGAAACTACAACCAAATAACAGTGTAGTCCCTCCTCTGCCCACCCTTTCATGTGGATGAAATACACACAATTCTTAGTCTGTAAAGTAACTTAACTCTTTTTATAAGAAGCAGGTTTCTTGTATGAAATAAATGTGGCTTTGTAAATCTAAAATATTTTCAAACAAAGAGTGTTGGGGAGGTGCTCTGGTCAATATTAGTTGGCCTTTTCATGCTGGAGACATTGGTTCACATGCGCAAATGAGTCCATTAAGGAAACCGTGCAATGTGTGGGCTTTTGTTGTTGATGGTATTTGTTTTTTTGGGCTTTGGCTGTGCCATTCTCAATGTGCATTCCTTCCTGCATTTGATTTGTAGTCAAATAGGCTCAAAGAAAAAATTCATGTAGGAAAGAAAGGGCATGAATCTGTTTGAGAGATGCACTTTAAATTTGTACAAATGGTTATTTAAGTCTTTGAATTAAAATCAAAGAATGTAGCCTTTGAAGATAGATTGGTAGCCTTGGAAAATAGGTTCCAAACAGAGTGGTTTTAGCGGCAGAAATAGCAGAGTTTTTTGAGATAAAGATTCAAGGGAATATTTTGCAAAAAGACATCCCTGCAAGGAAGATCCAGATTTTAGAATGAAAAGCCAACTAACTAAAAAGAGTGTATTAAAGAATGCATGCAAAACAAAGTCAACTAACAAAAATCCTCAGGTGAGTTTTTAGAAAGAATAAAATAAACCCTGAAAGGAGAAAGATAATTAAAGTAGATAATTGTTGTGGGCAAAACACATTAGCACCTTTCATGAAGGAAGGTGATTGATATGAAGAAAACAGAGCACACAAACTCCATTTATGATGGGAGAATGAGAGGAAAGAGGATTTATGTTAGAAATGGTAATTTAACACCATATGACTCAACATTTGTAGAGAATTTTGTTGAAATGGTAGTTGGTGCTCCAATTGCGTTGGAGCCCCACCTTTCTTTTCTGCCAGAAGTTTCAGCCTGGTATTCTTGTTTTACCCTAATAAAATTCCTCCTCCCATTACTGGTAGTGAGTGCCGACTTGGATTTGTTTCAGCCCTCCATGTGAAAAATTTGCTGAGATATCATTTTGAATGCTGCACTTCTGGCAGAGGTATCCATGTTTTTAACATGAAATAATTTCTTGCAAAGTGAAGTGAAAGCCTTTCCTGCATACTAAAATGCATCCATAAAAAATTTAAGTGACCTTTGAGTTGATTTGAATGCATTTTATTGTGAGCTTGCAGTGAAACCTGAGGAAACTTTGGGAAAAGCATTGTGAAATTCAATTGAATTGAATTCAAAGGGTTAAATCCATTTCTATAGCCTGCTTTATTTCTTTCTCTGTTTATTTATTAATTTTTTTTTTGGAAAAAAATTATGACCAATTTTTTTTTTGGAAAAAAATTAGGACCAATTTCATTTCACACAGGGATCCCTGATGTCCTCACACATCAATTTTCACATTCATTACATAGAATCTTTATGAAGCTTCAATCTTGGCCTGGAAAAATAATCCCAACTCTTTGTAGAGGAGGTAGAGCTTTATGGAATTATAATGGTGACTCTGTGAAAAGTGATAATGGCACAAACTGAAAACTTGATATAATTGTTTCAATTTATTCAACCAAAAAAATTCCTTTGAGAAACACACAAATCAATTTTGCTGTAAAAAAGTTGACATTTTTCAAAAAATTGTTTTTTTTTGGAGAATACTCTTGTATTATTATCTTGTTCACAATGCCAGAATTCAAATTTCATGATTTGGGAAATACAGTTGACTTTCAATTTCCCAAACAGTAAAATCAAGTTGATCCTCATTTCCAGAAGCAGTGAAATACTTTTGACTTTCATTTTCAATAAAGATGAAACCCACAAGAAATATTGTGTACATCATTGTGAAAAATTGAATCAATCATTGCGATTTCATGATGAATATTTTGACACTTCCCCAGGGCAAAAGTGGCCACAAATGGTGAATTGATGTCACTGTTCAGCCAGAGACCCCACTTTCGCCCTGGTGATTTGTCTTTGAGGCCCTTTACTTTTCCCATATAGTCATAAAGCGTTTCCATCCTTCAAAGTCATTTAAAAAGATCCATTTACAGTTTGCTTAAATTTTGTTAGACAAGTTCCAAGTGAAACATTTTCTTGATGACTCTGGGAAACTAGATTCAAATGCACAAATCAGAAGTTTTTCACGGTACCTCAAAAAGACTTTTGGAAGTCTCTCAGGATCATAAGCCAACTCCTTTAATGCATTTAAAGACCAACTGTAGAACTCAAAAGTTTCTTTTGTTATTAAAACAAGGTCTTTTGTGGAAGTTTTCCAGTTGGCTGTCATTCCTAAAACATGCAATAGCATGATTTGTTACTTATTTGTTTCATAATTACAATCCAACATGACAATATAATGGAACATTTTGGAAAGCTTGAATGAATCTGGGTGGGCCAAGAATAGGGCCTCCAAGTGACCCTCCGAACCAAATTTTGACCAATGAATCCAACTTGAATCCTCAAGATTTCTGAATAGTACATCCATAACACTTTTCCCCTTCATTTATTCAAGTTCTACCTTTCACTTAGTGTTATAGATTGTTTGGTCATCAACATAATTTCTGCCATCAATATTGCTCAATTTCCTCTTAAGTTGTAATGTATTGAGCCCATCATTCATTACTTCTATTATATTATCTAAGGCTACCCCTGCAATTCTCCTCATTTTAGGATGCACAGAGGGATGTTCTGATGGTTGATGGTTATGTTGAGTTTATTTTTAGGGGAGTTCCCACAAGGGGTCTACCTCTATGCAACTTGCATGGATTAAAAACTTTCACACAACCTTCTTTGTGTTAGTTTTCCAAGACCGTTTGGTAAGGATTTGCCTCAAGTAGGAACCATGTTGATCACAGGCCAAATCCACATATTGATCTTTCTTGGAGTAAAAAAATGTCAGAGCGTGACCATGCTTCATAGCCCATGTTTGAAAATAGGTTTGTGCCTCTTCCCTAGTAGTAAAGGCTCTCACAGGAGGTGGGTAAAGTGCATCTAGTAAAAATTCATTGGTTATTGTCATAATTTCATAGGTTTCATAGTTAAAATCCCTCAATTAGTTTTGATCAATTTAAATCAGGAAAATACCTCAGTAACGTAAAATTTTACTCATGACCAGAGGTAAAATCCAACTGTAAAAAATTTTGTACCTCAATTTTCACCCTAGATGAGGATGCAATTGGGGCTTCCAATGTTTCCTTAACCAAATCCTTTTTATCCAAAGCTTTGTTAACGGCACTATTGATGTAGTCCTTCAACACAGCCATGTCACAAGAAGGGCTTTCCACTGTTCCCATAATGAAACAAAATTGCTATGCTACTTCAGTATTCAATCCAACTTTCAAATGAACAAATCCAAAGTTTTCTCACTTTTGAGTTAAGGAAGATGTGTCAAATTTCAATTTAATAGCTAGGATAATTCAATTGATTTCACTTTGATTTCACTTTAATTTTGCTTTGGTATTGCTAGTTGTGGTCCAACTGTCCTACATAGTATATTTTGATCCCAAATTTGGGTTGAGGGAACCCAATTGTGGTCCAGGGGGTGCCCAAAATTCTTGCACCACTTCCAGGGGGTTGCGCACCACCCAAAATGGCAAATTAAAGCCATTCATGGGGTAAACTGCTCAAAATTGCCGTTTATGGGTGATAAACGGCTCCTATATGACCCCCAGGGGTTTTGCCTTTTTGTAACATCCCTTTGAAGTTGTCCAGTGGCCCCCACAGCTCAAATGGGCTGTGTAGGGTCATATACAACTACCACACAGTTGGAGCCGTTAATTTATAATCACCCAAATACAAAAAAAAAAAAACAGAAATCAACCAAAAGATCAAAAAAAAGTTTATTTTTTGGTTAAAAAAAAATAAGAAATAAAAAAAAATAATTATAAATAAATAAATAAAAATAAAAATAAAAAAAATAAACACTGAAGAAAAAAAAAACAGTTGTCTTCATACTCAAGTAAAAAATTCAAGTTCAACTTGATTAGACCTAATTTAAAAGGGCCAAAAAAAGCAAAAATTCTTTTGACCAGCCCTGATGTTAAAGTGCAAAAAAATACCAGTCTTTTGAACAGACAAAAAAAAGATGTATTTTGACCAGCCCTAAAGTCAAAGTGCCAAAAAACACAAGTCTTTTGACAGGCCCTAAATTAAAAAAACCAAAAAAAAAAACAAGTTCAACTTTTTTTAAGCTGATTACATCATAAGATTGACACAAGTTAAGCTTGTTATGGGATCAGCCCAACACAAGTTGAACTGAAGTACCATTAAAATCTGCTTCAAAACACACATAAAAATGAGTTAGCTCAAAACACTCAAAATAATGATGTTAAAAATGTGATAACCATTTATACTAATAGAATTAAAATACCAGCATTTTAGACCCAACCCAAATAATGAAATTAATCTATAAGTTATAATACAACTCAATTTGATCTTTGAGGTGATCAACACAACAAGCTTCTTTTTTAGAAATCATGGAAAATGGTTTGGAAACTATGGGCTGGATTGGAATCAAATCCCCCTTAAGTACAAGCTTGAGCTAATTGTCATTTTTACCAAAGAAAATAAGCATAGGATCCAATTTTTCTTTTACAACCATTTTCATAGGAGTGAATGAACAAAATGATTCCAATGAAATAAAACATGTTGATCTTCCATAAGTATCAGCTATGATTTGACCCATGTCAAGCTTTGAAAGCCATTTCAAAGAGGGACTATTTTCATTGATTTAATTGACATCAAGTCTTTGCTCTATCTTTTCAACATCTTTACTGCCGCCAAGGTTTTTAAGAATAGCACCCCTTATTTTTCCTCAATGTTATAAGTATTTCTTTCTGAACTTTAAAACATCCATCCTCATCATACCAAAGTGATTTAGAAATGACTCTAAAACCACAATTTCCATCACCAACTGGGTCCCAAACCTCATCCAAGAACTTATGTAAGTTCTCAGTTATTTGATTGAGGTAATTTACTTCCTAAAATCAATAAGTATTCAGTCAAAATTGTAATATAATTAATGGAATCACCACTCACCAAAGATGAGCTTTTGTTTTACTCCTGCATTTCATCTGCTTCATCCTTTGAAAAGGAATAGGATTCCAACAGCATGAAACCAATGAACTTTCAGTCTCTTCCACTGAAAAATGAAATTCAGATGAAGAGCCTGACTTGGACTATAAAAAATTTTCAATCAGTCCATTAAACAAAAAAAAATAAACCTTTCAAAAAATAAAAGACTTAAAATAATTTGTCTTTTCTTATTTGGTGCCCTTCTACTTTTCTTTTCCTGCTTAAGTTCCTTTTCAATGTGTTCAAGTCAAGAAGGATCTTGCCGGGTATCTGTCAATTTTGGACGGTCTCTGCTTGATTGCAAGACTTCAGGTTCAAGTCTTGGCTTTGATGGATAAGTGGGAGTTTCCTTCATCAAGTGCTTCAACAGCCCGCAATAATATTGATCAGGATTATTCAAGATAATTGAATTGAGCTTAGCATGTAACTGAGAATTGTTGAGCATTTCATCAACTTTGACCTTTAAAAATTCAAAAGGATGAAATATTAGTCAAGTAGGAATCATCAAATTAGTCAAGTAGGAATCATAATTCAGAAAGCATTAATCAAAAAGCATTATCACAAAGTGATTTGAACAATCCAACTTAAAACAACTTACAGAACTAGAACTGCAAGGGTCATCATCCAACCTCCACTGAGGATGAACATCTTCAGGCACAACAGAGCCTCTTGACGCTAGTAGGTCCCCCATTTGTTGGGAACAGGGAAAAACCATAGTCATTGAGTATGAATTGGTGCACAATTCCCCATCATGGTTGCGTTTAACCTCTCCAATTGATCCCCAAAAAGTTTTATTGCTTTGAAAGAAACCTTGCATCCCAATGTTAACAGTTCAGTAGGAATAAATATTCCAATCTCTATTCAAGAGTTTTAAAGCGCAGCCTGAATCAATTTAATTTGATTGGAAACTGTTCCATCTAGGTTTTGCCAAACATCCAACATGTTTCCCAACCAGTTTGCAAGGAATCATTTGAGAGTAGTCTGGGACCCTACAATAAAAGACATTGTTTTATTTCAAAATTTAGGGTTTTGGCAATTCCAAGCCATTACAAACGTGCCTGTGATACAGAAGATATTATGATCCATATACTCAAGTACATCCTCATGGTCTGCCAAAAAACACTTTATACCATTCATAATGTGAGCAACCCAAAACTAGGAAGATTAAAAGTAGAGGCAGTAATTTGGCACTTACTTTGAGATCTGCATCATTGCACTCCAGCTCCTCCTTGGTTTTTGAGCCCCCAGACTTAGCCCACAGAGACATAAAGCTTTTCCACCCTTCAAGGTAATTATTAAAGCGCACTTTACAGTTTGCTTGTATGTTTGTAGACAATTTCCAAAGACAGCACTTTCTTGTTGACTCAGAAAATATTTTTTCTAGAGCATGGATCAAAGATTTTTCAAGGTTGTTCACAAAGACTTTGGGAATTCTCTTATGATCATAATACAGCTCCTTTATTGCATTTACAGACCAACTGTAGAAATCAAAAATTTCTCTTGTTATAAAACCAAGAGCTTTTTTGAAAGTTTTGTGGTTGGAAGTAATTCCTATGACATATAATAGGGGGATGTTGTACTTATTTGGCTTATAAGTAAAATAAATCATAGCTATATGATGGAATTGCTTGCAAAGCTTTAATGATTGTGGATGAGCCAAGAATAGGGCCTCCAAGTGATCCTCTCCACTGAATTTTGCTTGATGAACCCAACCTGAATTAAAAATTTGTTCAAAGAGGACCTCCATAACACTTTTTCCCTTCAGTCCTTCAAGGGCCACCTTACGCTTAGTGCTATAGATTTTTTGTTCATTAAAATATTTGCCACAATCAATCTTGCTGAATTTTCTTTTTATTTGAAATTTATTGAGCCCATCATTCATGCCTTCTTTTATATTGTCTAAGGATACCCCAGACATTCTCCTCAGGTGAGGATGCACTGAGGGGTGTGTAGATGGTTCATGGTTATGTTGATCATTCTTGTAGGAGGTTTTCCACAAGGGATCCGCCTTTGTGTGACTAGCATAGATTAAAAAATTGCACCCAACCTTCCTTGTTTGATTTTTCCTTGACCATTTGGTGAGCAGTTTCCCAGAGTAAAAACCATTTCTATCACAGGCTAAGTCCACATGTTTTTTATTTGAAAACTTTTAAAGCGTAACCATGCTTTATTGCCCATGTTTGACAATATTTTGATGCCTCTTCCCAAGTTGGAAAAGCTTTCACAGGAGGTGGGCCAGTGGATCTGTCATTTTTAGATAGTCGTAGTAATGGTTTAATGGTTATATTGATGACATGCATTCCATCAGTTTCAATCAAATCAAATATGGCAAATATCAGTAACATAATCACCACCAGAGGTCGTGCCCATTTGTTAAACAATTTGTTCCTCAATTGTCACCTTTGATGAGGATGCAATTGGGGGTTCCAATGATTCATTACCAAAATCCTTCTTTTCCGCATCTTTTTTCATTGAACTAATGTAGTCCTTGAATGCTTCCATGTTATAAGGAGGGCTTTCCACTTTTCCCATAATGCAAATCAATGCAATGCTACTTCAGTATTCAATGCAACTTTCAATTGAACAACTACCAAATTTGATAACTTTCAAGTTGAGAAAGATCAATTTTGTGGGATGTTTAATTTACAGTTTCCTATAGTTTCACTTTAATTTCACTTTAATTTCACTTGATTTCACTTTAATTTCACTGTAGTTTCACTTTATGATTGCTAGATGTGGAAAAATAGTCCCACATAGTAAGTTTTGATCCCAAATTTGGGTTGATGGAACCCAAATGTGGTCCAGCAGGACCCAAAAAGTTTGGCACAACCCCTTGGGGGGCCAGTTACCCCCAAACACAACTCAAAACCGCTGTGTACAGGGGTACATGGCTCCAATAAGCCGCTTATGGGGTGTATACGGCCCTCAGGCATTGTGGGTGTTTGAGACAGCCCCTTAAGTGCGTGTAGACGGGTGTTTTTGCTGGCACCCGCGTCTTGGACGCATGCTTGGGCCCCCCCCACGTTTATTGGACTGTGTAGGGCCCTACATGGCTCCCACACAACTGGGAGTTGTGAATTTAACATCACCTTTTTTTTATTTTTTATTTTTTATTTTTTATTTGTTATTATTTATTATTTATTATTTATTATTTATTATTTATTATTTATTATTTATTTTTTATTTTTTATTTTTTATTTTTTATTTTTTATTTTTTATTTTTTATTTTTTATTTTTTATTTTTTATTTTTTATTTTTTATTTTTTATTTTTTATTTTTTATTTTTTATTTTTTATTTTTTATTTTTTATTTTTTATTTTTTATTTTTTATTTTTTATTTTTTATTTTTTATTTTTTATTTTTTATTTTTTATTTTTTATTTTTTATTTTTTATTTTTTATTTTTTATTTTTTATTTTTTATTTTTTATTTTTTATTTTTTATTTTTTATTTTTTATTTTTTATTTTTTATTTTTTATTTTTTATTTTTTATTTTTTATTTTTTATTTTTTATTTTTTATTTTTTATTTTTTATTTTTTATTTTTTATTTTTTATTTTTTATTTTTTATTTTTTATTTTTTATTTTTTATTTTTTATTTTTTATTTTTTATTTTTTATTTTTTATTTTTTATTTTTTATTTTTTATTTTTTATTTTTTATTTTTTATTTTTTATTTTTTATTTTTTATTTTTTATTTTTTATTTTTTATTTTTTATTTTTTATTTTTTATTTTTTATTTTTTATTTTTTATTTTTTATTTTTTATTTTTTATTTTTTATTTTTTATTTTTTATTTTTTATTTTTTATTTTTTATTTTTTATTTTTTATTTTTTATTTTTTATTTTTTATTTTTTATTTTTTATTTTTTATTTTTTATTTTTTATTTTTTATTTTTTATTTTTTATTTTTTATTTTTTATTTTTTATTTTTTATTTTTTATTTTTTATTTTTTATTTTTTATTTTTTATTTTTTATTTTTTATTTTTTATTTTTTATTTTTTATTTTTTATTTTTTATTTTTTATTTTTTATTTTTTATTTTTTATTTTTTATTTTTTATTTTTTATTTTTTATTTTTTATTTTTTATTTTATATTTTATATTTTATATTTTATATTTTATATTTTATATTTTATATTTTTTATTTTGAGTGATGTTAAATTCACAGCTCCAACCATGTGGTAGTCCTGTAAGGCCCTACACGGCTCAAATGAGCCATGGGGCCCCAAAGACAACTACAAAGGGCCGTTTTAAACATGCGCTAACCCCGGGGCGTTTTGTAGGAGCCGTGTACCCCCAAACACGACTCATTTTAGCCGGTTTACCCCTGTACATGGCTAAAAGTAGCTGTGTTTGGGGGTGCAGGACCCCCCCCCAAAGTTGTGCCAGAATTTTCGGCACCCTCTGGACCACACTTGGGTTCTGTCAACCCAAATTTGGGATTAACACATACTTTGTGGGACTGTTGTTCCACGCCTAGCAATCCCAAAGAGACATTAAAGTGAAACCAAAGTGAAATTAAAGCAAAAACTGAAATAAGAAATCATATAAAATTCTGCAAACAATTCCTTCTCAACTCAAAAGTGAGCAAACTTTGTTTGATCAATTGAAAGTTGGATTGAATACTGAAGTATACCATTGCATTTTTTTGCATGTGAACAGTGGAAACCCCTCCTTCTGATATGGCTGCATGGAAGGTCTACATTGATAGTGCCATCAACAAAGATTTGGAAAAAGAAAAAAAGGATTTGGGTAATGAAACATTGGAAGCCCCACTTGCATCATCATCAAGGGTGATAATTGAGGAAAAAAATGATTCAAAAATGAACATGACTTCTGGTGGTGAGTAAAATTTTATTTTACTGGTCATTGCCGTATTTAATTTGATTGAAACTGATGGAGTGTATGCCATCAATATAAATATGTAACTATGGCATATGCACTTGACCCATCTACCTTGAGAGCTTTTACTACTAGGCAAGAGGCACAAAACTATTGTCAAACATGGGAAATGAAGCATGGTTAAGCTTTAACAGTTTCAACTTAAAGCATGACCAATATGTGGATTTAGCCTGTGATAGATATGGTTCCTATTTAGGAAATCTTCTTACCAAACAGTCTAAAGAAACTCACACAAGGAAGGTGTTGTAAAAACTGCGTCCTCAAGCTCCCACTTGAGACTGAAGCCTGCCTTTCTGGCATCCTGGTACAGGTGCTCCATTTCTGGCTCAACTCCAACAGACCCGCACGCGCGGTTCTCTCCTCCTCTCAGCTATCCAACTGTGACTCGGATGAAGCTCCAACCTTACCAATGATCCTCATCCACATCATTCTCCACATCTTATTCCCTTCCATCTTTTGTTCTATATTTCTCACACTCACATCTACCAAGTACCACCTCAACAAATTGATCAAGTCTGGAAGCGTCTCAAGTGGGTAAAGATTGATTCAAAGCATTTTGAGTAATCCACGGCCATGCACTGATTGAACCCAATCCACAGATCCTTGGCCACAACTCAGAAGAATTCAAGACAACTTCCTTTCATCTTAAGACCTTTCCACCTAAATGTCTGCGCTTTTCACTCAGGCCATGAAGAAACTTGGCACATGCTGATTCAACAATCAATCAGAATTTCATTGCTTCTGTTGGTTTGATCTTTCATCCTGATACTAGTTTTGTCAACTACTTTTTTTTCATTTCATCTCATCATTCTTTTTGTTGAAATCAATCCAGAGGTCCTGGTTTGGAGGAATCTTCTTCTTACGGTTAAAAGCCAAAACAACTCATTGAGATGACCAATTACCACTCAAAACCAGGACCTGGGGGCGACAGCACGATGCAAACAATCACGCTCAAGAAACTCGTAGAATCAACTCCTCTCCTGAATGAGGACAACTACTCCATATGGAAGGTCAAAATGGAAAGTTTATTTGATCTATGAGGCATGCTCAACATAATGGAAAGCACAAGCGATGACGTTCAGCTAGATCCCAAAATCAACAACAACATTGCCCCCTTTTTGTTAGCCAAGCTAGAACTAGCCACACATACCAACATCATCAATGCCGGAAATGTACGCAACGCCAAAGAAATCTGGATTGCAACTGAGAGTTACTTTGCCTCATCCCAATCAGCAAATCAAGCAAGAATCTTAAACTCATTTCTGTATCTTCCCTTCAGTGAAGACAATATCAACAAATTTGTAACCAATGTGCGACTCAGTCTCAACAAGCTCTCAGAAGTAGGAATTGAGCTACCTTCAGAAATACTTGCGTACCTCATAATCTTCAAATTCCCATCCACTCTAAAAAGTATTGCATCTCAAATAATGCACGGTGAAAAAGAAATTACTGTTGAAAGAGTCCTGGATCACCTTGTACAACACAAGAACAAAATAGACGCAAAGGTCAATGAAGGAGCCTCTACATCCAAAGCCAACATGAACCTTTGCTCAAGTTATCCACGCTGCAAGAATTGCGTCCATAATTCAGATGTTCAAAATCATCCTTGTGAGAAGTGTTGGATTGAATTTCCAGAGCTTTGACCAAAAGGATTCAAATCCTGAAAACCAGAAAAGAAGAAAAAGGAGGAAGTCTCAAATTTCTTCTCATACTATTTCTGCTTTACCAACCTGTTCTCAACGGATTCAAAACCTTTCATCTTAGACTCAGGATGTTTGATTCATATGCTTACTAATAAAGACTGTTTCAAGAGGATGAATGCAGAGGACTGGTCAAATGTGATCAAAACTGGAAAACCTGGCGCATCACTCAAAATAAAAGGAAGAGGAATGGGATCAATCAATACTCCCTCCGGAACTCTTGAGCTTCAGAATGCTGCCTGGACTCCGGAAGCCTGCATCAACCTGCTCTCAATGTGAGAATTTCTCAAAAAGGGAGCAAAGTTGGTTGTGAACAACCAAGCAAATCCACCCCCCTTCAAACTGGTTGCCAATCAGTCAAACATTCTGCCAGGGAAGATTGTCAACAACCTCCTGCATGTAGAAGTGGCCTCAAACCAAAGTTATCATGGGGCCATAAATCCTGAGCTTGAAAAGGTCAACAAACTCCACCTCAAACTTGGACATTCAGGAATCACCAGAATGGAACGGTTCCTAGGGAAATCCATCTTGGCAAATACAAACACCAAATTTTTGTGCCCCAGCTGCAAAAAAAGCAAGATTAAACAAGCAAGCTTTAAAGGCTCTTCAGCAAAGGCAGAAAAAGTATTCCAGCGTGTCCACGCCAATTTGATTGGGCCAATCTTGCCAACATCAAAAAATGGATTTCAATATTCCCTGAAAATGGTCAAAAACTTCAGTGGGTACATCATCTCATTCCCTTTGAGAAATAAGAGCAATGTGGCGGAAACAATCAAGTTCATCCTCTCAAACAAATACAATTGGCTCAATTATTTCCCCTCATAATTCTGCTGCAACGGGGGAGGCAAATTCATAAGCAAGGATCTCACTCAATTCCTTGAGGACAAGGGGATACGCAGAGTAATTTTGGAACCATACCATCCACAAAACAATGGAAGAGATGAAAAATCAAACCAAACTGTAGCCAAATCTGTCAGAGCAACCTTTGCTTTGTCAAAACTTCCAAAACACTATTGGCATGAAGTCATCCAAAGCTGTACCCTGGCTCTGAATCAAATACCCAACTCTGAGGGTCTCACGCCATGGGAGCTAATGCATGGACAACCGTTGCCAATCGACTATCTTCAACCAATAGGAAGCAGCCTCTATTATCTGGATCTTGGGAATCAGTTGCCAAGGAGGTTTGATGAAAAAGGCTTACCTGGAAAACTCATTGGATATGTCCCCAAGCTCCTGTCCTACCAAGTTTTAACCAACACCGGCAGTGTCATAGAAACCAAGAACCTAAAGTTTACCAAATCTCCACTGACAACGTTGGACAAGTACCCAACAGATCAAAATGAACCCACCATGGGCCAAACTCACCCTTCAACCAAATCTCCAAACACCTCCAAAATTCAGACCAAGGCAGACCCTGCTGTCAAAGAAGAATCCTGCGAGTCCAACTCAGAACCAGAAGACAATGCTGATGATGAAGTAATACAAGAACTAGTTCCAAAGTTGCAAACTCTTTGGAATCGTCAAGAACTGAAACCTCCAGAAAGGTACGGATACTTCTCTGAATCAGTTCCCAAATCACCAGAAGAAGCTCTTTGCTCTCCTTTCTGGTCCAAGTCCCTACACAAGGAGCTGAACACCTGCAAAGACTTCAAAGTCTGGGAAGACTACAAAGGACCCAAGCCAAGCAACTTGCTCAGCGTTACTTACGCTTTTTGAATCAAAGAGAACACACATGGAGAAGCCCCAACTTTCAAGTCAAGGGTCTGTGTGCAAGGATTCAATCAATGCTATGGCATCAACTACTTCAAGACCTATGCCCCCACAGGCAAGGTGGCATCCCTAAGGGCAGGTTTACCACTAGCAGTCAATCTTGATCTGGAAATGCTGCAATTTGACGTCAAAGGAGCGTTCTTGAACGCTACTCTGGAGGAAGACATGTTCATACAGCAACTAATTGGCTTGACAAGACAAACTTCAATTCTCAAGCTCAATAAATCCCTATACAGGCTCAAGCAAGCACCAAAGAATTGGTACAAAATGTTGAGCAAATGGATCCAAGATCAGGGGTTCACCCCCTCTGAGGCAGACCCATGTCTCTACCTAGGGACTGATCAAAAATCAGCCATTTTTTCCCATGTAGACAATCTACTTGTGGTAGGAAACGTCAAAATATTCAAAGACGCTTTTGTCAATAGATTCAAAAACTTGTCAGCTCACCCTCCTAATACCTTACTTGGAATGAAGGTCAAACAATCTCCAGAGTTGTATAAAGCTATCTCTTCCAATGCATATTGACAAGGGTCTGGCTGAATTAGATGTTACGGACTTCAAGCCCATGAGCACTCCCTGCACTCTTGGAATCCATCTTACACCAGCCAGCATCGACAAGATAGAGGAATTCAACAAGCTGGGGGTATCCTATTGGTCTCCCATAGGAAGAATCAACTTCATAGCTGGACTTTCTCGGCCCAAAATTAGCTATGCTGTGTCATCTCTGGAAAGGTTTTCTGAGAAACCTGGGATTGCTCACTGGAAGGAGGTTCTCAGGGTATGGAAGTATCTTGTAAATTCCTAAAATTAACAACTTCTGATCTCCAGGAAATATGACTCGGACAGCCTCATCTGCTACAGCGACTCAACATGGGCTGACAATCCAATCACTAGAACCTTGCAATCAGGGTTTGTCTTCTTCTACCAGGGATCACCCCTCTACTGGAGTAGTCGACGCCAGAGAAATATCACGTACTCATCAACCAAAGCCAAATGTAATTCTCTCAGCAATGGTCAAATTGAATGCAGATGGATCAATCACCTGATCCATGAACTATGGAGGAAGCCCATCAAAGCAAGCACCCACATGATCTACAAAAAAGGTTTGGACAACAAAATAAAAAATTTTGGAAGCAACTCAAAAACAAAGTTCATCAACCTGAAGACCAAAGGACTTTGAGAGGATATATCCAATAAAGCAATTGAGGTCCAACTCATCAAATCAGATCAGATGGTAGCTGAAGGACTCACCATAGCCACCAACAAAACTTCAATTCTACTACTAATTCATCATGTCAGTACTAAGACCTCTCACGCTTTGAATCAAGGAGGGCTGTTGTAAAAACTGCGTCCTCAAGCTCCCACTTGAGACTGAAGCCCGCCTCTCTGGCATCCCGGTACAGGTGCTCCATTTCTGGCTCAACTCCAACAGACCCACACGCGCGGTTCTCTCCTCCTCTCAGCTATCCAACTGTGACTTGGATGAAGCTCCAACCTTGCAAATGATCATCATCCACATCATTCTCCAAATCTTATTCCCTTCCATCTTTTGTTCTATATTTCTCACACTCACATCTACCAAGCACCACCTCAACAAATTGATCAAGTCTGGAAGCGTCTCAAGTGGGTAAAGATTGATTCAAAGCATTTTGAGTAATCCACAGCCATGCACTGATTGAACCCAATCCAAAGATCATTGGCCGCAACTCAGAAGACTTCAAGACGACTTCCTTTCATCTGAAGACCTTTCCACCTAAATGTCCGCGCTTTTCACTCAGGCCATGAAGAAACTTGGCACATGCTGATTCAACAATCAATCAGAATTTCATTGCTTCTGTTGGTTTGATCTTTCATCCTGATCCTAGTTTTGTTGAATACTTTTGTTCATTTCATCTCATCATTCTTTTTGTTGAAATAAATCCAGAGGTCCTGGTTTTGAGAAATCTTCTTCTTAGAGGGTTGGGTGCAAGTTTTGAATCCATTCAAGTTGCACAAAGGCAGACCCCTTGTGGCGCCTCGCCTACAAAGAAACCCAACATAACCATCAAACATCTGAACATCCCTCTGTGCATCCTCAAATGAGGAGAATCTTGGGGGTGGCCTTAGAAAACCTAGGAGAAGACATGAATGATGGGCTTAATACGTTACAACTGAAGAGAAAATTGAGCAAGATTGATGGGCGGGATTATGTTGAAGACCAAAATATCTATAACACTAAGAGGAAGGTCACGCTCACAGAACTTAAGGGAAAAATTGTTATGGAGGTACTATATGAACAGCTTGAGAAAAAAGTTGGATTCACAGATCAAAGTTCAGTGGAGAGGGTCACTTGGAGGCCCTGTACTTAGCACATCCAGAGGCAGTAAAGCTTTCAAAACAATTCCATCATATTTCTATGTTGGATTGTCCTTATAAGACAAATAAGCACAAAAACCCACTATTGCATGTTGTAGGAATGAAAGCCAATTGCAAAACTTTCACAAAAGCTATTGTTTTTATAACAAAAGGAAGCTTTGAGTTCTACAGTTGGTCTTTAAATGCATTAAAGGAGTTGGCTTATGATCCTGAGAGACTTCCAAAATTCTTTGTGACGGACTGTGAAAAAGCTCTGATTAATCCTATTGAATCTAGTTTCCCTGGGTCATCAAGACAATGTAGCAGTTGGCACTTGTTTAAAAACATACAAGCAAACTGTAAAGTCTGCTTTGTTAATGAACTGGAAGGATTGAAAATCTTTATTACTCTGTGGGCAAAGTATGGCGCCTCAAATACCAAGGAGGAGGTGGAGGTCAATGATGAGGAACTCATAAAAGGCCTAAATCACTGCTTCTTATTCTTCCTAGTTTTGGTTTCTGACCTTTTGAATTGTATAGTGTTTCTTGAAAGACTACCAGGATGTACTCGAGTATATGGAAAATGACATTTTCCCTATCAAAGAGGCGTTTGTAACACCATGGAGTTGTATAAAACCAGATTTTGGAAACAAAACAACTTCTTGGGTTGAAGGGGCCCATGCAACTCTCAAAAAATTCCTTGAAAAATCTTTGAGAAACCTTTTTGATGTTTGGAAAAGCCTTGACAGAACAGTTTTGAATCAAATTTAATCAGTTCATGCATCACTTTATAACTCTAGAATTAAGTTAGGGACAGTTATTCCTCCTGAACTTTTACCATTGGGTTACAAATTGTCTTCAGATGGGTTACAAATTGTCTTTAGAGGCAATTCATTTTGTTAGGGAACAATTCAATAAGTTCAAACGTGATCATGATGGCAAAGTTTGCACCAAGTCATATCCCAACACTATGGGTTTTCCCTGTTCCCACCAAATAGGTGACTGTTTAGCATTCAGAGGATCCGTGGTACCTAAAGATGTTCATCCTAAGTGGAGGTTGGACTATGACCCCTTGCAGTTCTATTTCTTTAAGTTGGCTCAAGTTGGATTGTTCAAATTACTATGTGATTAATGCTTTTTGATTAATGAATCCTAATTCACTCAAGATGGATCCTTTTGAATTTTTCAAGTGTGATGTGAATGAAATTCTAAGCATTCTCAGTTACGTGAAAAATTTAATGCAATGATTTTGGAATATTCACATGATGAGCAAAGAAGATTATTGAGGTATATCATTCAGAATATTAAAAAATATCAATCAAAGCCAAGACTTGAACCTAAAGTCTTACAATCAAGCAGGGGCAGATGGTCATAGTCCAACCTCCACTGAGGATGAACATCTTTAGGTACCACAGATCCTCTGAATTCTATAAAGTCACATTTTTGGTGGGAACAGGGCAAACCCATAGTGTTGGGATATGACTTGGTGCACACTTTGCCATCATGATCATGTTTGAACTTTGTGAATTGTTCCCTATCAAAATGAATTGCCTCTAAAGACAATTTGTAACCCAACTGAAGAAAATTTGTAACCCAATGGTAACAGTTCAGGAGGAATAACTGTCACTAACTGAATTTGAGAGTTATAAAGTGATGCATGAACTGATTCAATTTGATTGTAAACTGTTCTGCCAATGCTTTTCCAAAAATCCAACAGGTTTCCCAAACAGCTTGCAAGGAATCACTTGAGATTTGCATGGGCCCCTTGAACCCAAGATGTTTTTTTGTTTCCAAAATCTGGGTTTATATAATTCCACACTGTTGAAAACGTCTATTTGATAGGGAAAATGTTATTTTCCATATACTCAAGTAAATCCTTGTAGTCTTTCAAGAAGCTTTATACAAGTCAATAGGTCAGAACCCAACACTAGGAAGAATAAGAAGCAGTGATTTGGACCTACTCTGAGTTTGGATCATTGACCTCTGCCTCCTCCTTGGTCTTTGAGGTCCCATACTTTGCCCACAGAGTCATAAAGCTTTTTCACCATTCAAGTTCATTGACAAAGCGCATTTGACAGTTTTCTTGTATTTTTTTAGACAAGTGCCAAGTGCAACATTGTCTTGATGACTCAGGGAAACTATATTCAATAGCAAAAATCAAAGCTTTTTCAGGGTCTGTCACAAAGACTTTTGGAAGTTTCTCAGGATCATAAGTCAAATAACTTAATGCATGTACAGACCAACTGTAGAACTCAAATGTTTTTTTTGTTATAAAAACAATAGCTTTTGTGAAGGATTTTCAATTTGCTGTCATACCTACAACATGCAACAGTGGGGTTTAAATTGTACTTATTTGTCTTATAAGTACAATCCAACATAGCAATATGATGAAAGTTTTTAAAAAGCTTTACTGCCTCTGTATGTGCCAAGTACAGGGCCTCTAAGTTACCCTCTCCACTGAACTTTGACCGGTAATCCAAGTTTTTTCTTCAACCTGTTCATATAGTACCTCCATAACACTTTTTCCCTTTAGTTCTGTGAGCGTGACCTTCCTCTTAGTGTTATAGATTTTTTGGTCTTCAACATAATCCCGCCCATCAATCTTGCTCAATTTTCTCTTCATTTGTAAAGTATGGAGCCCATCATTCATGCCTTCTACTAAATTTTCTAAGGCCACGCCCAAGATTCTCCTCAGTTGAGGCTGCACAGAGGTATGTTCAGATGGTTGATGGTTATCTTTGGTTTCTTTGTAGGAAAGGCGCCACAAGGGGTCTGCCTTTGTGCAACTTGCATGGATTAAAAAATTTCAACCAACCTTCCTTTTGTGAGTTTCTCTAGACCGTTTGGTAAGTAGATTTCCTGAATTGGAACCATGTCTACACAGGCTAAATCCACATATTGGTCACACTTTGAGCTGAAAACTTTTACATCATAACAATGCTTCATTGCCCATGTTTGACAATAGTTTTTATGCCTCTTCCCTAGTATGAAAAGCTCTCAAGGGAGGTGGGCCAAGTGGATCTTCCATGGTTACATAGCTACATTGATGGCATGCACTCAATCAGTTTCAATCAAATTAAATATGGTAAAGACCAGTAAAATAAAATTTTACCCACCACCAGAGGTCATTTCCATTTGTGAATCATTTTGTTCCTCAATTGTCACCCTTGATGATGATGCAATTGGGGCTTCCAATTTTTCATTACCCAAATCCTTTTTTTCTTTTTCCAAATCTTTGTTGATGGCACTATCAATGTAGACCTTCCACGCAGCCATGTCAGAAGAAGGAGGGCCTGCCACTGTTCCCATTCCAAAAAATTCAATGGTATACTTCAGTATTCAATGCAAATTTCAATTGATCAAACAAATTTTGCTCACTGTTGAGTGGAGAAAGAATTTTTTGCAGAATTTTATATGATTTATGATTTCAGTTTTCACTTTAATTTCACTTTGGTTTCACTTTAATGTCTCTTTGGGATTGCTAGGTGTGGAACAACCGTCCCACAAATTATGTGTTGATCCCAAACTTGGGTTGAAAGAACCCAAGTGTGGTCCAGGAGATGCCCAAAATTCTGGCACAACTTTGGGGGGGGGGTGCACCTCCAAATACGGCTAATTTGAGCCATTCACAGGGGTTACTTGGCTCAAATGAGCCATGTTTGGGGGTTACAGGGCTCCTAAACACCCCCCCAGGGATTGTGTGTGTTTGAAACTTCCCTTTGTAGTCGTTTTTGGGCCCCCATGGCTCAAATCATTTGAGCCATTTAGGGCCCTACACAACAACCACACCATTGGAGCCATGAATTTAACATCACCCTTTTACTACAGGGCTGGTCAAAAGACATCTTTAAGTTTTGGGCCCTTTTACTTAAGGGCTAGTCAAGTTAAAATTACTTTAGGGCTTGTCAAGTTAGTTGTATTTTTTTTGTGTTTTTACTTTAGGGTTTGTCAAGTTACTTGTCTTTTTGGGTAATCTCAAATTAATGGCTCATTGAGCCGTTTACACAACTCTTTACACGACTCAATGGGCCATGCAGAACCCTACACGACTCAAATGAGCCATGCAGCATGCTACATGGCTCAAGTGGGCTGTGTGGCATGCTACACGCCTCAAATGGGCTGTGTGGCATGCTACATGGCTCAAATGGGCTGTGTCGCATGCTACGCGTCCCATTTGAGTTGTAAGGCATGCTAAACAACTAAATCCCAGTTGTTTAGCCTCCACTAAATCATAAATAATGAACAATAAATAATAAATTATAAATTATAAATAATAAATAATGAAGAATGAATAATGAATAATGAATAATAAATAATAAATAATAAATAATAAATAATAAATAATAAATAATAAATAATAAATAACAAATAATAAATAATAAATAATAAATAATAAATAATAAATAATAAATAATAAATAATAAATAATAAATAATAAATAATAAATAATAAATAATAAATAATAAATAATAAATAATAAATAATAAATAATAAATAATAAATAATAAATAATAAATAATAAATAATAAATAATAAATAATAGATAATAGATAATAGATAATAAATAATAAATAATAAATAATAAATAATAAATAATAAATAATAAATAATAAATAATAAATAATAAATAATAAATAATAAATAATAAATAATAAATAATAAATAATAAATAATAAATAATAAATAATAAATAATAAATAATAAATAATAAATAATAAATAATAAATAATAAATAATAAATAATAAATAATAAATAATAAATAATAAATAATAAATAATAAATAATAAATAATAAATAATAAATAATAAATAATAAATAATAAATAATAAATAATAAATAATAAATAATAAATAATAAATAATAAATAATAAATAATAAATAATAAATAATAAATAATAAATAATAAATAATAAATAATAAATAATAAATAATAAATAATAAATAATAAATAATAAATAATAAATAATAAATAATAAATAATAAATAATAAATAATAAATAATAAATAATAAATAATAAATAATAAATAATAAATAATAAATAATAAATAATAAATAATAAATAATAAATAATAAATAATAAATAATAAATAATAAATAATAAATAATAAATAATAAATAATAAATAATAAATAATAAATAATAAATAATAAATAATAAATAATAAATAATAAATAATAAATAATAAATAATAAATAATAAATAATAAATAATAAATAATAAATAATAAATAATAAATAATAAATAATAAATAATAAATAATAAATAATAAATAATAAATAATAAATAATAAATAATAAATAATAAATAATAAATAATAAATAATAAATAATAAATAATAAATAATAAATAATAAATAATAAATAATAAATAATAAATAATAAATAATAAATAATAAATAATAAATAATAAATAATAAATAATAAATAATAAATAATAAATAATAAATAATAAATAATAAATAATAAATAATAAATAATAAATAATAAATAATAAATAATAAATAATAAATAATAAATAATAAATAATAAATAATAAATAATAAATAATAAATAATAAATAATAAATAATAAATAATAAATAATAAATAATAAATAATAAATAATAAATAATAAATAATAAATAATAAATAATAAATAATAAATAATAAATAATAAATAATAAATAATAAATAATAAATAATAAATAATAAATAATAAATAATAAATAATAAATAATAAATAATAAATAATAAATAATAAATAATAAATAATAAATAATAAATAATAAATAATAAATAATAAATAATAAATAATAAATAATAAATAATAAATAATAAATAATAAATAATAAATAATAAATAATAAATAATAAATAATAAATAATAAATAATAAATAATAAATAATAAATAATAATAAATCATAAATCATTAATTATGAATTATATGGAGTAGTGTATGGGCCCCCAGGTGTTGAGGGGCCCTACACAACTCCCACACGACTGGAGCTATGAATTTAACATCATCCTCACAATAAACAATCTTTTTTACGTAAGGAGCCCTTCTCCCTGCTGTTTTCCACCCTATCAATTTGAATTCATCCAATCAATTATTTGAAATATTGCCCCATTGTGAGAGCCCATTAGCCTTTATAGACACAAGGTTTCCAGCATTTATTTTGCTTTTTTCACTGCTCCTCCTGCCACTAAGCTAATTTCTGGCCATAATTTTCCCATAGATATCTCCTCAACTGATTCAAACTTAAATTGAACAGATAAATCATGTTTTCTGAAGAAATGCATCATCAAATATAAAAAAAGCAAATCAACTATTATGAATGAATGCATCATCAACAATTCAAAAATAAATGAAAAATAATGGTATTTTTTTCCGCTCATTGACCCTAACTACTTTCAATCTCTTGAATTTTTTTAATAGAATATTCAACTATGTTCTGCATTGATTGAAAAAAGGAATCACCTTTAAGGTTAATCTGTAAAGACAGTCTTTCTACAAATTCATTAAATCTGCTGAATAAGTAGGATGCTTGTGCAATTGAATCTGTTATTTTTTGAAAATCAGATTCTGATGCATAGTTTATGTGTGTTTCTATTTTTTTTGGAAAACTTTGGACTGATTCTGCTTGAGGGTTTTGAATGAGCAATTTCTTTCCATTAATGACATAGAAATTCAACAGAATGGGGAAATCAGGTGGGTTTAGACATTCGGAGAAGCTGTTTTGTCTTCTCTCTTTGTCAAACATAAATTCTCTTTTTGATGTTTGAAGATATTTCTTTCTTATTTGAAATCTCAGATATGCAGAACGTATGATACTTGAAGACAAACCTATTGTCTCTTCCAGCAAACTTATTTTGGTGGAAAGGACAAGATTTTTTGTATTTTCCCAAAAATCAGATGGAAGAGGAGAGAAATCGATGATACAGCTGAGCATGTCGTATTCATGCTTGAAGCGCATCACCTGAATTTCGGAATTTTTACGACAGTTTTCATATCCTATTATATAGTGCATCAGTTCTTTAACAAAGGCAACCATTCGATTTTGCGGAAACGAGCCAAACTTGGTCAAATCCAAGAAAGTCTGCCGAAAGTAATTAAATCCTTGAGCTTCATCTGCAGGATTGTGGAAGATCTCTAATTTTCTTTTCAGATAGCTTAATTCGATATTCTTCCAACTCGAAGAATCCATTTCCATCACTAAAATATCAAGAATCATTTGAACAAGTTTAATAAATCAGATATTATCGGGTAGAATTATACCAGCATAGCACAAGCTCACCGTTCAAGAGACTTTTCAGGTCACCAACCGGCAAACCTTCCTCAACGGCAAAGCTGAGGTTAAAGTTGACATAAAGATTCGAGCCACTTAACCAGTGGGGAAATTCACTCATGAAGTAATCTGAGACCAAAAATCCCTTGGTAGCGCTGCCCAAAAAACGTATAATGTACGCTTGCGATAAGAATCGATGCTTTTGAAACCCAGTTAACAAGGTCATAAGTAGCTCATTCCACCCTTCGGTGGTCTCATCAAGGCGTTTATCTGGATACAAAATTCTGTAAAAGTTCTTCAAGCCCTTTTTAGGATTAATTAGATATCTTGCCCATGTCTTTGAAGCATTTTTAACCGCATCGATCCACTGTCCAGCCGGGTAAGTTAGAGAGCTTGCGCGGTTCAGTTCGTTAATCATGTTGCGAAAATGATGTGCGCTCAGAGCTGCCTCCTTCCAATCCGCCCTGTTTTGCAATCCTCCCACTGATGGCTCCTTCGAAAGCTCTTCAAGTAACACATTTTTGGAAAGCCAAGTTTCTAACCGTTGTGCGATCTGCCATGCCCAATCTTTTGCATGCTGCTGTCCTGAAGTCGGGGAGCTTTACATTGGTTTGAAGATGCAAACAGCCCTGGAGAAATATCTGGTACTCACGGTATGGTAGGTTAATCTGAGATACCGCTGGATTCACTTGAGCGCTCTCTGATAACAACCGAGGTCGTTTGGAAAATCGCTCTTGCTTCTCAAGGAAGGGATTTTCACGTGACCCCATGGCGAAGTTATTAGTTCTATCGCACGGCTCGTCTAAGGTGTAGTGCAAGTTGAATGCATGGTAAGATTGATTGACCTTATGGTGTGCACCCTGAGGATCTGACTTGGGTTTGAATGATCAAGAAATCAGCGAGCTAGAAAGTAACAATACTATAGACGAACGCAGCTCTTTTCTGCCAATGATTCCCAAATAGTCCATGCCGAAGACCATGGGTATATTGCTAAACCATGACTGGCCACCAAAAAGAAGCAGAGCACTTGAAATAGAAACATGCATCTTCCGGAATTAAGGCGATTCCGGGAAACACTGAGCTTCTCAAGCAGAGGAATTCCGAAAACAAACAGTTGGCCTTAGAGATTGAGGAAGAGATTAGTTATTTGTATGACTGGACTCGATATCGGTGTGGCTTTTTGTGTTAATAAGGGTGGGGAGTGACGACCCGAGCCGGAGAGTTCAAAGGTCGTGAGAGTGACAAGTGGAGAATCTCAATTCCCATGAACCTCATCGTTCCCCCAGGTAAGCGAAGAGCGCAGCCCTGATGTTAGTTTCGAAGCCTCAATCCAAATTCACTACATGTGTGAAGCTTATTATTAATATCGTCCTCCCAGGTAAGTGATGACCGCAGCCTTAGAGCATCCACCTGGCACCACCGTCTTGACAAAATCCTCGACAACTTTGACAAGTTGTCCAGGCGCGCGAGGGTGGATAACTGTTGGAGTGAGACAAAGAAGCGGCATTGTGCCGTAGCAGATGCAGAGAGAAGCAAACAAGAATAGCAGTAAGCCTGAGCCCAGCCTCTCCTGCTGCCGAGCAAAACATGTAAAACTTTGGATGAATTGAGTGTGTCTCAAATGATAAAGTGTTTAAAATCTTCGTTGACCGCTAAGATCGTAATAAATCCTATAGCTTAGACACCTAGCAACTATCATTGGATAAGATAACAGTTAAGACCTCGCATTTTTTTTTTCTTTTTTTCTTTTTTTCTTTTTAATAGTTTAAAGTCCAATTGATTTCACATGTCAACCTATGATCTGTCATCCACAGAGTGGGTGGCCTAGATACAAGCATAACCATCAAGGGTATGTATATAGTGTAGGTTAATTTGTTTTGACTTTGTTTGGAGATTTTTTTATTGGTTTTTTTGGACCATGCCTGAGGTCTACTCTGATTTGGGCAAAGGGTATTGAAAATGAAACACCATCCACGCGCCAAAGGGCCAACCAATCCCCATATACTTAGATTGGGGTGAGGATCAAGAAGAGATTCAAATCTTTGTATAACATTTGAGGGTTGTGGAAGAAGAATTGGCAGTCCAGGAAAAGGAGGTGAGGTGTGTGTGAAGCAATGGGGATGGGATTGGGATGGATTGGCTGATGTGGAGGTGTGGATGGGTGTTTTGCATGCCATCATGGTGGATGGATGATGATGCATAAATGGCATGTTTAATGGTGGTTTTGATTTTTGAAATCCGCCATTTTCATGAAACTTGCCATTTTGAAATACACCAGTTGGGGGATATGTGTATTTCAGAAACCTGCCATTAAAAATGGCGGGTTTGCTAACTTTGATATGCCCTAATAACGTGTTTGAAAACATGAATGGGGTGGGCGTGGCCAGCCAAGGTTGAAGGGGTAGTGGCCAGGGGGTGGGTCTCCTGGGATTCACACACTGGACTTGCATTACCATTGCAGGGGTGGTATCAAGCTTCCATGTGATAATTATTGCTAGGCAATCAAGGCACTTAAGACCTTGCATTTGTTGATAAGAACATTAATCTTTTATTATAGTGACTTACAGTGGCAGGGTCCCCAAATAGATTGATCAAAGCAATGGGGAACCTGCTACTGACCCCACAGAATGTTGGTTTAAATAGTTTTACTTGTATCTCTAATTCCTAATGATGTCATTATGATGAATGATGACATAGAAACAATGACATCATTTACCAATGTTCAATTTTATGAATTGACCTAAATTCTGTTGACCACCAATTATAATTATTTTTGTCTTATGTTCTTTACTTTTAACAACCCCCAACAATTTATGAAATAGGTCACTGGTTTCAATTTAATTTTATCTCTGAGATACTTGAATTGTCTTTTGTTCAGTGTTATTGTGAGTAAATCAGCCATCATTTCTTTTGTGGCGCAATATTCTATTTTTACTTTTTTAGATTTGACAAGTTCTCTGATCCAGTGATGATGTATTTCTATATGTTTTGTTTGAGCATGGAAAATTGATTTTGATTAAGCTGAATGGCACTAACATTATCATAGCATAATATGACGGGTAAGTTGCAAGGTATTTGTAAAAATTTGAGTGACTCTATTAACCACGTTGCTTCTTGACCTGTTTCTGAAGTTAATTTATTTTATGATTCTGTTGAGAAATATGCAACTGTTTGTTTTAATTTTGATCTCCAGTTAATTGGACCATTCATAAACATAAAAATTTACCCTTTTTTGATTTAAGTGTAGATTTATCTCCTGCCCAATCTGTGTTGGCATGGCCATGTGTAATATAGTAACTTTGACAAGAATTTGTTAATTCTTTATTGGGAGAATATTCTATACCTAGATTTTTGGTACCTTTAATATAAATTCAAACATGACAAAATCCTTTCCAGTGCATGATTGATGGTTTATCCACAAATTGAGCTAACAGTCCTATGGCATAACTCAGATCAGATAGAGTGCATTGAGCTAAATGTAGTAATGAGAAAAATCCACTGCAATGAGGCAAGTCTAGTACTTTGAAAGCTTCATATTCATTTTTATGTGGCTGGTTTATAAGAACAATTGGTTGATCAGGGAGTGGCTGCAATTCTGGCAACTTCATGATGAAATGGTTTTAGAATTTGCTGAGCCTTTTGTTGCTGATTTATTGCATAACCTAATTTTGTTTTCTTTATCTGTATTCCAACTATGCTTTCTGCTAAGCCCAAATATTCCATTTCCCATTTATTTTTGATTTGAGGAATAACTTTTTCTATATGATCCCCTGTCAGAATCATGTTTTCAACATGTATGTAGAGAAGGCTGTATTGTCACTCTTTGAGAAGTAGGTAAAGACAAGGATTTCATGGTGATTTCTGAGATCCTAAGGACAGTAAATAATGATTAGCATCTTAATTCCACATTTTAGGTGGTTTTTTAAGCCTATAAACTGCCTTAATTATTAACCAGACTCTATTTGTTCCTTTGAAAAATCCATCGGGTTCTTCAAGATAAATTTCTTTTTCAACTGGCGCATTTAAAAAATCCATTAAAGCATCCATTTGATGAGTTGCCCATCATTTTAGAGCAGATAAAGCAATTAAAATTCAAATTGAAGTAGGTTTTCCTGTAGGTGAAAAAGTTTCAGGGTAATCTAACCCTTTGATTTGGGAACATCCTTTTGCAACATATCAAGATTCTCTAATTGTGAAATTGCCATTGGTGTCTCTTTTAGTTTTGCATAACCATTTTCCTTTGATCAACCTTTTGTGTGTTGGTTGATCAAATAGGCTGAATAAATTTCTATTTTTCAAAGAGTCAATTTCCATTTTGAATGAATTTAAACAATATGGTGCATCACTTTGGTTAGCTGCTTCATAGTAAGAATTTGGATATTCATTTTAAATTATGAATGCAAATAGATTGGAGAGACCAATAATCTTTTCTCAAAGTGTTAAAAAATGAGAATAATTTATTCTTGGTATTTTTTGAAGGCATTCTGATCAATGATTATTGTTTGTGTCTAAGACTATAGGTTGTTTTTTTTCTGGATCAGGTGTTTTATTTGGAACTGGTGGTGGTCCTAAAGTGAACATGAGTGTTTGTTTTTTTATTGAAAGGGAAGTTGAATCATTTTTAAGTTCTGATAATTTAGAAGGAAAGAAAGGAATTACTTCATTGGTTTTTTGATCAGTAGAGAGTTTTTTAAAAGGTAATTTGTTTTCTGAAAATTTCATGTTGCATGAAATTTTAATCTTATCATCTTCCAGAATGTAAATTTGATAATTTCTGTTTTCTTGGGTGAAAAATATCAATATTCCCTCCTGTGATACACCACTGAATTTATGGTATCTAAGCTTTTTTTGTATCAATATGTATGTATTACAACCAAAATTTCAAATATGATCTAAATTTGGTTCATACTCAAACCACAATTGAAAAGGCATATATTCTTCATGGTGGTAGCTTTTGAAAATATTCTATTTGGGAGATAAATTTCTGTTTGAGCTGCATTCCATCAGAACTTACTGGGAAGACTGCTATTAATAATTAATGATCTTGCTATTTGAACTATGATTCAATTATTTCTATCTGCTACTCCATTACTCTCTGGAGTATATTGTGCAGTAATTTGTACCAATATTCCTAGTTTGTTGAGAAAACCCATAAATTCATGATTGCTGAATTCACTACCTCCATTGATTGTTTAGTTTATCAATTTATGATTAATAATTTTTTCCAATTTTGCTATTTGTTGCTGTGTGATCTCCAACACATCAAATTTTGATGTTGAAACTAGTTGGTAACCAATCCTGTAACAATTATAATTATCTGTCAATAGTGCATAATAACAATAAATTTACTTGGTTTGAATTATCCCACTCAAATCTAAGTGTACATTTTTGAGTGGTTTTATACTTCTTTTTCTTTTAAGATTATGTGCCAATCTGTGATTTTTAGATGAATTTCATTTATCAAACTTAGGAGATGCTTTGAATTCCATAAGGTGGTTGGAGAATTTTAATATGAAAATTATTTTATCACTATCATTCAATTTGGCTATTGATCCAGATTTGACTGCATTAATAGGGTCTATCAGAGGTAACCAAACCCTCCATTTTTTAATGGCAGTTTTCAACCCAAATCTTCCATTTCAAACCTGCAATTAAAAATAAAAAAAACACTTATTTCACATCAGAATTTCCAGGCTTACCTGCAAATAAATGGTTTATTTCCAATAAAGTATTTAATGGCTTTCACCACCTCAACCACACATTCATCCACCTCATACAACCCTGGTTTTCAACCTCACCTCCTCCTACCTCCAACCTCATTGGAAACATTTTACCTCCAAAATCATTGAAAGAAATTGATTCATTGCTCTCACCAATTTATTTCTCTCATATATTCATTGCTATCCTCATTGCTTCATCTCTCATTGCCTTGTCACTTCATCAATCTCATCAGTTTAACAATCTCATCACTTCATCACTCTCATCTATTCATTTCTATCCTCATTGCTTCATCTGTCATCCCCTTTTCACTTCAGCACTCTCATCAATTTATAGCTCTTTTCACTTCATCAATCTCATCAATTTATCACTCTCATCACTTCCTGAATCTGTTTGCTTTATTGCTCTCATTGCCTCATCCCTTCATTGCTCTTAATCTTTCCAAATGGCCCCTCAGCAAACCCCCCCTGAAAGTCTGAACAAAAATCCAATTCCCCCAAGCAAACATCCCCAAGGAACACTATCAAACAATCCTCCCCCATCAGCTTCCAAAATCTCAAGTCAGCTCAAGAAAGCTAATATCATTATCCTGGTAAACTGGCTCAAGATTCTCTTCAAACATTACACTTGCTTTGGATCTGACAATGAAACAAAATTTGTCCAACCTTCATCCTTTAATTTTAATGGTTATCTCTTGATGGCAAATGAACTAAAGAATAAAATAAATGGTATGCTGGATCTTTCATCCAAACAGATGAGGGAGCCATTCAAGAACTATCAAGCCAATTAAAAAAAGGCCCACTCAATTTCAATCTCCACTTTCTTTGTTTTAACCAACTCTGATAAATCCAAGGGAATCAAATTGGTGGTTGATAAGGTGGAGTCCATTTGTACTTTTTATATATATTCAAATGGGTTTAATTTTTGAAAAGAAGGCCAAAATAATCCCCTTAGCTGATTTTCATGACCAACAATCCAGTTTCATTGATGCTGAGTACTTGGATGTAGATGCTCAGCCAAGCAACCATGACCCTAATTAAACCTTGGGGTGGCCCCAATCCAATGTTGAAGAGGATATTCCTTCTCAACCACCTCCAATCATGTCCACATTGGGATCAATCAACCCTAAAAAACCTTCCTTGGACCCCTCATGTAATTTTTTGGATTTTTCACTTCCTGGGGTGGAAGAACTCAACACCTTTGCCAATGAGAAGCAATTTATTCAAAAATCTCCATTACAATCAACATCTGTTCAAGTAAGGAAGCAATTGCTTTTCTTTTCTGTATGATCAAGGGGTTTGACAAGTTGTTAAGTGATTATGGTATCACTCATATTTTTACAACTGCAAGTACTCCACAACATATTGGAATGATTAAGAGAATGAACAGGACTTTGTTGGATAAATTCAGAACTATTATGGCTCAATCTGGTCTACCAAAGCTCTTATGGGCTGAATTGTTATGTAAAGTTTGTCTGTTGCATAATATTGTGAGTGTTAATGGGAAGAGTACCCATCATTGTTTGTGGAAGCAAGAGACCAAAAAGTCACACTTTAGAACAATTGGTTGTTTTGTGTATTATAGTGTTCACCGTAATGAGGTGATTGGAAAATTAGATCCTAGAGCAAGAACAGGGTTGATTTTTGGTTATGATTTAATAAGTAAGTCATATAGGATATATTTTCCAGAATATAGAAAGGTTATCCATAGTAGGGATGTAAAATTTGAGGAATGTACCTTTCCAATCAAGAGGAGTGAAGATTTTTATTTTGATTAATCACAGAAATGAATATAACTAGAGACTATTTAAACAGAAAAGGATGAGGAAAATGTAGTTCCAGATGATGAGGAGATGGAAGATGTGCCACCAGAGGGTTCAGTATCCGCTCTAGGGGAGTCTGTTAATTCAGAAACTGATGAGCCTCCACCTCCTGTTAAAAGGTGTGGTAGGATGAGAGAACCTTTTGATAGGTATTGGGAAAGGAATTCCCATCATGCTTCTGCAGAATATGAGGAAGATACATTCAGGGAACAATGTATGCTTAATGAAATTCTGGAGTTGAGTTGAGAGATGGGTAAAAGGGTTAACCCAAATAACTATTGACAAGCTATGAATTCTGATGAGAGAGACAACTGGAAGAAAGCTATTTATGAAGAGTTTGATTCTTTGGAGAATAATAGTGTTTTTGAAGTGGTTAAGTGGGATTTATTTCCAAAAGTAAAGACCATTGTTGGGTCTAGATTAGTTTTGAATAAGAATTTTGACACTTATGGAGTTTTGAAGAGATTCAAAGCAAGATGTCTTGCACAAGGCTTCAAACAGAGAGAGGGTATAGATTACCAAGAAAATTTCTCTGCAATGGGAAGGTTTTCCACCTTCAGTTTTATCATTGCTCTTTCAGTGGAGTTGGTTGAAGAGATCAGACAAGCTGATTTTGTAAGGGCATACTTGAATGCAAAATTTGAGGAGGATGAGACTGGGTATATGTCAATTCCTGATGGTTTTAGAGAATGGTTGGTTGATACCAAACCAGAAACCATCAAGAAAATCTGCATAAGAAGTTTCTTATCTGCGGATAAAGGGGAATATGTCCTCAAGCTGAAGAGATCCCTGTATGGATTGAAGAAGTAAGCTAGGTTGTGGTATAATACCATGAGTCAGAAACTTGCAGAGATATGTTTCAAAATTAGTGAGGCTGATCCATTTTTATTTCTTAGAAATGATTCTATACTATTTGCTTGGAGAGATGACATTATTATCATTGGGAATGGTAAGGATAAAGTCATGGAGACACTCAGGAAAGAGTTTAATATAAAAGATCTTGGTCTTGCACAAAAAGTGCTAGGGATGAAGGTTTCTAAGTGTAATCATGGCATCAAATTAGATCAGAGCCATTATGTTGCGGAAATTCTTAAACAGTATGACTTAGAAGATGCAAAGGAGTTTGCTACTCCAATGCAGTCAAACTTCCGTTTGGGGAAGTCCACAGATGAACAGAATCTGGACTTTTTTCAGTCAGGGCATGATTATAGGTTGGCTATTGGGTTGCTGAATTATTTAGGACAGTGTACAATACCAGATATTGCATTTTCAATTGGGATTTTATCACAAAACTCAGAGAAACCATGCATGGAGAACTTTATTTCATTCAAGAGGGTTATGAGATATCTGAAATTAACAAATAGTCTGGGACTAAAGTTTTTAAAGTCAGAGAACTTTTATTTTTTTTGGTTATTGAAATGCAAGTTGGGCAGATGGTAACAATAGAGAATCAACAAGTGGTTTTGTATCTTTTTAGGTAAGAATATAATTTCATAGATTTCCAAGAAGGTATCAGCAATAGGTCTTTCATCAAATGAAGCATATTACAGAGAGTACTTGTTGGCATCTCAGGAGGAAAAGTGGCTGAGAAAGTTTTTCAAGGATAAAAATACGCCACAAGATTTTGTGTTGTTGTATGCTGATACCAAGAGTGCAATTGTGTTGGCCAAGAATCAATTGTTCCATTCAAGAAAAAACATATCTATGTTCACTATAACTATATACCTGATTCAGTTAAATCCAAAGATATAGTCTTGAGGTATATTACTACTGTAGCAATGATTGAAGATATCATGACTAAGGAATTAGATAGAAACAAGCATCAAGGCTTTTTCTGTAATATGAGTATGTCACCCATTTTGGATGAAGGGGGTGTGTTACAATATTTAGGGACTTATGTGTGTGCCATTTATAGGTGTAATCCAAATGGGATTCATGTACAGGCTTCTACAGCCCATTGGAAAAACACAAGGACCACAAAGGCCTGGGTGGATTTCACAAAATTGGAGAAACTGGCCTCAAAAACACATGAAATAGGTCATTTGGTAAACGGGACACAACAGGCCCATTGGGATGGATGAGCCACCCAAGACAAATGGGCTTGTATGGGCATCATTGGGCCCAAGGTTCATTTTGGACATACTTGGCCAGCCGGGCTGGCCAGCCAAAGTTTTGTTTCCGTTTTCTTGGGCTAGGACATCTCTTTGGGGCTTTCCCCTGTGTTTCGGCCCGCTTGGGGCTGCTCATTCTTGCATTTGGTCCTTTAAGGGGCCCTAAAGCCCATTCAGGGCCCTTGTAGGGAGTAGGGGGACTCCAAATGGAGCTCCCCCACCCCAGTTGCGGTTGCCATACCGGTTGCGGCTTCAGGAGCCGGGAACAATGGTCCTGGCTCCCTCCCGTCCCCTGGCTCAGCATTGCAAGGGAGAGGGGATGGCTGGTGGAATGCCACCAGCCACCAAGACTGCCCAGGCAAGTTGCAGCAAGGCAACTGGCGGTGGGAGGGGATTTCATCACACCCCCCCCCCACACCAGGCAAGATGAAGATGATGGGGAACTCCCCCTCCCCCTTACCACCCCTACTGGTCACCCAGGTAATAAAGAGGGGGGGAGCAGCATGTCCATTGGTTACAACCCCCCCCCCCCCCTTGGTGTGAGTAAGCGCACCCAGGTGTGTCCTGGGCCCCACCTGGCCCATATGTGGGACCATGGGCTGGTTGCATGAGGCAACCAGCCAGTAAGTAAGGTCAGGGGGTAACAGAGCTGTTTTTAATGGACAACAAGCCCAGGGATTGAACAGCCAAAGGGTTGGTTCAGCCCCGTGAGGGTGGAAACACCAAATTTAACCAGAACAGGCCGGTTGAAAGGGTTCAGTGGCAAATGCCATGTGGGCTGATGTAGCCCCAACCAATTAACAAGGCATATACAGACTGTAGAGCTCTTTTGAGGCGGAATTTTTGCCTTTTCTCTTGTTTCATCATGGGCTCACAAAAGGCAAATCATTTGTACTTAAGGAGCTCTTTTTCCTGTTGTTTTCAATCCATATCCATTCTAATTCATCCAATCAATTATCCAACATATTTAACCATTGTGAGAGCCCATTGGAATTTATAGACAAAAGGTTTCCAGCATTTCTTTTGCTTTAATTACTGCTTCTCCTGCCACTAAGCTAATTTCTGGCCATAATATTCACATTCTACAGCCCATGTCTTCATGTTATAAAATTTCCACTCAGTCTAGTTTCAATCTATAACCTCTCATTCTGACTCTTTTTCCTTTTCAAGTATAATTTTAAAAGGGTGCTGCCTGTTTCCTATCAATTCTCCTGATCACATGTTGACTGCAATAGGTCTCACTATTTGTGCTCATTTAACAGGTAATGATTCCTTAAAGTTGACCCAATATCTAGAAAAACATGGTTCTAACTTCCTAAAATATTTCATCTCAGAGATCTAATACTATAAGATTTTCTATATATATTTATATATTTTTCAATCAACTGACTTCAAGAAAGAATAATTTAGATTCTCTCAATAAACAGATATCCCATCTTCTTCATTCCTCGTAATTCTGGCTCTTACGTTCAGCTCAGACCATTGGCCTCAATCACCACAACCACCTCAGTTTGATCCCCTCAATCCCCTCATCCTCAACATCATTCACAATACACACCCATTATCCAGCTTTGCATATCAAAAAACAATTTTCATCAATCAAATTGGGAATGTGTGATCATTCAAATGTGTTGTATGAGCTTCTTTAAAATTCTCAATTTCAAACTGAGCTTGTTTTTCTTCTTCTTTTGTTTAAATTTTAAACTTGAATGCTATTAGCTATCATTCAACCTGATCATTAAATTTTTCCTATTCAATCTTTACAAGGTGACCCATTGGAATTTTCTTCTGAAATCAAAGATAAACAATTGACATATTTTTTGATGATTTGATATATCTATCTTCATAGATGGATTCTTGGCCAATTTGACCCAAGTACTCCAAGTGGTAGCCAAGAGCTATCTGATTAAAAGAAAAAATTCAAAAGAAAAAATTGCAAGGTGGAGGTTCTATTGAATGTCAAGAATTACAAGTTTTTTCCAGCTTAGAGGTCCCCAAGCTCATCTATTGATCTGGTTCCATGGAAGAAAAGAAAAGATAAATGGGATGATCCAATCCCAAATCATTATCAGCCATTTTCATATGTACCCCCACCTCTTTCAAATCATCCCAACAACTCTTCTCAAGCTTGTTTAAGAAGCAACAATTGTTAAGTTCTTAACATCTCCAACACTTTCTGTCTATCTTTATTCATTGATTGGTTAATCAGATCATAAAAACCTTTCCCACCCAAAAATGATTCTTTTTTTTTGAAAAAAATTAAGTTAAAAATAGAAATAAAATCCATTGTCCTTTTTCATTTCTTGTCTTATTCTGAAAGATCCTAGGTTTTTGGAGGGATTTTTGAAGGCCTTCTGTAGGGCCTTTGTTGGAATCTCAGAGAGAGATCAAAACCAAATTCACAGGGACCTCATGGCAAAATCTCCACCCAGTGGAAATCTGTGAGACAGGTGAAAGAAGAGGACTCAAAGCCACAAATCTGGACAATGAGATGCAGAGAGCTTCCAGAAAACCCAGTCTATGCTGAGGGGTCTCAGGACCCCTGGGGATCTGACCGGCGGTAGCCTCAAGGAGTCAATCTTCTTTCTTTCCAAATTGTCTTACCTTTTCCCTTTAATAACCCTGTTCTCTTTCTTCTCTGTCTCCTTTCTTCATCTTTTCTTTCTCCTTTCTTAATCTTCATTCATTTATTCACCATTTTCCCCACTCAACACAACATTAATACTTGGCCTCTCAGCCGGTTCACTGTCAAGCTGGCTCAACCACCAATGTCAACCTCTACTCATTTATAATTAATCACCCGGATTCTCTTGCTGACTGCCTGGTTAGATTGCCATTGACTGGAATTACTCAATACCTCCTTACTTATCTGCCACAACCACAGCATAGGACCCATCAATGATTCAAACCTCCCTCCCATCAACCACTCTGGTTTGCCCCACCTTCTTAAATTCAACCCTGATTGTGCTCTTCTTACTGTGTCCTCCCTCATTTTGTTGGTCTCATTCATCTTGTTGTCTTGTCTGATCTTATTTCTGTGATCTCACTGTCTTGTGGCTTTTCATCCCTCCTCAGCTTCTGTGTTAATTCAATTACAGATTTCTCAGTCTTCTTATCATGGTTATAAGCCAATGCATAACTGACCTTCCAATAACTGAAGCTGGGGATTTTCCTAATTGGGAAAAATGGAAATCTTTTGCCAGACTATGCTCAATACAGCCCTCAAGACCATTCCACTTCTTCAAAACAAGAACTGTGGAATCTGGAAGGATAAGATGGATGCAATACTTGACCTCAGAGGATGTGCTCTGGCCATCAACAATGAGAAATATGTACTCAAATCCTCCCTCAATGGCTAACTCAAAATTCTGCTCATGTACAAGCTCAACTCATCCACTCCTGGCAAAATTTTCACTCCTGGAAACCAGGAGTCAGCCAAATTGCTCTGGAAGGCTATCATCAAAAAATTTTCCTCTTCTCAAGTGTTGAATAGAGCCTGAATTTTCAACAGGTTGCTCTATCTTTCCTTCAGTGTTGACAGAATCACCTACTTCATCACTTCTATCAAGGTCAGCCTCAAAGAGATGGGAGAGATTGGCATCAAGCTTCCCAACAATATTTTGGCCTACCTTCTGCTTTTGAAACCTGAACTCAACAAAAAATCTTTAGCTCAGTCCTCCGCCTCATCCTCCAAACTGAAGGGGGAAGTTGCGCTCTACAGTTGGAAGTCAGCACAACAAGAGTCACGCAACTCATCCAAACCCAAGAAATGCATAGAATTTTATCACTATCCAATTCAAGACAAAAACCATTTTTCTCAAGAATGCTAGAATCTTCATCCTGAGGTTTCTCTGGAGTGGTGTAGAGATAATCAAGCCAAGTGGAAATCCAAAAAGGGATCACCCAAGCATCAATCAAACGTACATCCCTCAGCTCACTACCTGTCTCTGCTACACCAATGAGTAGAACACCAGGATCCTCACCAACAATTACCTCCTGGACAGTGGTGCGTCTGTTCAAATGATCAATGACAGTTGCTTATTTGTTGAAATGGAAACCTACACTGGTGTCCCTATCAAGACTGGAAAAGAAGGAGCCAGTCTGCCCATAAAAGGAAGAGGAGTTGCAGTGCTACACTGGAAAGACTTCACCCTCAAACTGACTGACGCCTTCTATGTCCCTGATTTCACAATCAATATCATCATCTCAGGACCACTTAATGCAAAGGGATGCTCAATCCTCTTGCAAAACAACCAATTCACCATCTCTCACCGCAACCAACCAATTCTTCAGGGTACCATAACACACAATATCTACACTCTCCTGACGCCATCTTACAAGCACAACAGCAAACTAGCCTCCCACGTGTTGACTGTTTCAGTTTTTCCAAGAGAAGAGCTCCTGGAAATCCATTGGAAGTATGGACAGGCATCCCTCTCTAGATTGTCATCACTCACTCAACACATCCCGGGGGAAGTCAAGGCAAAATTTCAGTGTCTGGACTGCGTAATGAGCAAGATCACCAAATCCTCCTTCAGTCAACCATCCACAAGATCCCACAAAGTTCTCAAACAAATTCACCTTGACCTGATGGGACCAATTTGACCGCTATCTAAACTTGGCCATTGATATATACTTACCCTTGTGGAAAACGCCATCAGATACCTGGCTGCCTTCCCATATGAACTCCAATGATGAGACTGCCAACATCTTGATTGACCTCCTCTAAAAAGAAAATCAATGGCCAGGCTACTATCCTCTAGAAGTGTGTTTGAATGGTGGTACCAAATTTTTCAACTCCAAGCTTACCTCATATCTCAAGGTGAGACACATCACTCAGATCATCTCCAAACCCCATCACCCCAAGCACAATGGCCGAGCTGAGCGTGCAAATTGAACCATTGTTGAGTCCGCCAGATAAACCCTAAAGGATAGAAGGCTCCCTATTTCAACCTGGAAAAAAGTTTTTAAGGGGTGCTTCCTCATGCTGAATCACATACCTGCAAACAGTGAATCCAAAACACCCTGTAATAAAATTCATAATTGTTTGTTACATCCCAAATTTCTTTGCCCCCTTGGCACCCCCTGTGTCTTTCTCCTCAACAGGAGGGAGAAGGCAAAAATTTCAAATCCAAAGGAAAAGAGGATACTGTTGTAGGCTTCAATCCCCTCCTCCACTCATATTGCATTCTAACTAAAAGTGGATCCATCATCTGTTCAAAGAAATTTAAATTTCCCCAGATGCCTCAATTGCGTGAGCTTTCCCTCTCTGTTTGCAATGAACCGCTCTCCTCAGATGTGGCAGAAGACTTGTCTCCTGACCATACCGCTCAACCAGACTCTCCTCCTACTACTCAAGCTCCCTGGACCAACTATTGGAGAAAATTGCCTGAATCAGAGGAGTCTATAGCTCAACCTCCAACAGCAACTCATCACCCAGCTCTAATTTTGAAGACATCAAAAGGGATGCAACACATATCTCTTCCAACCCAACTGCAACTTTCAGTGATGGTCAAAATGTTGATTCTCCCACCAGGGTCCTGCGGGATAGATCCAGAATCAAACTGCCTCAACAGTACAGATTCTACAATTACTACAAGCCAAAGTTGTATGAAGATGCCCTGTCTTGCAAACATCATCCTTGATAGATAGAAGCAATTGATCTTGATCTGGGATCAATTGAGGATCTCAAAGTTTGGGAAGATTACAATGGTCTGTAACCACAAAATTTCCTCAGAACCACCTTTACCTACAGAATCATGCAAAATTTCCATGGTGACTTGGTCAAATACAAGGCCCACCTGTGTGTCCTGGTATTCAGTCAAATCAAAGAGCTGGACTACTTCCAGACATTAGCACCAACAAGAAAGCCGCCAAATCTGAGGCTGCTCCTACTCCATGCCCTAGAATCACAACAATGGATCTGGCAGTTCAACGTCAAAAGTGCATTTCTTCACTTTCCCATCAACAAGGAGGTCATTATCAGAACTCCAAAGGGCTCAAAAAAATCCTCACGCTTCCTCAGACTCAAAAAATTTCTCTATGGCCTCAAACAGGCCACCAAAAAAAGGTATGAAACTCTCACAACCTGGATCAAGGACATTGGCTTTGACAGATCAGCATGCAATCCCTGTCTCTACCTATCTGATGATGGGAAATTGCAACTCTTCTTTCACATTGATGATCTAATCTTAGTTGGAAATGCTGAAGGCTTTGAAAAGAGGTTCCAGACCATATTTTCCAGTTCTACCTCAAAGGATCCAGATAAAATCTTGGGGATGAGAATAGAAGTCCACAGCAATCACATCCTGCTCAGCCAACCCAACCACATCAACAGGGTCTCAAAGAACTTGGCCCAGAGGAAGCTTGCACAAGTACCAGTACAATCACCCAGAACTTGCATCTCAAGCCCGCTTCTAATGAGGAATTTGATCAATTTAAATCCCTCAACATCAACTACTGGTTGGCTATTGCTCTACTCAATCATATAGCCTGCTAAAAACAACCTGAAATCAGTTTTGCCGTATCAAGTCTTGCAAGATTTAACCTCAAGCCCCGCCTACTGCACTGGAAAAAACTTAGGAAGTTCTGGAAATACCTCAAGGGGAGCTCTCACCTGAAACTGCGCCTACAGATAAGCGCCACCGATTCTCTCACCAAAGCATACTCTGATGCCTCCTGGGCCAATGATCCTGACACCAGATGCTCCCAGACAGGGTACCTGTGCGCCGTCCGCAGATGTGTTGTGTCTTGGAACAGCTGCAAAAAAATAAAATCACCCACTCCTCTACCAATGCCAAACTTAATGCTCTGGTCAATGCATTCCACAAGTCTGAACGGATTAGAGCTCTGGCATGCAAAATTTTCTCCACGGGCTCCTCAGCAATTGAACTTTTCACAGACAAAAGCGGCCTTGATGACAAGCTAAAAAAATTGAGTTCAATGTCAAAGACACAACATCTAGACCTCAAGACCACAGGAATGCGGGAAGAGCTCAAATCTGGCAATCTTGAAATGAAACTCATCAAATCAGAGGAAATGCCTGCCAACGCCCTCACCAAAAGTCGCAGACAGACCACTCTTTGTCTACTTCAATCTGCATTCTCAGAAATTTCAATCTGTTATTGTCTCGAATCCTCCCTGAAACTCACAATTTCCTTCTCATCTCATCATCTCACCAGGAACAGGGTGTGTTAGAATCTCAGAGAGAGATCAACACCAAATTCACAGGGACCTCACGGCAAAATATCCACCTGGTGGGAATCTGGGAGACGTCTCAAAGAAGACAACTCAAAGCCACAACTCCAGCTAATGAGATGCAGAAGGCTGCGGGACAATCCAGTCTACGCTGGGGGGTCTCAGGGCCCTGAGGATCTGACCTGCGGTAGCCTCAAGGAGTCAATCTTCTTTATTTCAGATTTTTCTTACCTGTTCCCTTTGATAAAACTGTTCTCTTTCTTCTCTGTCTCATGTTTTCATCTTTTCTTTCTCCTTTATTCATCTTCTTTCATTTGTTCACCATTTTCCCAACTCAACCCAACCTCAATACTTGGCCTCTCAACCTGTTCAATTTCAAGCTGGCTCAACCACCAACGTCAACCTCTACTCATTTAAAATTACTCGTCCAGATTCTTTTGCTGAATGCCTGGTGAGATTGTGATTCAATGTAATTAATCAATCCCTCCTTAATGATCTTTCACAACCATAGCATAGGACCCATCAATGATTCAAACCTTCCTCCCATCAACCACTCTGGTTTGCCACCACCTTCTTGAATTCAACCCTGATTGTGCTCTTCTTACTGTGTCCTCCCTCATCTTGTTGGTCTCATTCATCTTGTTTTCTCATCTGATATTATTGCTGTGATCTCACTGTCTTGTGGCTCTTCATCAGTCCTCAGCTTCTGTGTTAATTCAATTACAGATTTCTTGGTCTTTTTTCAGCATTCAACTCTCTCATGTTTTTTTTCTCTTTCCCTTTTTTTGGTTCAGTTTAAGGCATCCAATCTTCCCATTCATTCATTTGTTTTTTCATTGTTACCAGTACATACATTCACATGCCAGAGAAACTAAAATTTTTTATTTCCTTTTTAAAAAGAAAATCAAACCTCACCGCAACCAATCCATGTTTTTTAATCCTTCCAAACATACCAGAATAGAAAAAAACTAGGTTTAGTTAATTTCATAATTTTTTTTGAATACTCAACCCAACCATATACAATGAACAGAAGATCAAATTAAAGCCCACCCAACCCTTGAATATTCAAAAATCAATCTCAAGGGTCTTCCAAGCCCATTGAGACAAACCCAAAGCCATGGGGAGCACCAGTAAGGATTTGAATCCATGCAAAGAATCCTGGTTTCTGCATACTGAATCATTGTATCCATTCAATCTTTTAAAACACACGCTTGAGTTAGATTTCAATCAACAAATGATAGCTGCAAATGTGTTATGTTTCAATTTTTTCACCCTGTTTGAATGAAAGGTCATCCTTGGCAATTTGATTTTCTTAAAATTTTTATTTTGTTCTCTCTCTTTTTCTTTTCTGTGTTTCTTTTTTAGGGTGGGTGGCAGACTTTTGATGTTCCCCCCCAAGATATGACATGATGTAAAATTTGACAATTTAATCATCATCAAAATAATCTAACACAACCTTTAAATTAATCAAAGCTTTCCTTCTCTGATTTTCAAATAGTGCTTCTTGGTAATGAATCAATTGGTTTTAGCACTTCTATCATTCCATTAGATATTTTTTTCATTATTTTTTGCCATTTTTTTTTTAATTTCAAAAAAAATTGATGGCTATTTAATCTAATTTATGATTTTCAATTTGATCTACTCATCATACCTACCCAAGCTGAAAATTTATGGAATCATTCTATCATATCAGATGATTGATTCATGTAGGTGCCTCCTATCATTTACCCATCAACCTCCCCATTCCTTCATCAATCTGTTCAATTGCTAAAAACCTGAACTTTATCCTGTCTACATAAAAAAAAGGAGTGAATGAATGAGTGAGAATCCAATTTTAAATCTCTTCTGTGCCATTTATTTTCAATCTTTGAACCAAAGGGTTTTCTTCCCCTGCCTTTCTCTACACTCCCCAATCAACCACTCATGAGCATTGTCATTGTCCTCCTCCCTTCCCCTAATAATGTGAGGATAGGACTATAAATCTCAAGATGGATTCAAAGGGTGAGTTGGAGGATTATCTGGAAGAATATTCTGGATGGAAAACTGATAATGATTGAATTTAAATTTTAGGAGGAACAACTGATGATTATCAAATTTGGAGTTGAGCATAATTTGTTAATCTTTGATGATGAACCCAGAGGTTTGGATGGCTGGAGGATGGTCATTGTTAAGAGTTCAGAATGGGTTGGCTGCATGGAGGATTGACGTGAGGATGACACCAGTGAATTTTACTCAGAAAATAACAACATCAGCTGGAATATCAACATGATTGCCATGAATGAAGAGGGAAGATCTCATGTTGCATAGATTCATTTGTTGAGGGATCTAGTGAGAAAATAATGGAAGCTGGCCTGAGTATTTGGTTTGCCAGGTTTATGCACACTTATTTTTTAGTAACTCTGACACTTTCAATGTGAAAGAAGTGGTTTTTCATTTTTGATGGTATGTTTGAAATTGGTTTATTTTGCTCAAATCAGCCATTGTTTTTTAACTTTTATAAGCTCTTGTTCAGGTAAATCTGACCTGCCTGATGTGAAATAAGCGGGTTTTTCAATTTTATTGGCTGTTTTTCTAAATCATATAGGCCATGATAAGGGGGACTCAATATCACAAGAAATCACAAAAGAAACTCCATCAATTGCAAGAAGGATCCAAGAAATTTCACAATATGATTTTTTTCAATGATCAATTTTTTAGTTTTGATGCTTTTATTTCTGTACTTGATAAAATCTTCCTTGCAATATTGAAATATATTTTAATTATTCTAGTCAAATATATATTTGGTTTTTCATCTATTTTTATGCTTGGTACAAAGGTATTTACACTCCTTCAAAAATCTTGAAGTTTCTTCAAATAAGTGTGTTTTTCATATTTTTTTATAATTAATTATGTACTGGATATTTTTTTTTTTTAATATTTCAAAATTTTTGAGTTCCCAGAAATAAATAGGTATATGTATTATAATTTTATGTTTTTTTATATTTTCTACAAAGTTATTTATTTTTCACTGGGTATATGTCAATTTTTGCAATGAAATTGTCTTTTAATAATTTTTATCATTTTCCTTACATTTTGGATGAATCTTTTATTCCAAATTTGAGTTCATATTTGAATTCTTTCTGAAAAATTGATATTTATAGCATTATTAAATATTGAATCCAGTCAATTGGTGTCCTATTTGAAACATCCTGGATTATCTACCACCAACAGACCCCACATGGGGTCCGGAGGCCTGAATTTAGACCCTCATGGTCTCAATTAACGCTCACAGGCCATTGAGGGCCCAATAAGTCATTGAATGGTGTATTTTTTAACCCAGGCACTCCTCTAAACCTTGGAAATTTTTCACACCTTCTTGGGGTGGAAATCCTACTAATTGGTGTGGTCAAAGTAAAAAAATTCACAAAATCACACTAATGACGCCTTTTAGCATCATTTTAGGAAAAAAATAGCTAAATCATTCCAAGTTTGAAAATGACTGTGATTTTTGTAAATTTATTTGGTGTGATTATTTTCTGGCCCTTCAAAATATTTGAATTCCTCTCCACAGTAAGTTATATGTAGCATTCTCAAATTATTATTTGACTTTCCTACAAAGTAATCTAAATTTCCTCAGAAATATTTAAATATTCTAAATTTCTCCCAAAAAATTTAAATTAATTCAAATAGATCAATTTTGGATATTTTCTGTATGACTATTCTTTAATTTGAAAGGATTTTGATTGAAATATCATTCAAAATTTCAATTCTTCCTATTTTTTATGTGTATATATGTTTATTATTTTTTTTTATGTTTTTTTTTTTTTTTTAAAAAAAAAATAGTATTTACATTCCATTAGATATTTGAATTCATTTTGTAACAAATAAATTTTTTATATTTCCTTGATTATTCTTGCCCTCAATGGTTTTTATTTTGTAATTTTTCATGATATTTCAGTCCCTCTCATTAGAGAGGTTAATGTATAATTTTGTTTCTATTTTTTCACTCCTGGAAAAAGATATTTAAATCCTATAATGACTCATAATTTTTTTCAAATAAATAGATTTGTGATTTTTTTATTCTTATTAGGGTGTATCAGAGTTAGAAAACCCCCCATTTTGTTTTTAACAAAACATGCCATTGTAATGGCGGGTTTCTGAAATACACACACCCACTAACTGCTGTATTTCAAAATGGTTTGTTTCATGGAAACAGTGGATTCCCAAAATCAAATCCGCAATCCATGCATCCTCATCCATCCACCATCCATTGCACGCAAGGCACCCATCCACATCTTCACATCAGCAAATTGATACAAATCCCATCTCTGTTGCTTCACAAGTGTTTTCTTTGTGTGATGATAAATTCACAGCTCCAACCATGCGGTAGTTGTTTAGGGACTTACACAGCCCATTTGAGCTGTGGGGGCCCATAGACGACTACAACAGGCCGTTCCAAACACGCCCAACCCCCGGGGGGTTGTATAGAAGCTGTTTACCCCCCAGAAAAGGAAATTTTTACAAGGCTCAAATCAGCCTTTTTGGGGGTGCGCAACCCCCCCAAAGTTGTGCCAGAATTTTTGGCACCTCCTGGACCACACTTTGGTTCCCTCAACCCAAATTTGGGATCAAAATATACTATGTGGGATAGTTGGAACACACCTAGCAATAAAAAAGAAAAATTAAAGTCAAATCAAAGAGAAATGAAAGTGAAATAATTTGAAGTATCCTAGATATTGAAGTGAAATTTGAAACATCTTTCTTAACTCAAAAGTGAGCAAACTTTTCAGTTGTTCATTTAAAATTTTGATTGAATACTGAAGTATAATTTCAATTTCTGTGCATTATGGGAACAGTGGCAAGCCCTCCTTGTGACATGGCTGCGTTGAAGGAACACATTGATAGTGCCGTTAACAAAGATTTGGAAAAAAAGCATTTGGGTAATGAAACATTGGAAGCCCCAATTGCATCCTCATCTAGGGTGAAAATTGAGTAGAAAATGTTTCACAGTTGGATTTTACCTCTGGTTGTGAGTAAAATTGTATGTTACTGAGGTCTTTGCCTGATTTGATTTGATCAAAAATAATTGAGGGATTGTAACTATAAAACCTATGAAACTATTACAATAACCAATCAATTTTTTCTAGATCCACTTGAGCCACCTCCCATGAGAGCCTTTCCTACTAGGAAAAAGGCGCAAAACTATTTTAAAACATGGGCTATGAAGCATGGTTACGCTCTGATGGTTTTGAACTCAAAGAAAGATAAATATGTGGATTTGGCCTGTGATCAAAATGGTTTGTACCCGGGGAAACTCCTTACCAAACGGTCTTGGCAAACTCACAGAAGGAAGGTTTTGTGCAAGTTTTAAATCCATGCAAGTTGCACAAAGAAAGACCCCTTGTGGCAACTCTAATGAAATGAAACTCAACATAACCATCAACCATCAGAACATCCCTCTGTGAATCCTCAACTGAGGAGAATCACTGGGGTAGCCTTAGACAAGCTCATAGAAGGCATGAACGATGGGCTCAATAAATTATAAATTAAGGGAAAATTGAGCAAGATTGATGGAGGCAATTATTTTGATGACCAAAAAATATATAAAACTAAGCGGAAGGTAGCGCTTGAAGAACTGAAGGGGAAAAGTGTTATGGAAGTACTCTACAAACAGCTTGAATAATCAAGTTGGATTCATTGGTAAAAATTCAGTGTAGAGGGTCACTTGGAGGCCCTATTCTTGGTACACCCAGAGTCATTAAAGCTTTCCAAACAATTCCATCATATTGTAAAGAGACAGGAATAATCTTTATTGCAGCACTGCCCTTAAATGTAGTAAAAATAAAGGGTACCTTAATAGTCACAATGAAAAGAGAAATAAGAAATAAGTAACTAGTACTTGGTAGAAATAAAATGAATCAAACAAGTAGTAATCACCCGTAGATCAGAAGATAAACTCAGGCCAGCGGTCCAGAGAGCTCAAGTGGAGGTATTGTTGAATGCGGATAGGCCTTGATAGATAGGATCATCAACAAGAGGATGGTGAACACAAGATAAAAAGGAAAAATAGAAATATAGAAGAAAAGGATAGACAAGAGATTAAACTAGTTGATACCTTCTCCTAAGTTGCTTTGGACTCCTCCTGAGCTTTGGGGTTCCTGCATGTTCTTGGTGAGTGAGTTGACAAGCCAAGAAGGTTGGAGGATTGAGATGAAGAAAGAGATAGAAAGAAAATAAACAGAACAGAAAGAGATAAAAAGAAATTAACAGAAGGAAACAGTGAGCTAGCATTTTGTCAGGGTTGAAGTCACAATTGCGCAAAGTGCCGTATCCTCAATCACCCATCCTTGACTACGGAGAGATTGCACTAGAAGCATCTGTCTAGGAGGCCAAGGTTGTAGTCTTCAACCAACACTCCTCCTGGCTTCAGCCTTGACTAATTGCAGTTGTTGACAAGCTGCAAGTACTTTCACTACGCCTAGAGATTTGGTGAGAATTTTGGCCATCATCTCTGCAGAGGGAACTTGTTTGACTTGGATAAGGGACTCTGAGACCAGGTCACGCAGATATTGATACCTTACTTCGATGTGCTTGGAGTTGGGATTGAGCTGAGCTTCTTTTCTTATGAAATTGGCACCGGAGTCGTTGTTGTAAATCTTTGGGGTAGGTATATCCATTCCTAGGTCAGATACAAGAGTGGACATCCACCTTAGTTGTTTTGCGCAATGGTTCATGGCAATAAACTCCGCCTCCGTGGTCAACTGAGCTACAACTGACTGCTTCTTTGACATCCAGTGCACAGGGTTCCCGTAGAGGGTTACCACAAAACCTGAGGTATCTTTCCGCATATCCATACAGTTGGTGTAATTGGCATCTGCCCATCCGTTCAAGTGATTGTTTTTTGAGGTGGACTTTTGATACAAAATACCAACACTTGTAGTTCCTCAAAGATATCTTAGAAGGTGCTTGACAAGACTCCAGTGTTTGACTGTTGGTTTTTTTGTTTATTTTGAGTGGAAGTTGACAGTGTGAAGTATTTCTGGACGTGAGTGTAAGGCCAGGCGGTTAAGAATTCCTATGTCCTTTTCCATCATCTTGACATTGAATGGTTTGGCATCTTCAGCGGCCTGCTTGACAAGATTAATCAGGGCTGGACTTTTGATTGGATTTGTGTTGGACATGGAGAAATCATCTAGTACTTTTTTGCAGTAGTGGCGTTGGTGAACAAGTATGGCGCCATCCTCCTTCCAATCAAAAGTGTAACATAGATGCTGTACCGGTTTTTCTGCCAATTTAATCCTGTATGTCAGTTGCAGATCAGCCAAGAACTTCACAATCTTGTTGCGCAACTTTCCCAAAATCAGCCCAATTTCAATGTGGATATGGAGGATAATCAATTTTGAGTCATTCATATACAGAGATTTGTCAATGCTCAAAGGTGAAAGCCCCAGCTTACTCAGTGTATTGGTCAGGTGCTTCTTCCAGCATTGAGGTTCCTGCTTGGTGCCGTAAAGGGACTTGTTTAAACGCCAGACCCAATCTTCCTTTCCTGGAACCTTGAAACCCAAGACTTGCAACATGTGGACCGTAGCGTTGATATACCCGTAGAGGAAAGCTGTTTCAACATCAAACTGGAAAACTGACCATCCGTGCTGAATTGCCATGGAAAGGATGACCTTCATTCATTCATTCCTACCAACACTTGAGTAGTTGTTGTAGTAGTTTCAACTTTCATCCTGATGGTTCCCAAAGCAGACCCACCGTGACTTAAGCCTAGTTACCTCACCCAGTTCATTTTTCTTTCTTACCAGTCTCCACATCCCTTGAATTACATTGTTGTTGCTGGGCTGTGGTACGAGTGTGCCAGTGTTTTTTGACAGAAACAAATCATTTTCTTCCGCCATTGAGGCCAACCATCTTGGTTTCTCCTTTGGATTGTTTAGTACCGCCTTGAAAGACACTACCTTGGCTCTGTTGACCAAGTCATCAGAGGGCATCTGATCACGGGAGGGAAGGTGGACGCCTTGATGGGTGGTAGACAGTATTGCCGATGGATTGATGTTGCGCAATATGTTGCATGGAGCCACATTGTAGTAGGGTACGTAGGCGTAGCCCTTGGCGGCAGTTTTTTTTGTTTTTTGGCTTCCAAGACCTTCTGTTGCCTCAGGGGTTATAGCACAATTTCCCTAATTGCCAGCTTTGGGAGAGCGGGGGGAAGAATCCTCAGTGGAAAGGTCCAGATTAGTCGGTTTTTGTTGATGTTTGATTGAGGAATTGGACCACAATAGAATAGAAACTTGCCGATTGAGTTTGAGTGTAGAGAAGCCAGTTGGGACCAGGTGGGGGAGAGTAGAGGGGGATTTCCTCATGGCATCAGAGGAGTTATATTTGAAGTTGAGTTCAGATGGAGAGAAATCTCTACTGACTGAGATGATCACCTTCAATGGATCCAGGAGCCTGGAAGCATCGGAGAGAGGCTCATAACTGATAAACAGTAATGGGAAACTAACCAGGGAGATTTTCAACCCGGGAGGCTTGATGTATGCGTTCACTTTGGTTCCAAAGGGTAGGAGACATTAGAAGTTGCGTGTTGGCTTGATGAGGCAATTAGCGCGTTGAAGTTTTCCCATTGGAGTTTCCCAGTTGAGTGCCTCACTTGGAAGAATGTTTATGAGCATGGTGCAATAATTTGCACCTTCATCCTAGTAATTTATTGGAATGTTGGATTGAGCTAGGATGCAGCGGAGTTTAGTGAGTAACATTTGGTTGAAGAATTCAGCCAGGCAATTTGTTTGTGGAGAGTCAGCAGGTCTCCTTTCTAGGACATTTCCTTTGCTATGAAGCTTGTTTAGGAAAGATTTTGAGCTGAACTCACCCCCAAGATCTGAGTGGAACACTGCAGGGTATCAAACAAACCGGTTTCTTACTTCCTGGAAGTACGCCAGGATTTTTTGTTTGGATTTTTTCTTTGCTCTTTGTAAGTAGATGCAATTGAATCTACTAAAATTGTTGATAATAACCAAGATATAACAATAGCCGTGTTTTGACAGGGATTGATTTGGAGGACGTCCAAGTGGATGGTGTGGAAGCAAAATGGAGCATGTGGGAGAGTATTTGAGTGTGGCAATCTTTTTAGCTTGCACAACTGGCATACGGCACAGAAACGAGCTCTGTGATTAGCAGGGGAGGAGGCAAGACCATGGATTTTTAGAAATTTATTCAGGTAGGCATCAGATGGATGACCTAATGCCACGTGCCTGTTGGTGACGGTTGGAGTATCAACCACCAAATTGAGTGAAAGTTGAGAGATTTGGGGGTTCCCTATGTACAGGTTGCCAGTTCTGCAAAATCAAAAAAATATGGTATCTGCGGATTTAACCAGCACAACCCAATGTTGATGTACAACCTTGAGGCCATTATCCTTGAGTTGAGAGGCGGATACCAAGTTCCTAGGGCAGTTAGGAGCGTAGTACACCGGATGTTTTTGGACTACGCCCAAATCCAGAGTGCCAAAGTGAGTAAACTTGATCTGTCCACCATAAGTGTTCATTGGTTGGTTGCAGGGTTGAACATTTTTGAGTAAGTCAATGTTGCACGCGATGGATTGAGTGACCCCAGAGTCCTAGATGAGTTCAGATGGAGGGAGAGAGACGGGTTTGGAGATGCTATATGCAGACTCCAGATCAAAAAAGAATCCAAAGTCCTGAAGCTCTTCTTCTTCCATAATGTTGTCAGCCGTTGTGGTGCCCCATCCTGGACACCCTGGCCAGTGTGGAGATTTTAATTTTTTCCTTATCATCATTCATAGGTATCATTTTTTTTTTTAAAAAAAAAAAAAAAAACCTTGCCTACCATTGTTCTAGCCTATCTGATTCATCGCTATTGCTGGAGCCTACGCAAGTCTTATGCTCAAGTCCCCAAACAAAGGACTTGGATTTGTCCCAATATTGGATTCTTGGCCAAGTTGATGAACTTTGAAGAGCAAGAGATCGGATCCAAGTCCCAAGGAGTCATTGGTTCAAGTTTCTATAACAACACACCAGGCCCCTCATCAAATGGTACAAGCGGTTGTCATCATCAAATGATGATGATGATGATGACCCCACGGAAAAGCAAGAATACTAAATCATTGAGTCATCATTACTCTGACTCCAGTTCCTTCCCCTCAAGTCATCAACCTCATCCTAGCAGTCATCAACCACTATTGAGTGAGCAAGATCCTAGTACCAGTCCCAGTCTCATCAGACCTTTATTGATTCAACACCATCAGTTTGATAGTTATTTGATCACCACCACCACTACCAGCCATTGCCCAGGATCTCCCTCAGCTCGCAGGGACCCACAACAGTTACCATCCACCACCAGAGGTCCAATCTACCATCCGTCAATCCAACATCAACTCCTACGTGTTCAAATCTGTCATCCTCCTTTTAGCTCACCGTCTACCTCTCCTGCCATCACCATCTCAAACGGCCGTCCATCAATCCCCTTTCCACCTCTAGCTTGCCGGTCTCCCGCGCGGCTTTTCCGTTGCCCGCGCGGGTCTTGGCAGTTGCCCATGCCCGTCGGACACCTGTTGGCGGTCATCCGCGGCCTTGGCAGTCGCCCAGGCCCATCAGGATGCCCGCGGGCGTCCCTCTTTGGTTTTTTTTTCCTTGGAGTGCTTGTTTGTTTCTTTTTTTTTCTTTTGGTTTCTCATGACACTAATTCTTAAAAAAAAAAAAAAAAAAAATTCTGCTCCATTTGTAAATCTCTCTTGTGAATAGTCTACAGGCCTCTGGTCTATAAAAGGAGGGGACCTTCCCTGCTTTTTCTATATCATATATCATAATAGAAATTGATCCATAGGCGTGTGTGCTTGTGTCCCCCCCATTATCAAGAAATTGAATCCTGATCCTTATTTGGGGTATATCTTTGATTGCCCCCTGATCCATTTTGGAATCTGAGTCTTTGCCCCTCTGTGGCCTGATCCTTATCACCAACCAATAGCCTTGCTGTTTGAAGAAAAATTCTGTCTGTTGGAATTTTTTAGTGTGTTATACCACTCCTTAATCCCTTTCTCTGACCATACTGGTCCTGATCCTTGATCACCTTTCTGGAGACAATCACGATTGATTGAAGAGGTCTTATTAAGCTTAAGACCTGGAGTTTTATACCTCCCTTTATTTTTCTTTGGAGTTTCATTCTGCCAGCCTATTCTTGAGTCCCTTGAGAAGTTTTGAGGTTATCCTTGCTTCAAATCAGTTACTGTTTGCTTTGGAGCTTCTTAAACATTGTGCTTTGTCTTGTACAGACACCCTCATTTATCTGGTACCCTTCAAGCGCTTGATTGCGGAGAGTTGGGCATGTTCATTGAGAACCTGGAGGTTGCTTGGGTTTGAGTTGATCATCCCCAATCTTCTGCTGACAATCAGAGTTATTAGCTTGTGGGCTTTGTTTACATACAACAGCTTTTGTTCCTTGAACTCTAAGCAGACTTTAACTTCTTTTGTTCAAGTTTTTTTCCCTTCATAATCTTGTCTCAGATAGTGCTGTTCCATCGCTACCAAACCATTGTCATCTTTACCCTCAACTCCTTGATTCCTCATTTACCAGGTTCTGGACCTTGATCTTGGTTACATTTAAATATTTTTGTAACACTCAGGAGGGCAGCCTAAACATCACCTTTCCCCTCCACAGCAATGCCACGGCCTAGCACTGTTTGGAGTCATACACCGTCTGTGGACATTCATTGGATTTTTTTTTGGTTTTGTTATGCAGGTTAGGGGAATCTGAGCCTTGCATTTGTTGAAAATCCTGAACAATGGAGTTTGGGCGTTGTTCAAAATGTGTGAGATTATCATTTTGGGAGGTTTTTTTTTTCTTAGCAAATCTGGGGGAAGACTGCTTTCTGGTTGGAACCGCGGCTCTTGGCGTTTTCTGAACAGTTGGTATGTTACTGGTGGAGGGCAAGTAGGAAGAAGAGAACCAATTCATTGATGAGATTAGGGGAGAGTTGATTGGTCTAGGAGGTTGATTTTGATGGCGCGTTGGTCTATGGTTTGATGAGGAGTTTGATAGATAGACTTGTTCAGTATTTTCACTTTCACAACAAGTGTTTTCAGCCAGGAGTCAATTGTAGACCTTGCCAAAGCGGAAAGGACAGATATTGGGACAGGACTGTACCAGCGAGTTGAGGAAAGGGTCAAGACAGAGACTTTTAAGGAAGAAAATGGCAGCAAGGGAGGACAATATGCCTATGAGCTCTTCACAATTGGTTGAATCTTTTGCGTCAAGAGTTTCCCTGAGTGAGAGGTATTTCTCTTGGAGACTAAAGCGTGATCACAAATAGAGGAGTTGGGTTGAAAATTTAAATGGAATAATTGAGAAACCTGGTCCCCTATTACAATTGATGACTCTTCACCACATGCTTGTTTAAGCTCATTGAACGCTTGGGGAAAATCCTTTTGGTGAGGTGTAACTTATCCTTTGAGTTCCCAATCAACTGAGTTAAAGAGGAGTTGAACCTCTAGACCGTTTTCTGACAATATTTTTTTGATTCAGATTTTTCCTTGGTCCACTTCTGATCAAGAAGCTCTTTGTGACCTTTGCTAATGATAAGATTTTTGAATTCTTCATTCCATTCTTACCAATTGTGTTGGGTCAGTATGGGAAGTTTTGACTTGGCAGAGTAGTTGTCTCCTGATTTGTCTGAGTCTGGAATATTAATTTTGGCTCCACCAGTGTCCCAAGTAGATGCCATTGTGGCTATGTTCTTGAGATTGTACGTTTGTTTTCATTCTACTTCAGTGCCAAGATATGCCTCTCGCTACCATTTAAGGAGACAGGAATAATCTTTATTGCAGCACTGATATTAAATGTAGTAACAATAAAGGGTACCTTAATAGTCACAATGACAAGAGAAATAAGAAATAAGTAACTAGTACTTGGTAGGAATAAAATGAATCAAACAAGTAGTAATCACCCGCAGATCAGAAGATAAACTCAGGCCAGCGGTCCAGAGAGCTCAAGTGGAGGTATTGTTGAATGCAAGCTAGGCCTTGATAGATAGGATCATCAACACAAGGATGGTGAATACAAGAGAGAAAGGACAAACAGAGATATAGAAGGAAAGGATAGAGAAGAGAGGAAACTAGTTGATACCTCCTCCTAAGTTGCTTTGGACTCCTCCTGAGCTTTGGGGTTCCTGCTGGTTCTTGGTGAGTGAGTTGACAAGCCAAGAAGGTTGGAGGAGTGAGATAAAGAAAGAGATAGAAAGAAAATAAACAGAACAGAAAGAGATAAAAAGAAATGAAAAGAAGGAAACAGTGAGCTAGCATGTCTTCAAGTTTGAGGTCACAATTGCAAAAAGTACCTGATCCACAATTGCGCATCCTTGACTGCGGAGAGATTGCACTAGATGCATCTTTCTAGGAGGTCTAGGTTGGAGTCTTCAACCAACACATATTGCCACGTTGCATTTTACTTATAAAACAAATAAGTACAAAATACTGCTATTGCATGTTGTGAGAATGACAGCCAAACAAAAACTTTCAAAAAAGCTCTTGTTTTCATGACAAAAAAAACTTTTGAGTTCTACATTTTGTCTTTAAATGCATTAAAGGAGTTGGCTTACAATCCTGAGAGACTTCCAAAAGTCTTTGTTACGGAATGTGAAAAAGCTCTTATTTGTGCAATTGAATCCAGTTTCCCAGAGTCATCAAGACAATGTTGCCCTTGGCAAATGTCTAAAAACATCAAAGAAAACTTCAAAGGGAGCTTTGTTAATGATGTTGAAGGATGGAAAAGCTTTATGACTCTATGGGCAAAGTATGGGGCCTCAAAGATCAAGGAGGAGGGAGAGGTCAATGATGCTGAACTCAGAGTAGGTCCAAATCACTGCTCCTTATTCTTCCTAGTTTTGGGTTCTGAACTGTTGACGTGTATAGTGTTCCTTGAAAGACTATAAGGATGTGCTTGGGTATATGAAAAATAACATTTTCCCTATCAAGGAGACATTTTTAACAGTGTGGAACTTTATAACCCAGATTTTGGAAACAAAAAAACTTCTTGGGTTGAAGGGGCCCATGCAACTCTCAAAAAATTCCTTGCAAACTATTCAGGAAACATGTTGTATATTTGGAAAAACCTTGACAGAACAGTTTTGAATCAAATTAAATCAGTTCATTCATCACTACAGAACTTTTGAATTAAGTTAGGGACAGTTCTCCCACCTGAACTGTTACAATTGGGATACAAATTGTCTTGAGAGGCAATTAGTCTTATTAGGGAACAATTTGAGAAATTTAAACATTATCATGATGGAAAAGTGTGTAACAAGTCATCTTCCAAGAATATGGGTTTTCCCTGTTCCCACCAAATAGGTGACCGTCTAGCATTCAGAGGATCCGTGGTACCCAAAGATTTTCATTCTCAGTGGAGGTTAGACTATGAAACTTGCGGTTCTAGTTCTGTAAGTTGGCAAGTTGGATTGTTCAAATTTTTGAATAATCATTCCTAATTCACTGATAGTTGATCCTTTTGAATTTTTGAAGTGTGATGTGGACAAAATGCTGAGCATTCCTCAGTTACATGAAAAGGTAAATGCAATCATCTTGGAAAGTCCAGATCATGAGCAAGGCGGCCTATTGAAGTATATCATTTGGAAGATCACAAAAGGGAAATGTTAAATTCAAGGCTCATTGAGCCTTGCACATGGTTCAAAAGGGGCCGTGTGGCAGGCCACATGGTTTGATCCAAGCTGTGTATGACCCCCCACGGCTCAGGGAGTCATGCAGCCAACCCAGCCTGGTCCACTGGCGTGTTGGATTCCACAGGCCACCGGACCATAGTGAGCCAAAAAAAAAAGGAATGAAAGGGCACTAACTTAATCCATGAATCAAATAAACCTTCCAAAAAACAGGAATCAACCAAAAAATCAAAGATCTCAAAAAATGTTGATTTTTTGGTTAAAAAAACAAACAAATAAAAAATTAAATAAAAAACAAAAGAACTGGGGCTATCCAATGGACCAGCCCTCAAGTCAAAAGAACCAAAAAGCACAAGACACTGGACTACCCCTAAACTAAAAACACCAAAAAAATACAACAAGTAACTTGACAAGCCCTAAAGTAAAAACACCAAAAAACATACAAGTAACTTGACAAGCCCCAATGTAACTTCAAATTGACTAGCCCTAAAGTAAAAGGGCCCAAATATTAAAGCAGTCTTTTGACCAGCCCTGAAGTAAAAGTGCCCAAAAAATACAAGTCTTTTGACCAGCCCTAAAGTAAAAAAACCAAAAAAAACAAGTTTAACTTGTGATAAGCTGATCCCATCCCAAGCTTAACATAAGTTAAGCTTGCAATGGAATGGGCCCAAAAAAAGTTCAACTGACTTACAATTAAAGACTAATTCAAAACACTCAATATAATAATGTTAACTCAAAACACTCAACATAATGATGTTCAAAATGTGATAACCCTTTATATCAATAGAATTACAATATCAGCATGTTAGACCCAACCCAAATTATGAAATTAATCTATAAGTTAGAATACAACTCAAGTTGATCCTTGAGGTGATTAACCCAACCAGAGGCTTTTTAAGGAATCAAGGAACACCGTTTTACTACAATGGGCAGGATTGGAATCATTTCTCCCTCAAGTACTAATAGAACCCAGTGGTTATTGTCTACAAAGGAAATGAAAATTGGATCTGATTGATCAGTAACACCATTTTTGATTGGAGTATAAGTATCACATGACTCCAATGAAATGAAACATGTAGGTCTGGAATATGTGTCTGCTATGATTTTACCCATATATAATTTAGCCAGCCATTTTGAGGAGGGAATATTTTCATTGATGTCTTCAAAAACAAAGTCTTTGTTCAATCCACTCAACCTCCTTTGCACCACCAAGCATCTTAATGCAGCATGCTTCATTTTTCTCTAATGTTTCAATCATTTCCTTACTAACTTTGAACAAACCATGTTCTTCATAACCAAGAGTTTTAGCAATGACTCTAAATCCACAATTCCCATCTCCAATTGGATCTCAAACCTCACCCAAGAACTTATGGAATTTCTTGGGTATTTGATTGATGTATTTCACTTTGGTTCCTATCATGAAAACTCACTTAGTAATTTTTTCTTTAATCAGATCAATTAAAGGAATACTCACCAAAGATGAGCTTCTGGTTGAGCTTTGCTGCACGTTCTCTTCCTCTGAAGAGGATTCTGATTCCAAATGAAGTGATCCCAATTCAATTTCAGTATATTCCTCTGAAATATAAAATTCAGATTCATATTCCTCAAAATTTGACTTACAATTCATCATTAGTTAGTAACTAAGTTCAATAAACCAAAAACATGAACATATCCCAAAACAAATGACTGACAATATTTTTTATTTTCTTGTTTGGAGCCCTTCTAGTCCTTTTTTTCACCTTGAGTTGTTTTTCAACATGCTCAAACCAAGATGGTTCTTGTTGCATATCTTTCAATTTTGGCCTGCATCTACTTGCTCTTAAGACTTTTGGTTCAAGTCTTGGCTTCAATCAATATTTCATAATCTTCTGAATGATATACTTCAATACTCCGCTTTGCTCATGATCCGGAGATTCCAAGATCATTGCATTCAATTTTCCAGGTAACTGAGGAATGCTAAGTATTTCATCAACTTTGCCTTGAAAAATTCAAAAGGATCAACCATCAGTGAATTAGGATTCATTAATCAAAAAGCATTAATCAAAAAGCATTAATCAAAAATAATTAATCAAAAAGAATTAATCAAAAAGCATTAATCACATAGTGATTTGAACAATTCAACTCAAAAAATCCAACTTAAGCCAACTTACAGAACTAGAACTGCAAGGTTCATAGTCCAACCTCCACTGAGGATGAAAATATTTGGGTACCACGGCTCCTCTGAATTCTAGAAGGTCACCTATTTGGTGGGAACAGGGAAAACCCATAGTCTTGTAATATGACTTGGTGCACACTTTGCCATCATGATCACGTTTGAATTTCTCAAATTGTTCCCTAATAAGATGAATTGCCTCTAAAGAAAATTTTTAACCCAATGGTAACAGCTCATGTGGAAGAACTGTCCCTAACTTGATTTGAGATTTATAAAGTGACACCTGAACCAATTTAATTTGATTCAACACTGTTCCCTCTAGGCTTTTCCAAACATCCAACAGGTTTCCCAAAGAGTTTGAAAGGAATTGTTTGAGAGTTGCATGGGCCCCTTCAACCCAAGATTTTTTTTTGTTTCCAAAATCTGGTTTTATACAAGTCCACGCTGTTACAAACGTCTCTTTGATAGGGAAACTTTTATTTTCAATATACTCAAATACATCCTCATATTCTGTCAAGAAACACTATAAAATTCAAAGGTCCAGAACCCAAAACAAGGAATAATAAGAAGCAGTGATTTGGACCTACTCTGAGTTCCGCAAGATTGACCTCTGCCTCCTCCTTGGTCTTTGAGGCCCCATACTTTTCCCACAGATTCATAAAGCTTTTCCATCCTTCTACTTCATAAAAAAGCACACTTTCCAGTTTGCTTGTGTGTTTTTAGACAAGTGACAAGTGAAACATTGTCTTCGTGGTGTGAGTTTGTCTAGACTGCTTGGTAAGAAGTTGTCCTGAATAGGAACCATGGCAATCACAGGCCAAATCCACATATTTATCTTTCTTTGAGTTAAAAAACTTCAGAGTGTAACCATGCTTCATAGCCCATGTTTGAAAATAGTTTTGTGCCTCTTCCCTAGTAATAAAGGCTCTCACAGGAGGTGGTTCAAGTGGATCTTGCACCAGTTCAATGTTGAGGTTTTTTAGTTTCATAGTTACATGCACCCATTAGTTTCAATGAAATTAAATCCAGCAAAGGCCTCAGTAACATAAAATTTTACTCACAAACAGAGGTCAAATCCCACTGTGAAACATTTTGTTCCTCAATTGTCACCCTTGATGAGGATGCAATTGGGACTTCCAATGTTTCATTACCCAAATACTTCTTTTTCTTTTTCCAAAGCTTTGTTGATGGCACTATCAATTTAGACCTTCCACTCAGCCATTTCAGAAGAAGGAGAGCTTGCCACTTTTCCCATGCAAAAAAATGCAGCAGTGTACTTCAGTATTCAATCTAACTTTTAATTGAACAAACAAAGTTTTCTCACTTTTAAGTTGAGAAAGAATTGTTTTCATATTTTCATATGATTTCAATTTTCACTTTACTTTCACTTTGGTTTCACTTTAAAGTCACTTTGGTTTCACTTTAAAGTAACTTTGGAATTACTAGGTGTGGAACAACAGTCCCACAAAGTATGCATTGATCCCAAATTTGGGTTGACAGAACCCAAGTGTGGTCCAGGGGGTGCCCAAAATTCTTGCAGGACTTCCAGGGGGGTTGTTTATCCCCAAACATGGCAGTTTTGAGCCATGTACGGGGGTACAAGGCTCAAAATTGCTGTGTTTGGGTGGTAAAAGGCTCCTACACCACCCCCAGGGTTTGCGCGTGTTTGGAACAGCCCTTTGTAGTCATCTATGGGCCCCCATGGCTCATTTGAGCCGTGTAGGGCCCTACAAAACTACCACATTGTTGGAGCCATTGATTTGACATCACCCATCACAAAATATTCATCAAAGCCAAGACATGAACCTAATATCTTAGGATCATGTAGGGGCCGGAAAAAATTGACAGATGGGCGGAGAGAATTATCTCAGTTTGAACATTTTGAAAAACAACTTAAGCGAGAAAATGAAACTGGAAGGGTGCCAGATAAGAAAAGAAGAAAGCTTACAAGTCTTTTCTTTTGGAAATGTTCATTTTTTGGGTTTAATGCACTAACTAACTAATGATGAATTGTTAGTCAAAGTTGGCAGGACCAGAATCTGAATTCCATTTTTCAGAGGAAGAGACTAAAAGTCAATTGGGATCACTTAATTTGGAATCAGAATCCTCTTCAGAGGAACAAAATGTGCATAAAAGCTCAACCAGAAGCTCATATTTTGTGAGTATTCATTTCATTGATGTGATTAACAATATGAATACTCAGTTATTTTTAATGATGGGAACCAAATGTGAAATTCCTAAATCAAATACCCAAGAAATTTCATAAATTCTTGGGTGAGATTTGGGATCCAATTGGAGATGTGAATTGCGGATTTAGAGTCATTGCTAAATCTGTTAGTCAAAATGAACATGGATTGTTTCAAGTGAGAAAATAAATGATTGAAAAATTAGAGAAACATAAAGCATGCTACATTAAGATGCTTGGTGGTGCAAAAGAGGTAGGAAAGATTAATTAAAATCTTGATGTTCAAGACATCAATCAAAAGATTCCCTCTTCAAAATTTTTGGCTAAACTAGTAATGGGACAAATATTAGCAGACACAAATACCAGACCTATATGTTTCATTTCATTTGAGTCATTTTATTTTTATAATCCAATGAAAAATGGTGTTACAGATCAATCATACCCTGTTTATATTTCCTTTGTAAACAATAACCACTGGCTTCTATTAGTAATTGAGGGAGAAATGATTCCAATCCCACCCATTGTAGCAAAACCGCATTCCTTGATTTCAAAATAACCCTCTGGTTGGGTTGATCATCTCAAAGACCAATTGCAAATGTATTCTATATTATAGAGGTTATAGAATTTGACTTCATTTCATCATTTGGTTTAATATAAATGGTAATTTCAATGCAGCTAACAAGTTCTATTAATATAAAGGGTTCTCAAATTTTGAACATCATCATGTTGAGTGTTTTGAGTTAACATCATTAGATTGAGTTTTTTGAATGAGAGTTTAATGGCAAGTCAGTTCAACTTGTCTTGGGCTAATTCAATTTTAAGGATTATTTTACTCCTTATGATGTGATCAGCTTAACATGAGTTGAGGTGGTTTTTTGGGTGTTTTTGATTTAGGGATTGTCAAGTTACTTGTCTTTTTTTTGGTGTTTTTATTTTAGGGCTAGTCCAGTTACTTGTCTTTTTTTTATGTTTTTACTTTAGGGCTTGGCAAGTTCCTGTTGATTGAGTAATTTGAATTAAATGAAATTATCACATTGAGGGACCAGCAACATTCTGACAAGCAGCAGCATACAAATAGAGGCATAAGGTGAGTGAGAAAATAAAAATAGAAAAGAAGTTGAGGACGGAAATGAAAAGGATTGAAATCATACCAGACAGTCAAAGTTGAGATTTGAGGAAAGTGGATCATATTGAGGCAGGTTGAGGATGGTGGTTGAGCAATTGAGCAGTTGGCAGTGCAGAGGTAAACATTGGGAGTGAAGATTGTATGAAGAAATTGGAACAAGCAAGAAAGAAAAGAATGAAATAAAAATAAGAAAGAAACGGATAGATGATAATGGAAACAACTTGGAAAAAGACTCCCGGGGACCTTGAAGTAAAGTCTTGGGTAAGAACGGGTAAGCGCGAGGTCGCGCGAACTGCTGCAGATGTCACTATAACTGCGCCGCGAGTGTGCGCATGCTTTTAACCAGTAGGAGTAGGATTCGACACTTTGACACCCCTTGTGGCTGGTAGGATTTCGAGGTAACAAAAGAAAGGATTAATGACTTGAACTAGCTTTGATAAAGGAATGCGAGGTAGTGCTTTTGTCAGCTCATCAGCAATCCTCTTGTCCGAAGGGATTATTTTGATTTCAAGATTGTTCGCTCGTAGTTCCTCCCTGATGGCTTTAGTTTTTATGTCAATATGGCAAGTTTTGGAATTGCAGCCAAATTTCTTCAATTTGTCGTCCAATCCTTTGTAGTCAATATGGTGTGAGCTAGGTTGCGTCGGTTTTTCCCACATTTCTGAAACTAAACCCCTCATCCAGATAGCCTCCAAAAAGGAGTCAACTAACGGGTTTAGTTTGGCCTCAGTGGTGGAGTGTGTTACGTTTCTCTGGCGGTAGCTGCTCCAAGCTATGGGTGATCCAAATAGTAGGGTTATGTGGCCGGACTGCAAATGTCTAGTTTCGAGATTGTTGTTCCACGTGGCGTTGCTGAAGCATTGTATTTGGGTGTCTTGATGTTTTATTTTCAATACTAATTAAAGTCCTTTTGTCGCTTTGAGATACTTCCAACAGCGCTTAACTTTGCGCCAGTGATTAATCCCGGGACGTTCGCAGAACCGGGCTAAGCTGGAGACAGCATAACTGATGTTGGGTCGAGTTAAGCAAGCAATGTAATTCATTAGGAATACAGCTGACCTGTATTTGATTCCTAAAGCTTTGAACTCTTCATGTTCTTCTTTGGGAGATGGTTGTAAATTGAAGTTAGAAGTTAATGGAATGGAGGATGGATGACAGTCTGAAAGCTTGAGTCCTTCAAGCCCGTGTTTGATGTGATTGGGTTGAGAGAGATATATTTTGTTTCCATTTCTGGAGTATTTCATCCCCAGAATTGTGTTAGGATCATGAGCAGTTGAATTTGGAAAGCTCAGTAAAAAGTTTTCTTTAAAATTGTTTCCAAGACCGAACAAGATTAGGCTGTTGACGTGGAAGAAAATCATGGATTGCTATTGGGGATGCAGATAGAGACAGGGATTGGATGATGACTGGTGAAATCCTTGGTCGGAGAGCCAGGTGGTGAGGGTTTTGAACCAATTGAGAGGAGCTTGTTTAAGCCTGTACAATAATTTCTTAAGTTTGAGGTATTTTGATTTTTGTTTAGATCCTTTTGGAGTTTTAATAACGACAAGTTCCTTGAGTGGCGCATGAAGAAATGCACTCTTCACGTCAAGCTGAGTGATAGGAAGAGAGTGATAGAGACCATAAAGTAGAGCTATTCTGAGAGACGCCGCTTTTCCAGTTGGTGAGAACGTGTCTTGGTAGTCCAGGACATATATCTGATCAAACCCCTGCACGCAAAGTCGGCTTTTTTAAATCAACGGGTCCCCATGGCAGTTGTCTTTCAGACGGTAACCCCATGTAGTATTGAGAGGATTTGAGGGTTCAGAACCATTGTAGTCTTCCCAAACATCCATCTTTTTGATGCTGGATAATTCCCCATCCATCAAGAGATCCCAGCTTTTATAGTCTTTACACTTCTTAGCTTGCTCAAAAGAATTAGGAACAAAATAATGGTGAAATCCGTAACAATTGGGGGGATGAAGAGTTGATTGGTCGCGCAGTATTTGAGAGGGAGCCAGTTCATCAGCGACCTCCTGGGATGAATGAGAAGACTCGTTGTCTGCAGGCTCCGTAGACTTGGTTGATGACAAGGAGGGATCATTGGGTAAGGAGGAAGTGATGGTAGCTGGAGAGTCGGAACAAGGACAGTCATGAGGGATAAAAGGGAAATCTATGTCAATCAAAGGGATAGCGGCTGGAGGGATTTCTGTGGTTTGGAAGCGGGGACTGGATTCAATTATTTTGATGTGTTTCAACGAAATAATGGTATTATCTGGTTTGAGAATTTGATAAGATAGGAGATTGGGGTTGAACCCTACTAACATGCCTTCCAATCCACAATTATTGAACTTGTCTCCGCGCGGAATCTTCAAATTTAGATAGACCACTCTGGAACCTAGCGGATGAAAATAATCCACGGGTAGTGACTTATTAGTGAAGATCTCGTAGGGGGACTTTTTGTTAGGTTATTTGGGAATCTGATTCAGCATGAGAGTAGAGGCTTTGGACACTTCTTCCCAAAGATTAAGGGGTAAATTTGACAATTGAAGGACAGTTTGAATAGATTTGGCAATAGTACGGTTAGCGCGTTCCACTTTTCCATTATGTTTGTGGTGGTATGGTTCGGATACAATGCGTTGGATTGAATTTTCTTGAAGGAAGGATTTGAGTTCTTGCAAAATAAATTCTTCTCCACCATTGGTACAGACAGTGGCAGGGAAGAATCCTTGTTTTTGCTTCTAAAATCTAAGAATTGATAAAATTTGAGGACAAGCGTCAGATTTGGAATTAAGCGGGATAGCGGATAGATAGCCAGAATGGTTATCAACAATGGTCATAATGTACTTCATCCCATTTCAGGATTCCGGATTAATTGGACCCATCAGATCAATGTGAAGTCTTTTGAAGGGCTTTGACGCAAGGGTTGCTTTGGAGTTGAATGAGGTTTTGGAAATTTTTGAAAATAAGCAATTGGCACATTGGAATTCTTCAATAAGAGAATGAGGAATTTCCAGTTTAACAAGTTTGAGACGGTATGGACTGGCATGGCTGAGAGATTGATGGAGATAGAGTAACTTATCATGATCAAAAGTTTTGCGAGTCAGGTAGCTTATTTTGCAGTTATTACCAATGGAGTGAGGAAGATTAAGAGCAAAAAGATTATCCCTTATGAATCCTTCAAAAGCATTTGTTCCATTATGCAGTACCTTGAACAAATTTCCACTAGCAGTGACTGAGAATTGTTTTTCAGAAATCAAGACTCTGGGACTGATCAGATTGATTACGAGATCTGGAACAAAGAGACAGTCAGTGAGTTGGATGAGAGAATTTCTCCAGGCGAGAACCACTTTGCCTTTTCCTTTAATAGGAAGATTTTCTCCATCTTTTCCTGTACTTATGTGTTCACCGTCGCAATCTTGTAATGAGGAGAGATACTGAGTCAAATTGAACATATGGCAAGATGCTCCCGAGTCGAGGATGATGCAATGGTCGGCGTTCACTTTGTTGATCCACGTAGTCAAAAGAGCATGGTAATGAGGGACTTTGTTGCTTTTGGGCTTCTTTTGAGCTCTCCATTTTGCCTGAGATTCTTTCCACCAATCCGGAGCAAGATGCTCGTATTTATGCCAGCATCTTTCCTCGGGGTGATCAGTTGCATTGGGATTGTGATAACCTTGAAGGTATTGTTGGAGTTTAGTTAAAGGAGGTTTCAAATTGTTGGTTACAAGAGCAGTTTCTCTGACGGGGGCTTTGGTAAGCTTTGATTGAGATTCATTATCCAGTTGCGTTAAGTGATTGAGGACCAAGTCAACCGTCACTTCCTTATTGGAGTGCATGATTTGCTGTCGTAGGGACTGAAGGGAGAGTGGGAATTTGAAAAGAACTAGATAGGCCAGAATATCCAAAGGAAGTTTGATACCAACGTCAAGCATTTTCTTGAGGGAAATTTTGATCTTGGTAATAAAGGAAGAGATAGCGTCAGGTTTGAAGGGATGATATAAGAAGTAGTTAAAGATTTGAGCTCAATTGGCAGTTTGAGATGAGGCAAATCTTTCCTTGATAGTTTTCCATAAACCTTTGGCTGAGTTGATATTATCGGAATTGACAACATTGTTATGAGTGAAAGTATTGATTTTGGACAAAATGATGACCCGAGTTTCAAGATCATCCGTGGGGCTAAGAGATTTGGTATTTTCTTTGAGAAGTTGTTTGGTTCCTTTAAGTTCGAGTAGGATGGTGATCTTGTCTTTCCAAATTGAATAATTTTCCTCTGTCAGATTGGGAACAGCTTTGAGTGCGGCCTTGAGCTGATTTGTTGAAAGCCGTCCATAGTGCCAGGTCCCTCCATGAAGTAGCAAGGTTAGATAGTCAAGCATTTAGGCTTTTGACCGTGTTGATTGAGTAATTTGACTTAATAGAAATTATCACATTGAGGGACCAGCAACATTCTGACAAGCAGCAGCATACAAATAGGGGCATAAGGTGAGTGAGAAAATAAAAATAGAAAAGAAGTTGAGGACGGAAATGAAAAGGATTGAAATCATACCAGACAGTCAAAGTTGAGATTTGAGGAAAGTGGATCATATTGAGGCAGGTTGAGGATGGTGGTTGAGCAATTGAGCAGTTGGAAGTGCAGAGGTAAACATTGGGAGTGAAGATTGTATGAAGAAATTGGAACAAGCAAGAAAGAAAAGAATGAAATAAAAATAAGAAAGAAACAGATAGATGATAATGGAAACAAGTTGGAAAAAGACTCCTGGGGACCTTGAAGTAAAGTCTTGGGTAAAAACGGGTAAGCGCGAGGTCGCGCAAACTGCTGCAGATGTCACTATAACGGCGCCGCGAGTTTGTGCGTGCTTTTAACCAGTAGGAGGAGGATTTGACACTTTGACAGTTCCTTTTCTTTTTTTTGGTGTTTTTACTTTAGGACTAGTCCAGTTACTTGTCTTTTTTTTGGTGTTTTTAATTTGGGGCTTTTCAAATCACTTGTCTTTTTTTTGGTGTTTTTAGTTTACGGCTAGTCCAGTTACTTGTGTTTTTTTTGGGTCTTATTACTTTAGGACTATTCCATTGGATAGTACTAGTTTTTTTATTGTTATTTATTTATTTATTTCTTTTACCAAAAAGTGATTTTTTTATTTTTTTTTGGTTTACTTTTGTTATTTTGGAAGGTTTATTTGGTTTATGGGTTATGTTTATACCCTTTCATTCCTTTTTTTTGTGGTTTTTTTTTGGCTCACCAAGGTCCTGTGGCGTGTGGTATTCCAAACAACTACATTCAAGCCGTGTGGAGTTCTACACAGCTTGAATATAGTTGTGCAGCATCCCACAACAGCCCAGACTGTTGTGTGTGGGCTGCGCATTTTCCACACGACTACATTTGAGCAGTGTGGAGTTCTACATGGCTCAAATGTAGTTGTGCAGCATCCCACACAGGCCCAGACCGTGGTGTGTAGGCCGCGCTGTTCTTGGAGCCTCGTGGCATGTGGCATGGTTTGAATGTGGTCATGTGGCGTGCCACACGGCTCATTTGTAGTTTTGTCCAAGGCTCAATGGGCTGTGAATTTAAAATTACCTTTGTATTTTTATTTAGTTTATTTTGGTTATTTTGTACCCTTTATTTTTATTTATTTATTTATTTTTTGCCCACCAGACTTTTAGCTGTGTGGCACAGCTACACGACTACATTCAAGCCATGTAGAGGCCCACACAACTCAAATGTGGTTGAGCTTGTCGTGTGGCATGGCAACACAACTACATTTGAGCGGTGTGAGGCTCTACATGGCTCAAATGTAGTCGTGCAGCCACCACAGGGCGGTTGGGTGCCCTGTGGAGGACAGCCCAACCACACTCAAATTGTGTGGAGCATCCACAGCTCAGGTGTAGCCATTTAGCGGTGCCACACGGCTCTTTCAAGCCATGAATTTAACATCACCAGATGAAAAATAAAAAAAAAACAAATAAAGAATAACAAATAAAAATTAAAAATTAAAAATTGAAAAATAAAAATTAAAAATTAAAAAGTAAAAATTAAAAATTAAAAATTAAAAATCAAAAATCAAACATTAAAAATTAACCATTAACAATTAAAAATTAAAAATTAAAAATTAAAAATTAAAAATTAAAAATTAAAAATTAAAAATTAAAAATTAAAAATTAAAAATTAAAAATTAAAAATTAAAAATTAAAAATTAAAAATTAAAAATTAAAAATTAAAAATTAAAAATTAAAAATTAAAAATTAAAAATTAAAAATTAAAAATTAAAAATTAAAAATTAAAAATTAAAAATTAAAAATTAAAAATTAAAAATTAAAAATTAAAAATTAAAAATTAAAAATTAAAAATTAAAAATTAAAAATTAAAAATTAAAAATTAAAAATTAAAAATTAAAAATTAAAAATTAAAAATTAAAAATTAAAAATTAAAAATTAAAAATTAAAAATTAAAAATTAAAAATTAAAAATTAAAAATTAAAAATTAAAAATTAAAAATTAAAAATTAAAAATTAAAAATTAAAAATTAAAAATTAAGAATTAAAAATTAAAAATTAAAAATTAAAAATTAAGAATTAATAATAAAAAATTAAAAATTAAAAATTAAAAATTAAAAATTAAAAATTGAAAATTGAAAATTAAAAATTAAAAATTAAAAATTAAAAATTAAAAATTAAAAATTACAAATTAAAAAATAAAAATTAAAAATTAAAAATTAAAAATTAAAAATTAAAAATTAAAAATTAAAAATTTAAAATTAAAAATTAAAAATAAAAAATAAAAAATGAAGAATGAAAAATGAAAAATGAAAAATAAAAAATAAAAAGTAAAAAATAAAAAATAAAAAATAAAAAATAAAAAATAAAAAATAAAAAATAAAAAATAAAAAATAAAAAATAAAAAATAAAAAATAAAAAATAAAAAATAAAAAATAAAAAATAAAAAATAAAAAATAAAAAATAAAAAATAAAAAATAAAAAATAAAAAATAAAAAATAAAAAATAAAAAATAAAAAATAAAAAATAAAAAATAAAAAATAAAAAATAAAAAATAAAAAATAAAAAATAAAAAATAAAAAATAAAAAATAAAAAATAAAAAATAAAAAATAAAAAATAAAAAATAAAAAATAAAAAATAAAAAATAAAAAATAAAAAATAAAAAATAAAAAATAATTAATAAAAAATAATTAATAAAAAATAATTAATAAAAAATAGTTAATAAAAAATAAAAAATAAAAAATAAAAAATAAAAAATAAAAAATAAAAAATAAAAAATAAAAAATAAAAAATAAAAAATAAAAAATAAAAAATAAAAAATAAAAAGTAAAAAATAAAAAATAAAAAATAAAAAATAAAAAATAAAAAATAAAAAATAAAAAATAAAAAATAAAAAATAAAAAATAAAAAATAAAAAATAAAAAATAAAAAATAAAAAATAAAAAATAAAAAATAAAAAATAAAAAATAAAAAATAAAAAATAAAAAATAAAAAATAAAAAATAAAAAATAAAAAATTAAAAATAAAAATAAAAAATAAAAAATAAAAAATAAAAAATAAAAAATGAAAAATGAAAAATGAAAAATAAAAATAAAAAATTAAAAAAAAAAATAAAATTAAAAATTAAAAATTAAAAATTAAAAATTAAAAATCAAAAATCAAAAATCAAAAATCAAAAATTTAAAAAAAAAAAAAATAAAACATAAAATATGAAAATATTCAATGAATTGGGTCTTGAAAAGACTATAGATTCTTGAAAATCAAGCATTGAATGTAAACCTGTGGACATTCCATCAACAAATTCCAGCATTTCTAGTGGCTATTTCCTCCTGAATCCCCTGCTTGATTTGATTCACAAGCATATTACAGTTTTGGAACTCTTTCGATTGGAAATAACTCTTGCTTGAGTGGAAGGCATATTCAATTTGATTCAAAAATGGGCGGAAAGTTTGGAGGAACTCAATATGGAGTGATTTTGAATTGTAGATCTTATGCCACAGTTCTTGAAATCTGTGGCCTTGATAAATGGGAGTGTTTTTGATGATTATGATTGAATCAGGTGGAATTTGGGTGATGAGGCTCCCAAGGAAAAGCAGAGTTAATGTTCCCCTGTTCCTTTGTTCTTATCCCCATTGGCATTGAGGATCTTATGGTCACCAAAAGCATCAATTGAAAAGGTCACTATAAGGTCACATTCTTTTCCCTGGGTAAGAGTCTCAACCACGCAGTTTAACAGTATGATAAATGAAAAAACCATTAATACAAGATGTCAAACAAAAAAATTGATTAAAGAATGATTGATTACAACAAAAAGATGATCAATCAACCAGAGGCAGTGTATTCAGAGCTCTGGCCTGAATGGAGGTCAAAACCTACATTTTAAACAAATATGCAATCTCTTCTAGAGCCAAACCACCACTTTGCAAAAACCTTTCCCTTTGCTCAATGAGCTAGGGTTTTTTTCAGGGATCTGGAATATTTATAACCTGTTTCCATGATATATCCACATGATGGATCAGTTTACTAATATACTGGGTTTTAACACCTAAATAAAAACTTTCCTTGAGGAATCACTGAATTTCAAGGAGGGTGGTGATTTTTTGCTTCTCAATTTGAAATAGTACTGTTTTTTCCATTTCTTCAGTGAAATCTTTTGGTTTTTTATTTGCCTTGACCATTTTGAATCCTCGTTCTTGATTTGTTGAATTTCAAAACATGAGAATTCTAATGTCTTCATTTCCTTTTTCACATTCAAGAATTCCCCACCACACTTTTGGGGATGAGATTTCAAGCTTTGAACAGTATGATTGCATTTATTCTATCATGCTGGTGATTAAGTGGATCATTTCAATGCTTGTGGTTTTTTTCCAGACATGATTTTGCTTTGAGAAGAGCCTTCTTTTGGGAGGTTCCTGATTGAAATCTTGGAGATAATTGAGGATTTTATGTGCCTGTTCTTCCTTTGCCTTGATATCAATCAATTTATGTTACTATCCTAATTTTATTGGACTCATAGGGTTCCAACTTCTCTCTTGAAAATCTCAGCCTTTTCCAAAAAAAAAAAATGAAAGAAAAAAATGAAAAAAAATGAATTTAATGTAACACATGAGGATTAAAAAGGAACTGACTATGATTGGTTAATAGGAGGTAATGTTTTGTTTCAATCAGGTTGATGAAAAATACAAAGCAAGGGCAAGAGGAGAAAGGGGGAGAGGAGAATGGGGAAGAGGAGAAAGGGGGAGAGGATTAAAGGGAAGAGGGAGACAGTGAGTGAGGCAGGGAGAGCATAAAGGGGGAGAGCAAGGGAGATGAGCTTGACTTTGGCCAATTGAAAATTGGCTTTGTGCCAAGATCAGCAGTTCCAAATGATGAAGAAATCAAGCCTTCTTGGAAAACTCCAAAGCCCGCTGGGCACTGTGCCAAGTGAGAATTTGGAGTGTGCCCAGAGGAGCCTGAAATACCATATAACTTGGGAGTTATATGAAAACCTTGGTTTGCAACATCTTTATACCCTCTAACACCCCTGATAAAATTCATATCATATGAATTGAGGGGAAATATGTGTGAATACCAAAGGATATCTTATCTGCACCTCCCCAAAAAAATTTCCACTACCCTTCCTCCGCTGCTAAATCCTGTGCTTCCCCCTTTGTACAAACATTCACCCCCTAACTCTTGTAAAAAATATGTAATATTTCCTCAAGGCCAGTGTTTTACCTTCATTCCATATCTCCACAGTTGAAATATTATCAAAGGAAAAAATTCAAACATGTGTGTAGGCAGTTTTAGGTTTTTTTATCCAGGCAACTACATTGCAACAACCTTGAGTTATCCCTATTGGTATAAATTTCTGTAGTTGTGGGTATTTTCTTCCTTCAACCACCACATCTCATATTTTTTTCCCCAATGTAGAGACTCCTTTTGCGTTGGGGATTAATAAAGCAAACAGCTGTATGGAAGTCTTTGAAGGGGGATTTAGCGTTACTTCTACTAATTTAGAGTATTAGTAAAACTGAGGGTGGTTTTGAATTGCCTGCCCTTCTAGTACTATAGTAAGTCTGCAAAATAATTTAGCTTAATTATTGGCTGGATTCTATAAGAATTAAAAGTGGTCTCAGATCAGACTGTTACACAACCACCCCATTTCCTTTAGGTAATCTTTACAAGATTTTGAGCGCAAATTGAGAGTCTGAATGCAATGTAGCAAGGCTAATTGCAAATTGAAAACTGATTTTCCCATGGTTTAGCAAACAGAAATAGGGATTAATTGTTCCAATGGAAGGGAACCAGGGAAAACCCTAAATTGATGACTTTCTTTAGCAAAATGCAGCAAAATATGAAATTAACTAACTGAGGAGAAAACCTTCAGTAAAATGGTATAGTCTTTATAAGGTAATCCAATGGTGAATGGATACAAGCAGATGGATAGTCATCTAAAGCTGGAGAAAATACTGATTTAATGAATGACAGGAATAGAATGGGAAAATGAAATATACAGTACAGTTTTTTCTAAGATCATAGCGTGGGTGAAAGACAATAGAATATGAGAGTAAAAGGAGCTAATAGATGAGATATGGAAGGAATGAAATGTGAAGAAAATGCAAATGAATGGATGTGCTTTTGCAGGGAATGGACCTAGTCCATTGAAAAACTCTACAGTTTGATGCAGCTATCTAGGCATGGCTGCAAGCTAGTGTAATTGCATGACTGAGAATGTGATTTCCAGCGCTAGAGATACCCAGGGGTAGAAGAGCAAGGCTCAATTGGATGCTTGAATGGATGAGAGATAGCTGCAAGAATTTGGAATTATATACTGAGTCTCCATGATTGGAAGGTTCTCAAGCAAGCTGGAGGTAGTAAGCAGAAGTAACCAGTGATGTTGTGCTTTATTGGTGTCACGCTTATGGAATGAGGTAGATATTAATGAGGAAAACAACATGTAAAAATGAAGAAGACAATGGACCTTAACCTTGGAGCATGAAAGTTGCTGGGTTATAAAGCTTGAGATCCTGGAAGCATCCTAGATCAATTCCTATTGATTCCAAAAGTTTTTACCTACTTTGAACCCTTATACATTTACTAATTGATTATATAAATAAATTTAGATTAATCAGGCTTCATCTTGTCTTTCCACTGCAACAACCATATTTTTTGCAATGACCATTGTTTTCCAAGCATTGCTACTTGTGGTATTTGATGCAAGTGCAAGAATTGTTTCCTTTGGAAAGTGGCTTGTTTGTTTAGTTTAAATAGCAAGCCAATGGTCAACACCCCCAAGGTCTCCACAAGTTAAGGTTGAAGTCAAATTTCTTCTCTTAAAGTGAATTATCACACCCCAACTGTGCCAGAGATTGAGTTTTTTGGAGTGCAGAACTCAGGGGAGAAAGATTGGAAACAAGCTAAGTAGTCTAAATATAAATAATTCAATGGAATTTTTATCCTCCTAGTTTTACCACAGTTTTGAAGATATACCACCAATACGCCTTTGCCACCACCACAGTTTTTTTGGCCACTGACAAAATTTCAAATGAAACAAGTGGAGCCAAGGTGCAAGTTGAAGAGCAGGCCAAGGAAAATGACAGAGGAAATAAGGAAGTAAGAAGTGAATCAAAATGAGGGAGGAAAATGAATGGGAAAAGAGGAGGAAAATGAACAAAATGGAGTGGAATGGGAATGGAATGGGAAAAGATGGAATGGAGGAAAATGGATTGGGAGATCAAGGCAAGGGTACCCAGGTGCAAGTTTTGGTTCCAATAAAAACACTGAAAGGTTTTTGACTGGAGACTTTTCAGAGTTTTTAATGCAAATTGAAAGGAAGAGAGCTCATGAGAAACTCCTTGATGTGGATGAATGGAATGCCCAACCAAAGAGAGCTGGAAATGCAACGTGCAAGGAGATCTTTGAAGAGGAATTGGTTGCACAGGTTCATTTGATGAAACATATTTCTGGGTAAATAAAGTATGAAGATCTTGAATAACTTGAATCAATAGTAAAGTATTTGAGTGCAAATTGGTATAATGTGGAAGAAAAGATAAAGGAAAACTATATTATTTTATCATATATTTTCTTTGAAATTATTTTATTTTGTATATATATATATATATGTTATTTTTATTGAAAAATGAAAGAAAATTTCTTGAAATAAATTGAGCAAAATTTTTTTTTGAAGATATAGAAAATGGAATTAATCCATGGTAATAAAAGAATGGGTGATGTTAAATTCATGGCTCCAACCGTGCGGTAGTTGTGTAGGGCCCTACATGGCTCAAATGAGCCATGGGGCCCCAAAGAAGACTACAAAAGGCCATTTCAAACACGCGTGACCCCTGGGGGGTTGTTTAGGAGCTGTGTAACCCTGTATAAGTCTAAAATTTTCCATTTTTGGGGGTTCACAACCCCCCGGGAGCTGTGCCAGAATTTTGGGCACCCCCTGGACCACACTTGGGTTCTGTCAACCCAAATTTGGGATTAAGGCATACTTTGTGGGACTGATGTTCCACACCTAGCAATCCCAAAGATACATTAAAGCAAAATAAAAGTTAATTTAAAGTGAATAATAATAAATCATATAAAAATCTGCAAACAATTCTTTCTCAACTTGAAAGTGAGCAAACTTTTTTTGATCAATTGAAAGTTGGATTGAATACTGAAGTATACCATTGCATTTTTTTTCATGGGAACAGTGGCAAGCCCTTCTTCTTCTGACAGGCCTGCATGGCAGTTCTACATTGTTAGTGTTATCAACAAATCTTTGGAAAAAGAAAAAAAGGATTTGGGTAATGAAACATTGAAAAACACAACTGCATCCTTATCAAGGGTGACAATTGAGGAACAAAATAATTCAAAAATGGACATGACCTCTGGTGGTGAGTAACGTTTTATGTTACTGTTCTTTGCCCTGTTTAATTTGATTGAAACTGATGGAGTGAATGTGATCAATATAAATATTTAACTATGGCAGATCCAATTGACCCACCTCCCTTGAGTGCTTTTCCTACTAGGGAAGAGGCACAAAAATATTTTCAAACATGGGAAATGAAGCATGGTTACGCTTTAACAGTTTTCAACTCAGAGTGTGACCAATATGTGGATTTAGCCTGTGATAGACATGGTTCCTATTCAGGAAGTCTTCTTACCAAACAGTCTAGACAAAACCACACAAGGAAGGTTGGGTGCAAGTTTTTAATCCATGCCAGTCAAACAAAGGCAAACCCCTTGTGGCGCCTCTCCTATAAAGAAACCCAACATAACCATCAACCATCTGAAAATCCCTCTGGGCATCCTCAACTGAGGAGAGTATTGGGGGTAGCCTTAGACAATCTAGTAGAAGGCATGAATGATGGGCTTAATATGTTACAACTGAAGAGAAAATTGAGCAAGATTGATGGACAGGATTATGTTGATGACCAAAAACTCTTTAACATGGAGCAGAAGGTAACACTTGCAGAACTAAAGGGGAAAAGTGTAATGGAGGTACTCTATGAAAAGCTTGAAGAAATAAGTTGGATTCACCGGTCAAAGTTCAGTGGAGAGGGTCACTTGGAGGCCCTGTACTTAGCACATCCAGAGGCAGTAAAGCTTTCAAAAAAATTCCATCATATTCCTATGTTGGATTGTACTTATAAAACAAATAAGTACAAAACCCCACTATTGCATGTTATAGGAATGAAAGCCAATTGGATAAGTTTCAAAAAATATATTGTTTTTATAACAAAAGAAAGGTTTGAGTTCTAAAGTTGGTCTGTAAGTTGGCTTATGATCCTGAGGGACTTCCAAAAGTCTTTGTTACAGACAGTGAAAAATCTCTGTTTTGTGCAATTGAAACTAGTTTCCCAGAGTCATCAAGACAATGTTGCACTTGGCACTTGTCTAAAACCATACAAGCAAACTGTAAAGTGCGCTTTGCTCATGACGTTGAAGGATTTAAAAGCTTTATGAATCTGTGGGCAAAGTATGGGGCCTCAAAGACCAAGGAGGAGGCGGAGGTCAATGATGCGGAACTCAGAGTAGGTCCAAATTACTGCTTCTCATTCTTCCTAGTTTTGGGTTCTGACCTTTTGACTTGTATAGTGTTTCTTGAAAGACTATGAGGATGTACTTGAGTATATGGAAAATAAAATTTTCCCCATCAAATACACGTTTGTAACAGCATGGACTTGTATAAACCCAGATTTTGGAAACAAAAAAACTTCTTGGGTTGAAGGGGCCCATGCAACTCTCAAACAATTCCTTGCAAACTCTTTGGGAAACTTGGTGGATTTTTGGAAAAGCCTTGACGTAAAAGTTTCAAATCAAATCAATTCAGTTCATGCATCACTTTATAAATCTCAAATTAAGTTAGGGTCAGTTCTTCCCCCTGAACTGTTACCATTGGGTTACAAATTGTCTTAAGAGGCAATCCATCTTGTTAGGGAACAATTCAAGAAGTTCAAAGTGATCATGATGGCAAAGTCTGCACCAAGTCATTTTTCAAGACTATGGGTTTTCCCTTTTCCCACCAAATAGGCATTCATAGGATCTGTGGTACCTGAAGATTTTCATCCTCAGTGGAGGTTGGACCATGACCCTTGCAGTTCTAGTTCTGTAAGTTGGCTTAAGTTTGATTGTTCAAGTTGGATTGTTCAAATCACTATGTGATTAATGCTTTTTGATTAACTAATTCACTAATGGTTTATCCTTTTGAATTATTCCAGTGTGATTTCAATGAAATTCTAAGCATTAGTTGGTTACATGAAAAATTCAATGCAATTATCTTGGAATCTCCAGATCATGAGCAAAGCGGTTTATTGAAGTAAATCATTCAGAAGATTACAAAATATTGATCAAAGCCAAGACTTGAACCTAAAGTCTTACAATTAAGTAGGGGCCAGTCAAAATTGAAAGATACGGGGCAAAAAACATCTCAGTTTGAGCTTTTTGAAAAACAACTCAAGGGGGAAAAAAGAACTAGAAGGGCTCCAAACAAGAAAAGAAAAAAGATTGTAAGTCTTTTCTTTTGAGATATTTTCATTTTTTTGGTTCAATGAACTTAGTTACTAACTAATGATGACTTGTTAGTCAAAGTTGGCAGAATCTGAATCTGAATTTCATAGTTAAGAGGAAGAGACTGAAATTGAATTGGGATCAATTAATTTGGAATCAGAATCCTCTTCAGAGGAAGAGGAAATGCAGCAAAGCTCAACCAGAAGCATCATTCAAACTAACTTAGTATTCATTCATTTAATTGGATCAATGAAATGAAAAATAACCATAGTTAGTTTTACTGATAGGAACAAAACATGAAATACCTCAATCAAATACCCTAGAAATTCCATGAGTTCTTGGGTGAGGTTTGGGATCCAAATATTGGAGATGGGAATTGCGGATTTAGATTCATTGCTAAATCTCTTTGTTATGAAGAACATGGTTGGTTTAAAGTTAGGAAGGAAATGATTGAGACATTAGAGAAACATAAAGCATGCTACATGAAGATACTTGGTGGTGAAAAGGAGGTTGAAAAGATTAAAAAAAAACTTGATGTTGAAGACATCAATGAAAAGATTCCCTCCTCAAAATGGCTGGCTAAATTGGACATGTGTCAAATCATAGGAGACACATATTCCAAACCTATATGTTTCATTTCATTGGAGTCATGTGATACTTATACTCCAATTAAAAATGGTGTTACTGATAAATAAGATCCAATCTTCATTTCCTTTTTAAACAATAACCACTGGGTCCTATTAGTACTTGAGGGAGAAATGATTCCAATCCCACCCGTTGTAGCAAAACCACATTCCTTGATTTCTAAAAAAGCCTCTGGTTATGTTGATCATCTCAAAGATCAACTTGAAATTTATTCTAGATTTTAATAGAATTTAACCTCATTTCATCATTGGGTTTCATATAAATTTTAATTCTAATGCAGCTAACGAGTTCTCTTGTTATAAAGGGTTATCACATTTTGAAAATCATTATGTTGAGTGTTTTGATTTAACATCATTATATTGAGCATTTTGAATGAGAGTTCAATGGTAACTCAGTTCAACTTGTGTTGGGCTGATTACATCACAAGATTAACTCATGTTAAGCTTGGGATGGGACCAGCTTGACACAAGTTGAACTTGTTTTTTTTGGTGTTTTTACTTTAGGGCTTGTCAAAAGACTTGTATTTTTTGGGCACTTTTACTTCAGGGCTGGTCAAAAGACTTCTTTAATTTTTTGTCCCTTTTAATTTAGGGCTAGTCAAGTTGAAATGACTTTAGGGCTTGTCAAGTTAGTTGTATTTTTTTGGTGTTTTTACTTTAGGGCTTGTCAAGTTAATTGTCTTTTTTTTGGTGTTTTTAGTTTAGGGCTAGTCCAGTTACTTGTTTTTTGGGTCTTTTTACTTTAGGGCTATTCCATTGGATACTACCAATTTTTTTTTTGTTTTTTATTTATTTATTTATTTGTTTTTTTTCAAACCAAAAAATGAACATTCTTTGATTTTTTGGTTGATTTCTGTTTTTTTGCAAGGTTTATTGAGTTTATGGCTTGTGTAAGTACCCTTTCATTCCTTTTCCTTGTTAATTTATCTTTTTTTGCCCACCCCTGTCCATTTCTGTGTGGAATTCCACATGACTACATTTGTGTGGTGTACAACTCCACAGGGCTTGAATGCAGTTGTGTGGAATTCCACACAGTGGTGGACTGGGTTGGGTGGGCCGCACAACTCCATGAGCCCTGGGGGGCTGTACACAGCCCAAATTGGACCATGTGCCTTGCCACATGGCTCATTTCAACTGTGTGCACGGCTCAATGAGCCATGAATTTAACATTAACCTAAAATAATTGACATGAAAAATTTAAGAAAAATCAAAATAAAAACCAAGATGGATACAATGGAATGGGATGGGGAATGTAATGGGATTGGAAGGAATGGAATAAAATGATATTGTGAAATGGAATGATATTGGATTGAATGTGATCAAAGTTGGAAATTTTTTTAAGCATATTTTGCATGGAAGTCTCAGACCAACTTGGGAGAGTTACAAAGATGATGGGCTGGTTTGCACAAGGTGCAATATTCATCAGAATGGAAGCCAGTCTATTAAACAAGGTACTGAATTTTCCCTTTGAACAACCTGGAATCCAGAATATGGCTTACTTCCCACTCTAAACAATCTTGGAAATTGACTTGTTCAGGAGGGGGATGGTTCTTTCCCGGCTATAGCACTCAAGATGGCTCTAGGAGAGACACATGAAAGACCCGGTGGATAACTTTCCGTTTTGAAGGTGGAGGGAGTTTAAAAGCCTTTGGAGAGATGACCAATTCAAATTTGAAGGGGCCAAGTTTCTTCTCAGAGAGTTTTTGGGCTGTGCAAGTACTGAAAATGTTGCAAGCATCAAGCAATACCTGATCTCATACTGCAAAGGTTGGTGCCATAGTGCAAATTTGGTCTTTTTGCTCCTTGTAGCATTAGGTTTCTTCCTCAAGGTTGGATCAGAGTTGCAATTGGAGAAATTGGATGAGGTTAAGGTAGTTGGTAGCGGGTTTAGAATATGCTATGTCAATAGAAAAAAAAATTGGTGTTTCTTCCGCAAAGAGTCTGAAAGGAAAACTGTTTGGTGGAGGAATGGGTGAAGTTTTTTTATGAAAACTTCGCTAATTGGAGCCATCTTGACCAGTTTTCCTGTTGATAGCAGACATAAATTTGAAGATAATGTTTCAGAATATCATTGAATGTTTTGGTGTATTCATCCTTTTCTGGGTTTAAGGCCATTGATAAATTGTGAGTAATATTCAAATTTTGGCATAGCAAGGTCCAAACACTGGAGACAAACAAAGATCCACAATCTCTAACTCCATTATCAGGGACGCCATGTTTTAAAAATACATATTATACAAATAAATTAGCTAGCTCTTCTGAAGAGGAACTTAAAGTACTGCAAAGAAATGAAGCCATCTTTGATAAGCACTCTACTGCTACTAAAATAGCATCATAGCCACTATAAATAGGCAATTGAGAAATGAAATCCATTGAAAATGAGTCCCAAGGAATAGGAAGGATTGGAAGTGGCTGGAGCACCCCATGCTTTGGTTGTCTTGAGGACTTGTTACAATTGCCCTCATAGCATGCATTAAAACAGTCTTTTAGTTCCTTGGTCATACCAGGCCAGTGAAAGTCTTGTGCAAGAAACTGGTATGTTTTATCCTGACCATGATGACCAGCAAGCAGAGAGTTGTGTCAAGACTCAAAGATATCTAAATTTATTCAATGATTATTGGGTACAACTAAAAAATCTTCATAAACTAAATAACCATTTTTGTCAATACCATAATTGCTTGTCTATTTTTTTGAACTCTTGCAAAAGTTTTTACACCTTGGGTTGTCACATTTTTCTTTTCAAATTTTGGAAGCTTTTTGTCACAGGTAGGTGATGATTGACCTGATTTGGACAGACTGGTTGGAGAAAATTGTCCTCAGATTTTCAGGTTTTTTATTTGAAAAGGTGCTCCCCCCCTGTTTGAACGTTGTCCCAACATCTTTAAGCATGTGGGACTACCGCTTCTTTCCTGGGGTGGTACATTATTTTAAATTTGAACTTGGAGAGGTATTTAGAACAACTTTCCTGTCTTCCTGTAAGGACCTTTGAGCTCATGGAATATTTAAGTGAATTTTGATCATTTAAGACTTCAAAGGGTCCTGTAAGACTCAAAAGGGATGAAAAACATTTATTCAAGCATTGAAAAATTTCAAGAAGTTCCTTTTCATGACTCTCATAATTAAGTTCTGCAGTGAGCATTTTGCAAGACTCAAAGGCTATGGGATGAAAAAGGGATGAAGAAGAAGAAAAACTCAAGATTACTTCTGAAATTGCATAGTTGCTTGTGTCTGTTTTCACAATAGTGCAAGCCAGATTTTTGAATTGAGCAAGTACTAGCACAGTGGTTAAATCTTTCTTCAGAGCATCAAACTCCAAAGCAGCTTGTCAATTAAAAACAAAATGTGTGTCTTTTTTAAGAAGATTATTAAGATTTACAGTATTCCTGGAATAGTGCTCAATAAAACTACTGTAAAAATTACTGAACCCCAGGAGAAAACTTGACGTTTTTTGACTGAATAAGGTGCAGGCAAGTCCAATATGGATTTTATTTTGGCTGGTTCCATAAAGAGTCCTTTTTGAAATAATATAACAACTAAAAATTGAAGGGAATGGGTATGAAATTTGCACTTGGATTCTTTTGAAAAAAGTTTATTATTTCAAACTTGCTTCAGCACCTCTTGCACATGTGCAATGTGATCCTCCACAGTTTTTGAGTAGAAAATTATATCATCAAGATAAACCGTGAGGTATTTCTCTACAAGGTCAGAAAAAATTTCCTTGAAAAATTGGAAGGAGCATTTCAGAGGCCAAAAGGAATTGTAGTATACTCATAACTTCCAAACTGTGTTCTCAATATGGGAAAATACTCATGGCCTTTTGCAATGAAAACTAGTTTATAGGTGCCTTGAAAGTGAAAGTCAAACTTTAATAAATAAGCCTCTCCATGGAAGACAGTGAGGAGGTGGAACATAGGGGCTCCTGGATAGGAATTCTTCCGGGTTACCTGGTTGAGTTTCCTGCATTCAACAGGCCATCTTCATCTGGAAAAAATAGGACGTGAAAGCCATATTTCAAATTGCTTGGTTGAAGAAATACTTTTCATACACTTTCTGCAATTTCTTCTTGAATCACATTCAATTCTTTCTTTGAGAGAGAGTAAGCTTGTCTGGGTGGTGGTGGTGGGCCAATCATTTTGATCCTGTTATCATAAGAATGGGAAGGATGTAGTTTACCTGCCTTTAAAGCTGAAGAGGAATCAGCAAAGTCATGTTAAACTATAGGTAAATACTCTTTAATTATTTCTAAATCTTCAATCTTTTCATCTTTGCAAACTGGATTTGAAGTAATTGCACAATGCAAGAGGATGAGGGAGCACAAAATACACCTTTCAGTAGGCAAATTTTTCTCCTCAAAAAAACAAGGAAGGGTTAAGTCAGACAAGTAAGATATAACAGCCAAATTTGAAGAGGGTACTTGTTAATGAAGTTGAGGGTATTTCAAATCTCCTGGTAGAATTTTCTCATCAAAATCAATGAAAGTTTCAGGCAGGCTGTTTATTTCCTGTTTGAAAGTGGTTTTAGTTTTCTGGGGCTGCAAGGTTTGAAGGTTAATTACTCCTTCCTGCCAGTTTGCATTTGGATTCCAGTAGACCAGAAATTCATGGCCTAGAATATTGTTGTCCATTCCAGGGATGTCCAAAAAAAAAGTCCCATTCAAAGCTGGGAAAATTTGAAAATGAAAAGGTCCATTTTTCCTTAGGGGTAACCCAATGAGAGGGATTTTTTGCACTAATTACTAAATAGACCTTAAATTTATCTATCTTGCAACGTGTAAGACTTTTGGATGTGTAAAAGGATCAACTCATGAAAGAAAAACTAGCTCCAGAATCAAGTAAAACACAATAAGGGGTATTTTCAGAATTAAAAAGGACAAATCTTGAACTTGGAGCATGAAGTGACTTGCAAGTGCATAGATTGACTTGATTATATTTAGATAATGTGAAGTTTTACTTGAGAGTATCAGAAAAACTAAAAGCTAACTTCCTGACTGCTTAGCCACTTTTCTAAACTATTAATATCATTTTTTCCTCCCCAATAAATACATCACCCTTATCTTTCCATCCTTTTCCATTCCTTGTTCTGGAGCTGAATAGTTAAGAGATTTGATTACCTGAACCAACAGACTAAGAAACAGAAATTAACAAATATTGAAGGAGACGCGTAAGAAGGAAGGTAGAAGAAAGATGAAGATTCTCACTCAGTGAGGACATGAACAAAATAAGGCGCTTGAAAGATAATGACAATATGAGGAATGAAGAAATGAAATAGAAGGAGCTGAACAGAAATTTTTTGAGATTGGTTAGTAGTTGTCGTGGGAACTTGAAGTGAATCAACCTCACATATAAACAGGAAAAGCAAATTGGCTAAATAGATTGGTTGGTTGAGGTGTTGAGACAAGGTTCGATTGTTGAGGACAGTAGGTCAAGTGTTGGATGGGAGCTGATGGAGCTTGAGGAGTTTATATGAAGGTCAAGGGATGATGAATAAGGGATGAACGGAGGATAGATGGAGGGGAGCGGTTGGATGAGAAGAGGAACTGATTTGAGTGGATGATGGAGGAGCGGGAGCGGATGACAGAGTGATGGAGGAGCAGATGATGGGATGATGCTTGAGGAGCGGATGGGGAGCGGATGGGGAGCCAATGATGAAGTGATGGGTGAGCAGAAGGATCAGATTGCGAAGGAGCAGGTGAGTGGATGATGAATGAGAAGTGGTGGTGAAAGATGAGGGATGCGGGAGTGGGAGCGGGTTTTAGGTAAACTTGAGCGGGGGTAAATCAGTGCGGGGAGCGAAAGCAGTGTGAGAAGGGGATTTCCTCTCAACACGCTGCTGTGTTCAGATGAGAGGTTGCAGAATCGTGTCTGCAAGGCGTTTGATGGAGGGTTTAATTGCTGATTTTTTCAACAGGTTGGCTAGCATAGATTCTGAAGGGACAAGATTGGTGATGAGGAGTTTGGCGTCTTTTTGCTCCCAAAGCCATTTAATTTGAATATTGAAATGTTTGAGTCCATTGTGATGAGACTTGAAATTGATGATATAGTTTAGAGCTTTATTGTCAATGTGTGAGCAGTGGGTGAGAGATAGAGAGGGATTTAATTCCTTCAAGAGATTCAAGATCCATATTTTTTCTTGAGTAGCTAGAACAAGGGATTTGAGTTCCCCTTTGGTTGAGGATAGTGAGACCATGGGTTGAAGCTTGCTGTGCCAAGATACAGCACAGCCGTAGAGCAGTATCAAGTAGCCAGTGTGGCTTCTTCTTGAGACGGGATCATTACCTCCATTGGAGTCACTCCACAACTCGAGATCAAATTTGAAGGAATTATTTTAAAGGAAAAGAGCAAAATGTTGGGTTTTTCTGACGTAGAACCAGGCATGCTTGGCTTCTTTCCAGTGAGACAGATCAGGCCTTGCGTTGAATCTGGATAGGGAGGAGACAGGGTAGGAGAGGTCTGGTCAAGTTTGAGTGGCAATGAAGTTGAGGTACCCTCTAGAGGAACAGTAGTTAATGTTGAGCTTGGAAAAGTTGGACGCATCTTCATTGGTAGCAGGTTTGAGTGCAATGCCGGGAGTAGTGGGCGTGTTGATTGGTTTAGATTCTGAGAGTCCCAGTTTGGTCAGGCCAGTTTCAATGTGGTTGGGTTGATGTAGGCAGGGTCCTTCTGGCAAGTCGAAAATGTAATTTCCAAGAATTTTGGTGAGAGAACCTTTGTGCAAAATGGCAAATTTGGTTTTTAGCTTTGTTTTGAATTCTTGTGAATCTCCAATGATAACCAGGTCATCAACGTAGCAGAATATAAATAGTTGAAGGGAATTATTTATGAATAGACAAGGGTCAACGGCGGACGCGACAAAGCTATGGTCAAGAAACCACTGTTTGAGGGTGTCAAACCAGCTCTTAGCAGCTTGCTTCAGACCGTACAGGGCCTTGTTTAACTTTAGATAGTGAAAGGCAGTATTTTATCAAGAATGAGCATTGATGTAGATGTCTTTGTCAAGTTCAGCGTGCAGAAACACGGACTTGATGTCCATTTGCCTTATTGGTAAGTTGTGATGAAGAGCGTGCACCAGAAACGTGCAAAGTGTTGTAATTTAACCTGTGGGTGCATAGGTTTCCCCATGGTTGAGAAATTCCAGTTTCCAAAATCCTTGGACACATATTCTTGCTTTGAAGATGAGACCATTGTTATTGGGGTCATTTTTGAGTTGATATACCCACACGGTGTAAGACTCCAAACGGTGCTAGGCTGTGGCAGTTCTGTGGAGGGGAAAGGTGCTGTTTTGGCTGCCCTCCTGAGTGTTACAAAAAATATTTAAATGTAACCAAGATCAAGGTCCAGAACCTGGTAAATGAGGAATCAAGGAGTTGAGGATAAAGATGATAATAGTTCGGTAGCGACAGAACAGCACTATCTGAGACAAGATCATGCAGGGAAAAACTTGAACAAAGCAAGTTAAAGTCTTCTTAGAGTTCAAATAACAAAAGCTTTTGTATGTAAACAACGCCCACAAGCTAATAACTCTGGTCGTCAGCAGAAGATTGGGGATGATCAACTCAAACCCAAGCAACCTCCAGGGTCTCGATGAACCTGCCCAACTCTCCACAGTCAAGCGCTTGAAGGGTACCAGATAAATGTGGGTGGCTGCACAGGACAAAGCACAATGTTTTAAGAAGCTCTAAAGCAAACAGTAACTGATTTGAAGCAAGGATAACCTCAACACTTCTCAAGGGACTCAAGAGTAGGCTGGCAGAATGCAACTCCAAAGAAGCTAAGGGGAGGTATAACACTCCAGGTCTTAAGCTTAATAAGACCTCTTCAATCAATCGTGATTTCCTCCAGAAAGGTGATCAGGGATCAGGACCAGTATGGTCAGAGAAAGGGATCAAGGAGTGGTATAACACACTCAAAAATTCCAGCAGACAGAATTTTTCTTCAACCAGCAAGGCTATTGGTTGGTGAAAAAGGATCAGCAATCAATGGTTGAGTATGGAAGCTCAAGGATCAAAGGTGTGCTGATTTCATGCTGGATGATTCCATGCTCCAATGATGATCAAAAAGGCAGGGGAGAGCCCCTCCTTATATTGGCAGGAGGCCCTGTTAGACTATGTACAACGGATTCTACAAATAGAGTGGAAAAGGGAAGACAACCATGTGGTCACTCGCGTCCGTCTGTGGATGGGCGCGCGCAACAATACCAGAGTCACCCACCCCTTGTCCGAAGGCGGACGGGGTGGGAAAGAGAAATGAACCAAACCGCCGCGGATGTCTGCGGGGGGTAGTTGGCACTCTTCACCCCTTGTCCAAAGGAGGAAGTGGGTGGGAGAGCTCCAAGAAAGGTGACGGATGAAGTCCATGAGAGCGCGGATGGGCGGATATGAGATTGGCTTGGGACAGTTGAGTAAATCCTGACGGCCTTGAGATTCACAACTGATAGATGAAGTGAGATGGGAGATTTGATGGATCCAAGGATTTGCCAAATGCTTGGGGGTGCGGTTGGGATGGATTCGGTAAATCAAGGATGAGCGCCGTGCCACGGTAGCAATGAGGAGATTGGCACGCGCAACAACAAAGATGAGGACGCGCAAAAACAAAGATGAGGACGCGTTATGACAATGGCGGAGATGACGAGCAACACGCAACGGCAAGGATGATGAGCAACGGGGATAAAGGACGCGCAACGCGCGCGGATAAAGGAAAAGCAGCGCGCGCGGCGCGGCGCAAAGGAAGCGCAGCGCGCGAGGCGCAAGGCGCAACACGTGCGGATAAAGGACAGTTCGGATGAGCCTGAGGATAAGTTGTTCAGCCGGTGGGTACGTTTGCGCAACAGTTTATGGATTGAGGTCTTTAAGGCGGCCAGGGTGTCCCGGATGGGGCACCACATCTCTCCCCAACATACAGACTGTCCCTAGTCCGCTTCCGAGATTGATGCCATAGAAAAAGAAAGGAAAGAAAGATGATTGAAACCAAAGAATGGCCATTTTGGTCTTGAGAGTGGTTGAGAAAAAAATATGTCCATCCGACCAAAAATCCTAGAAATGGCTGAGATAAAATGAAGGAGGCTTCCCGAGTGCTCACACGCGTGGCATGAAGTAGAGTTTTCACAAAACAACAAGGATCTTGCCCAGATGGTGCACAATTTGGAGGACTTACTTCTGGACCAAGTTGCCTCCACAAGAGTGAAATTTCTTGACCTGATCAGAAGAGAACCTTCTGGCCATCTGAGTACCATCCAGCTACTCCAAAAGATATGATCCACCTCTAACTTGACGGACTACTTGGTAAGGACCATTCCAGCGGTTAGAGAAAAGCTTTCCACACTGAGTTTCCAAGGAACAATTATAAGCCAATACCAGGCCGCCAGGGTTTAAAGGGTACCTGATTCAATTCCGGTGTTTATCTTCCCAATACTGAACTGATTTTGCTCTTGATTCCATCATCTTCTGATAAGCTTTTTTACAAATATCTTTACTCCGCTCCAGTTGCTTTGATCTGGAAAGTAATAGGTCAGTAGTTGAGGAAAATTGTTCCCAAGAGATGCCCAAGAAAGACTCCATTTTGAGATCAAGAGGAAGAACAGCCCTCTGACCAAACATGATTTCATAAGGAGAGTAACCAGTGGTTTGCTTGGTGGAAATTTGATCAGAGAAAAGGTCCAAGGGGAGAATCTTTTGACAATTCTTGCCACTTTCACCAGCCAATTTGACAAGAGCAGCCTTCAAAGGAGCATGGCCTCTTTCCACCATGCCCTGTCCTTCAGGATAATAGGGAGTAGTAACTCTATGTTTTTCAGGGAGAGATTGGATCATTTCAGCAAGTTTTCCACCAAATTCCGAGCCACCATCTGTAGAATAAGATTGGGCCAAGCCATAACCCATTGTCCAAGTCTCATGAAGGAAAGCTGCTCCTGATTCAGAGCAGAGGCCCTTAAGAAACTTTGCTTCAACCCATCCAGAAAAATCATCTCTAGCCACAATGAGGTACTTAGCTCCACCAGCCTTAATGTGAACCACATCCATAGCAATCCTCCCAAAGACAGTGGACTCTCCAGTGGGGTAACAAATTTTGGCCGGGCGCCTAAGATCACGTTTCTGGCACACTTCACAACTCCTACACCATTGAGCAATGGATTTCTTCAGGGATGGCCACCAGAATTGCTTGGATATTCATCAATAAGTTTCAGTTTCCCCACGATGAACAAGGCCTTCATGGAGATTTTCCAGGATTGAATCTTGCTTAGAAGGGATAGTGACCACAACAAGGGCACAAGGAGTTGCTCTTTTCATAAGCCTAGAACCTTGGACAAAGAAGTTGGAGGACTTCCTTTTAAGGGACCAAAATTCTTTGACAGAGAGGTCAGGGGGTCTTTGGAGGGTTGAAAGGTACTGCTCTAACTTAAGCCAGAAACCTTGCTGGAAACCAGAGTAATTTTGGGAGGAGAAGGCAAAGACAGGGCAGACCAAGGGTTCTTCCTCATTGAAATCCATTCCAACCTCTGATTCATCGTCTCCAATAGATTGTTGAGATAAACCATCAGGCATGGTGAAAGATTTTCCAGGCCTGTGAACAATATCAAAAGAGAACAACTGGATGAAAGCCACCCAACAAGTCATTGGAGCGTTTGGAAGGCTGGGGGCATTGATCATTTCAATAATGGATTGTGCATCGACTTGTAACTCAAAGTGTTGAACCCAAAGGACAGTCTGAAGCTTTTTCAACATTTGGGCCACACCGCAAAGTTCCAGTTTTGGCTGGGAGTACCTGGATTCCACATCTGAGAAAAGAAGAGATTCATACAGAGCAGGACAATCCAAACCATTTTCATCTCCCTGGGTAATAACAGCCCCAACAGATTGATAACTTGAGTCCACTGCCAGCTTGATCTTGCCGGCTCCGGGTCCATAAGTGATCTTTTTCAAAACAATGTCTTTCCCAACAATTTTTTTGAGCAACTGAAATGATTTTTTGCAGTCTTGGGTCCAAATCCATTCAGCATCCTTCCTGGTTAAGCAACACAAGGGAATACAGATTTCTGATAATGAGGGAATGAAGATCCTGACATAAGTTACAACAACTAGGAAACCTCTAACTTCCGTTGGATTTATTGGGGTAGGCCAGGAGATGATTTTGTTGACTTTAGAGGTTTCCATCCTTCTTCTGTCCTTGCAGAATATATGAATAACAATTTCCAAGGCAGGGACACAGGCGGAAAGTTTTGATCCAGAGACAGTAAGGCCAGATTCCTTGATTCAAAACAAAATTCTTTCCAAGACAGTAGCATACTCCCAGATAAATTGTAGGATTCCTGAGTGCCAAGGTAACAGCTCATTATCATAGTCAGAGACTGGACCTTCAATCCCACCATCATCAATAAAGATACCCGCATGATCCAGGATTTCGCCCTCAAGGATCCACATCATCTGAGCCTGATAGACTTCAAACAAGTTGGTGGCACCTTGAGGCAATTGAGTCAGCTGAAATCAACCAAGGGGAGTATTGAAAGTAGTGAGGGTTGAAGAAATAGGATGCAAGGATTGTTTGTCATAGCCACCCATAATGTCACCTAGACCATAGCAAGCTCTCCCAGAGAAGGATTCAACAAATTACTCAGTGGCAGTCGGCACGCCAGAGTCTTTAATAGGAACTTTATTAAGAGGTTTGAGATCATGAACTACTCTAAGTTTACCATTACTCTTTAGAACACAGAAAACAGGACTGGAATAGCTAGAAGTCAATTGTTTGTATAAATCGGTTTGGACTTGTTTGCGGACCAACTTGATTAATTTGTCAACTTTAGCAGCAGGGATCGGGATCTTTTTCTTTTGCCAAGGGTCATGTTCAACCACAGTGACAATGTAAGGAAGACCATAGGATTCTTTCAAGAGTCCTCTCTCTTCTTCACAGAATGCAATAGATTTTTCCCATAAAGACAAAATATTTTTGATCAAATTTAACTCATCAGGAGGAAGCCATCCAGCTGAACCAAAATTGACCACTTTCAGACGTTCTTCAGTGACCCGACCAGAGGGAATAAATGGACCAGTGAGGGATTTGGATAGACCACGGTAAGGATCACGGGATAGCGGAGGACGCATAAGAGGAGGGTTGAGGTTGAGATGCATTGGTTGGTTGAAGGGATGGACCTTCTTTGCAACTGGTTTGTACTTGGTGGAAAAGGAGAGAAATCCCTGCTTCCTCCAAGCATTGACCAGTGAGACCTGACTACGAAAACTGAGGCCATGTTCCAACATCTTCCAAGTCCAATGTTCTGCTGGGTCCTTGAAAGGTGACTTCTCCATAAAAGAGGATCCAAAAGAAAACACATTTCTCACATGTGTGGCACAGGGTAGAGTTTCAAAAACAACAGTAGTAGAAGCCCCTGGTGGTGCACAATTGGCAGGACTTACTTCTACCCCAAATTGCCTCCACCTAAGACCATACTCCTTCATACCAAAGCTACCAAGAAAAGAATTGAGATCAAGATCTAGTTTAGACTCATTGCGGAGATTCAAAACCGGAATAGAGGATGAGTGATCAGGCTGAAAATAAAAAGGAAAAGAAGATACAACAGATCCAGACAGAGAAGAAATATTTTTAGATTTTTCGGATTTTTCATGTGTTTGGGTTTTTATCTTATTTGGATGAGAAGAAAATGATGAGGAAAAAGAAAAATATGCCTCTGAGGTGGGAGTTGGTCCATGAGTTGAAGTCTGAGGCTGAGAAGAACTACAACTATCAGTAGGGCCAACTATTCTGCTAAAAAATGAGGATGAAAGGAATGAGAGTTTTCTTTCTGCTTTCCTTTCAGGACAGATTTGGGAGGGTGACCAGGGAAGTCTCTTTCCCAACGACCAGAATCCAAAGAACAAAGGGGTACTTCAATTTTTCTGCCATCAGCATCAGGGAGGAGAATTCTCTCCCCAACTTGATCAGAAAACATCAGGGTAGCACCAAAGTCCATTAAGAAAGGCCTTCCCAAGATCATGGGACCATCCAGACAAGTGATCCAGAAGTGACAGGTGCCAACAATATTTCAACCAATTTGAACAGGAATATCCTCAGCAATACCAACCAGTTCACAGGACTGATTCCCAATTCCATAAACCGCAGAGTTGAAACTGACCCTTGGGCTAAGTTTAAGCTTGCAGGCCATGGAGTCCAAAATCAAGTTGAGCTGAGAACCCAAATCCACAAGGAGAGAAACCATTTTAGTTGATTCACCAAGACAACATGGAAGAAAACCAAGAGGACAGGAATAAAGGTTGGTATCTGAGGAGGGATCTGTTCCACCAGAATCCTCTATCAGAGTACCGGAGGAGACCTTTAATTCCTCCAGACCAATCTCCACACATCAACGAGAAACCCATTTCTTCATCCCTTCTGCCACAGATGGAGAGATCAACAGGAGTTCAGCCACAGATAGATTGGGGATTTTAAGATCAGAAATTTTCTTTAATACTCCTTCCACAGCATTAGGGTAGTCCTTGGAGATGCACCTCTCAAATCAAACTTTGGGCTGGGTGGAGGGAGGAAGATCAGGTGTAATAGGTGATGGAAGAGGATCTGAGGGTTGGGCAGGTTGAAGAGAGGTAGGATCAGAGTTGTCCTGGAACCTTTCCATAAGTGGTTCCCTTTCTACTTCCATGTATCCCACATGAGAGCAAGGAGGCTCAGGTGAAGATCAGCGTTTAACGGGTTTTTGCAGAATAGAGGTTGGAACAGGAGGAGACTTATGAGGTTTTGGTTCCTCATGGCGTTTCCTAGCTGGATCAGATTGATAGGTGCCAGGGAAGCTTGAAGAAGTGATAGCTGGGGGATACCAAGGTTGCAGAGTTCCACAGGATGATTGAAAATCCACAGAGACCAAGGATGCCTTCTTAGGAGTTGGTGGTTGGTATGAGGCCACCACATGACGGATTGGTCGAGACGAATCAAAAGGGATCAAAGCACTTTTAGGAAGGAAAAATATATTTCCCTTCTGTTCTACTAACTTCTCCTCCTTGTCTTTCTGGAGTTCAGGACATCTAGCGGTACCATGGCCTTCCCTATGGCAATAATAACAGACTATAGTAGTCTTAGGAACAGAATTAGCAGGTTTAGGAGTGGCTAAAGAGGATATTTTCTGATCTATTTTATTCTTAAATGCCTGAAGTAATTTAGTGATTGCATCTATAGTAGGTGTCTCCCGGTGGGTCTGAGGATTGGGTTTAGGTCTGCAATTGGCTTCCATCTTATTCATGATTTTGTTAGATGCTTGAAAAGAGGGGGCAAGGACTGGTTCAGTGATTTTAGGTTTTTCGAAGGTGAGAGCCGTTTGAACTTTCATAACTTTATCCACAGTATTCCTAAGAAACATGAAAGCAGGGAGCTCAAACTGATTGTCTCTTTTTGTGATCATGGATCCAGATTTCACCAATTCATCCTTAATTCTTTCCTGCACTCCTGGAAAGAAAGACTGAAAAAATTGCACTCAAATTTTGTCCAATGTATCAATGTGATCGTTCCAGATAAGATAGGACTGGATAGGGTCCCAAGATTTGCTGAAAGTCTGATAGTCAGAGGCTGAGGAGATAACACCATTGGAGATCCATTGAGAAACCAGGGAATCCAAGTCTTGAAAAGTAAATCTGGCTACATCTATTTTTCCCCAATAAGCCAACATAGCCTCCTTCAGGAGCCGCCAGTTGTGAGTTTCAAATCCCTCAAACAATTCAACAACCTCCGTAACTTTGTCAGAAGAGATAAAAAACCGTAACTGATAGGCCATATCATATTCACTGGCACAATCCACTTCCGCAGCCATCTCATAGGAGTCCAGGAATTGTTGGACATTGGTTCCATTGAAGCCTAAACTTTTGTTCTGAGGTTTGATTTTGACCATCTTGGCCCGAACAGATAAAGAGGATCCAGCAGATTCCATGTTGAAGGGTTCCTAAGAGATCCAAAAGAGAAGAGTTCCAAGGTGGCTCACAAGTGTGGCAAGAGTAGAGTTTCACAAAAACAACAAGGATCTTGCCCAGATGGTGCACCATTGGGAGGACTTAATTCTGGACCAAGCTGCCTCCACGGATCAGATCTGAAAAAAAAAGAACAAACAGAAAAAGAAAAGAAAAAAATCGGATCAGATTTTGGAGTTGATTGTTCAAGTTGGGACTGTAAATCCCAAGGTTGCTGGTTTGATCCCGGCCCGGGGGACCAAATTTAAGACTCCAAACGGTGCTAGGCTGTGGCAGTTCTGTGGAGGGGAAAGGTGATGTTTAGGCTTCCCTCCTAAGTGTTACAAAAATATTTAAATGTAACCAAGATCAAGGTCCAGAACCTGGTAAATGAGGAATCAAGGAGTTGAGGATAAAGATGATAATAGTTTGGTAGCGACGGAACAGCACTATCTGAGACAAGATTATGCAGGGGAAAACTTGAACAAAGGAAGTTAAAGTCTTCTTAGATTTCAAAGAACAAAAGCTGTTGTATGTAAACAACGCCCACAAGCTAATAACTCTGGTCGTCAGCAGAAGATTGGGGATGATCAACTCAAACCCAAGCAACCTCCAGGGTCTCGATGAACCTGCCCAACTCTCCACAGTCAAGCGCTTGAAGGGTACCAGATAAATGTGGGTGGCTGCACAGGACAAAGCACAATGTTTTAAGAAGCTCTAAAGCAAACAGTAACTGATTTGAAGCAAGGATAACCTCAACACTTCTCAAGGGACTCAAGAGTAGGCTGGCAGAATGCAACTCCAAAGAAGCTAAGGGGAGGTATAACACTCCAGGTCTTAAGCTTAATAAGACCTCTTCAATCAATCGTGATTTCCTCCAGAAAGGTGATCAGGGATCAGGACCAGTATGGTCAGAGAAAGGGATCAAGGAGTGGTATAACACACTCAAAAATTCCAGCAGACAGAATTTTTCTTCAACCAGCAAGGCTATTGGTTGGTGAAAAAGGATCAGCAATCAATGGTTGAGTATGGAAGCTCAAGGATCAAAGGTGTGCTGATTTCATGCTGGATGATTCCATGCTCCAATGATGATCAAAAAGGCAGGGGAGAGCCCCTCCTTATATTGGCAGGAGGCCCTGTTAGACTATGTACAACGGATTCTACAAATAGAGTGGAAAAGGGAAGACAACCATGTGGTCACTCGCGTCCGTCTGTGGATGGGCGCGCGCAACAATACCAGAGTCACCCACCCCTTGTCCGAAGGCGGACGGGGTGGGAAAGAGAAATGAACCAAACTGCCGCGGATGTCCGTGGGTGGTAGTTGGCACTCTTCACCCCTTGTCCAAAGGCGGAAGTGGGTGGGAGAGCCCCAAGAAAGGTGACGGATGAAGTCCATGGGAGCGCGGATGGGCGGATAGGAGATTGGCTTGGGACGGTTGAGTAAATCCTGACGGCCTTGAGATTCACAACTGATAGATCAAGTGAGATGGGAGATTGGACGGATCCAAGGATTTGCCAAATGCTTGGGGGTGCGGTTGGGATGGATTTGGTAAATCATGGATGAGCGCTGCGCGACGGTAGCAATGAGGAGTTTGGGATGCGCAACGACAAAGATGAGGACGCGCAACAACAAAGATGAGGACGCGTTATGACAACGGCGGAGATGACAAGCAACACGCAACGGGGATAAAGGACGCGCGACGCGCGCGGATAAAGGAAACGCAGCGCGCAACGCGCGCGGATGAGGGAAGGGCAGCGCGCGAGGCGTGCGGATGAAGGAAGCGCAGCGCGCAAGGTGCAAGGGGCGAAGCGCGCGGATAAAGGACAGTTCGGATGAGCCTGAGGATAAGTTGTTCGGCCGGTGGGTACGTTTGCGCAACAATTTATGGATTGAGGTCTTTAAGGCGGGCAGGGTGTCCCGGATGGGGCACCACAATGGTTGACAGAGCCCTTTTGCCTTCTGGCAGTGAGTGGCAGCCGGTCCAGATGCCCATGGATTTGATCCCAGTTAGTTCCTTTTTCATGCCAAGAGCCCAATTTTGACTATGGGGAGAGCGTTTGGCCTCTTCATAGCTTCTGGGAACGCTCTGGGTGAGAAATCCATAGCGTTGGGGGTGTTGAAGGGAGGAGCGGTCTCTGAGAGTTATGCCGGAGGGAGTGAGTTGGGATACTAGATCCTTGTTGTCTGAGGAGTTGGAGTTGGATTGGGTGATTTGAGAAGTTTCCTTTGGAGCTTCAGGGTCTGGCAAGGATTTGCTGGCTGGTGATGGTTCCGTGTGTTTGGGATCATCAGATCTTTGGTCGGAGCGTGCTGGCTAATTTTGATTTGTTGAGACAAGAGTGTCCAGAAGGTCAGAGTTGATTTGAAGGAGGGTTTTGAATGGATATTTGTGCGGAGAGGAGGATTCAGTCAGCTTTATATTTTCAAAGATCTTAACATGTTTAGAGCAGATTGTTTCCCCAAGTTCTGGGACAAAGATTTGATAGGAGTTAAATTGCAGGTCATGACCCACAAGAATTCCTTCCCAACCTTTCTTTCTAAACTTCCCAACATTGTGACAAAGATTGAGAACAACGGTTTTGGATCCCAGGGTTTGGATTAAGTTGAGTTTGGGTTTGAGTCTGTTCCACATCTCCAAGGGGCTTAGTTTTGATTCTTTTTCTGGCAGAAGATTAAGGATTTCACAACTTCCCACCAGGATTTGGTCCCAGAGCTTGACAGGAATGGACATATCAATAAGGGTGGTCCTTGCGGCTTCAACAATTGTTTGGTTTCCTTGCTCTGCAATGGGGTTGTGTTGAGGATTGTAAGGTTCGGATGTTGTGTGTATGATTCCCAAGTCTAGAAGAAAGTTGGTGAGTTTGGAATTAACAAATTTGCCGCCGTTATCCAAATGTAGCGACTTTAGTTGATATCCGAACTGATTTGAGTGTAATTTGATGAATTTAATAATTTCATCCATGACGTCGGATTTAAGTTTGATGGGAAGACAGGTTTTAAAGAGGGAGAATTCATTGGTTAGTAATAAGAAATATCTATTACTGGTCTTGGACACTGGATTGATTGGTCCACACACATCAGCATGTAATCTAACAAAGGTTTTGGTGCAATTTGATATGTTAGCCTTAAACAATGATTTGTGAACCTTCCCCAGTGCACACAATTCACATGATAGCTCACTCCATTTGATTTTGGGAAGTCTCTAGACAGGAGTTTTGTTTGATCCAGATGGGGGTGACCAAAACTTTTGTGGAGAGTAGTGAGTGTGACAAAGGGGTGGGTTGATTCAGATTGAGAGAGAGCAAGATCTTTGAGGACTAGGAGATTGTCTTCTATACATCCAAATAGGATTTTGTCGTTTTTGAATTTCACAACAAAGTTATTTGGTCCTGATAGATGAAGGGAGCAGCCCTTGTTCAATAGTTGTCCCAACAACACCAGATTCACCCCCAATTGAGGAACGTAGATTGACTGGCTCAGCAGAACTCGGCAAGATTCTGACAGGATTTTTGCTGTTCCAATACCTTTGGCGTAGAGTGAAAAGTTCTCTTTTCCAGTTTGAATCTGTGTATTGTCTTCTGTAAGGGCTTTGAAAAAATTTGGTGAGTTGAACATGGATTGAGATGCCCCAGAGTCTAGTATTATGGCTTGTTTGGAGAGAAGTAGGGAGTTGATCATGGCAAAGTTGTAGGAGGTATAGGACAGATTGGCGGAGGCAGGCTTTTTTTTGTTTGGTTTGGGGTTGTTGTTGGGATTTGGACAGAGATGAGAGTATAACCACAAGCAAGCATTCTTAGGGTGGGAGAACTGAGGATTGTGCCAGGTGGCTCAACATTTAATAGTGTCTTGCTTTTCACCTTTGTTCAACATTGCTGAGGCATGGGTGCCGGCAGCAATCTTGTTCTTGATTTGGTTCAGATGTTGGAGTATCAGATTGCCATTGATTTTGGATTCTCCCAAGGAGTGGGTGATGGTGGTCTTGGGATGTTTAAGTTTGTGTGGGAACTTGTAGATTATGAGGTAAGCAACTATATCATTGTCCATCTTGATTCCAATTTCTGAGATTTGAATCAGGCAAGCTTTGACTTTGGTAATGAATTTATTGACATGTTTTGTGTCAAACTGGAGGTTGAAAAAATTGAAGAAAACTCAAGACCTGTTTGCTGTTTGGGACAAGGCATAGAATTTGTTTATTGACTTCCAGAGTTCTATCCCGTTGGTAAGATGATGGTCCTTGACACAATTGATATATTTTTGATTGTTGAGCTTGGCTAGGATGTATCCAACCAATTCGAGATTGATGTTGGGAGGGCATTTCTTGGGTTTGGAGGTCAGGAGACATTGAGCAATACCTTTAAGGGCGAAAATTGTCATGAGTTTGGAGCGCCAAAGTGAGAAGTTTGATTCGGTCAAGGTGGGGATAGAGTCCATGAGGGTATTGAGGAGAGGGGAGTTGAGATCCGTTGGTTCAGGTAGGGGTTCCAGGCTGTAGCTCGTGGTGATCGGCGCAGTTGAGGCCTTTTGGCTTTTAACTGTGAAGATTTAAGAGATTTGATTACCTGAACCAACAGACTAAGAAACAGAAATTGACAAATATTGAAGGAGACGCTTAAGAAGGAAGGTAGAAGAAAGATAAAGATTCTCACTCAGTGCGGACATGAACAAAATAAGGTGCTTGAAAGATAATTACAATATGAGGAATGAAGAAATGAAATAGAAGGAGCTGAACAGAAATTTTTCCAGATTGGTTAGTAGTTTTCATGGGAGATTGAAGTGAATCAACCTCACATATGAACAGGAAAAGGAAATTGGCTCAATAGATTGGTTGGTTGAGGTGTTGAGACAAGGTTTGATTGTTGAGGACAGTAGTTCAAGTGTTGGATGGGAGCTGATGGAGCTTGAGGAGTTTATATGAAGGTTGAGGGATGATGAAGAAGGGATGAACGGAGGATAGATTGAGGGTAGCGGTTGGATGAGAAGAGCAACTGATTTGAGTGGATGATGGAGGAGCGGGAGTGGATGATAGAGTGGTGGAGGAGCAGATGATGGGATGATGCTTGAGGAGGGGACGGGGAGCAGATGGGGAGCAGATGATGAAGTGATGGGTGAGCGGAAGGATCAGATCGCAAAGGAGCGGGTGAGTGGATGATGAATGAGAAGTGGTGGTGACGGATGAGGGATGCAGGAGCGGGAGCGGGGTTTAGGTAAACTTGAGCGGGGGTAAATCAGTGCGGGGAGCGGGAGCGGTGTGAGAAGCGGATTTCCTATCAACAGAAGCATACTGGTTTCTTTGTCCAGAAACTTTGGGGTTTTTGCAAGGGCTTTCCACTTTGAATTGGAGTTCCAATTGGGATTTGGTTTGGAAGGTTTTGGATTCTTCAATTTTTGCCTCAAAGATTTTTCTGCCTTTGGAGCCAAGGCTGACAATCCATGGTTTTTTTTTTTGAAAGTTTTTATTTTAATGATAGCCATTATTAATCTTGATCAAAAAATCTATTAACTGCTCAAGAGAGGTTTTCTTATGTTCACCAACTGCAAGATGTTTGATTAGGAGTTCTGGTAAACCCTTTTGGAAATTAAATAAAAGTGCTGCCTTTTTCCATTGGTTGCAAGAATTCAGTGTTTGGAATTGAAAGATATAAAAAGAAAGCCTACAATTATCCTTCATCACTAGACTTTTGAGTTTGTTTTTTGTGTTTTGCACTTTTTTGGGGTTACCAAACAGGGTGAATAATTTTTGCTCAAACTTGTCCCAATTGTTGGGAATACAAGTGGGACTTTAGTTGGATAACAGTTTGAGATAAGTTTCAAACCACTGCAAGGCTCTACCTCTTCAGAATGAATATGCATACATGACCTTATGTCTGTTAGAGGGAAAGTTATTGGGATTGTTTGAAAATATTATTTTACAGGACTTCAAATAAGATCTAATCTTATGGGAGTGTTCTGCTATCAAATGATTGGTCTGCTTCATGCCCAGAGTGAAAAAACTAGGACCAATTGTGGTAGGTTGCAATTCATTATGATTAAGCACCTGGATCAAAGAAGAGACAAGGGTTGTAGTTCCCAACTTGGGAGAACTTTTGCAAGCCCTTTGTCTAGTTCAAGTCAATGTTTCATTGGTGGATTGAATCCAAAAGGCAAGGGGTTTTTCAAGAGTTTCAACCAAAGGAGATTTGGAAGAAGTAACAGGATCTCAGGGTTGTTGGGCCCATGAAGTGCTGGATCTCCCTACCCCACGGATATCATCATTTTAAGGGGTGAGGTCAGCATTCCCAGTCAAGCAAGTATGTGATATTGTAAAAGAAATCTACTATAGATGGAAAAATACAATAGATGAGCTGAGTTAGTTCAGTTACTTTAGATAAACCACCCCACATACTATAGGTTAATATGTAGATGATTGTGAGCTCAAATGGAGAGGCTTAATGCAACAGATGAATGCAAGGTAGCATGGCTAACTGCAAAGTGAAAACTGATGGTCCAATGGTTTATCAAACAGCAAGAGGGATTAAGTATTTCAATGTAAGGGAACCAAGGCAAAGCCCAATTTGATGACTTTTCTTAGCAAAATGCAAGGACATATGAAATTAACTAACCAAAAAAACAATCTTCAGACAAACAGCAAAGTTTGATAAGGTAATCCAATGGTGAATAGATACAACCTGATGGATATTCATCTCCAACTAGAGAGTAATGATGCAATGAATAACAGGAATGCAATGGGAAAATGAAATAAATAGTACAGTTGTTTCTAATGTCATAGCTTAGTTTCACAAAAATAGAACATGATATTAAAAGGAACTAATAGATGAGACATGGAAGGGATGAGGTGTGAAGAAAATGCAGATGAATGGATGTATTTTTTCAGGGAAGGGAGCTAGTCCATCCAAAAACTATACAGTTTGATGTGGCTATCTAGGCATGGATGGAAGCTAGTGTAATTGCATGAATGAGAATGGAAGTTCAATGGCTAAAGATACCAAGGGGTAGAAGAGCTTGAATGGATGGTTAAGCAGATTAGAGTTAACTTCAAAGACTTGCAATTATATACTGAGTCGCGTAGATTGGAAGATTTTTATGCAAGATTCTGGTAGTAAGTGGAAGGAACCATTGATTTTGTGCTTTATTTGTGTCAAGCTTATGGACTGAGGCAGATGTTACTGAGGAAAAGGATATGCTGAAATGAAGAAGAGAGAAACCCTTTACCTTGGAGGGTGGCACAGACCTAGATTAATCATTTAATTTTTATTTGTAGGTTTGTGAAGAATGGACTAGACTTTTTGTATTATTGGGTAGTTTTTGATCAGATATGTGTTATCATAATGTATATTCTAATTTAAAAGGTTTCAATGTTTTATCAAAAAGGGGGTTCAGGAGAGGAACCAAGGACGGGTTTAATCACAGGGGGCTGAGTTGGGGAAAGGTTGGAAGATGCTTTTTTTGTGCCCTCTTCATTTGTAAGGGTATTTATTGATTGATGAGTGGTTCCTACTTAATCTGGTTCTGAATAAATAATTTGGTTCCAAATATTCATTTTACAGAAGAAATCTCATTCAAGCACCCGATGGGATGGTTTCATTGATCAAAAATGGGTTACAATCTGTTTTCTGATTTCCTGTTCCTTTTTGATTGGTTCACCTATAATATTTATCTGTGTGGATGCTTATGGGGGATGAGCCAAGATGGCCTGGGCTTGATAGATGAATGATGATGGGAGTGAGGGATACAACTTGGATAGGAAAGAGAGGCCCTCCTTAAATAGAAAAATACTTCCGCAGGGGGTTCTCAAGGCTGCCTCTGTGGCTCTCCCTTTTCTGGCAAGAAACATTTGGATAAAGTTACATGAGGCATTTTGTCGGTTGTAAAGGTTTTGTAAAGTTAAATGAGTTATTTCTGCTGTGGTGCCCCATCCTGGACACCCTGGCCACCTTAAGACCTCAATCCATGAACTGTTGTGCAAACGTACCGTGCGGCATCTACAAAAAAAAAAAAAAAAATAAAAAAATAATAATTCCAACTCATCCTCAGGCTCATCCTCACCGTCATCATTGCGCGCCGCGCGTCCTTATCCTCGCGCGTTGCGCGCCGCGCGTCCTTATCCTCGCGTGTCGCGCGCTGCGCATCCTTATCCTCGCGCGTCGCGCGGCGCTCATCCTCATTGCTACTGTTGCGCGGCGCTCATCCATGATTGACCAAATCCATCCCGACCGCACCCCCAAGCATTTGTCAAATCCTTGGATCTGTCAAATCTCCCATCTCACTTGATCTATCAGTCGTGAATCTCAAGCCTGTCAGGATTTACTCAACCTTCTCAATCCAATCTCCTATCCGCCCATCTGCGCTCTCACAAACTTCATCCATCACCTTTCCTGGGGCTCTCCCACCCACTTCTGCCTTTGGACAAGGGGTGAAGAGTGTCAACTACCGCCCACAGACATCCGCGGCGGTTTGGTTCATTTCCCTTTCCCACCCTGTCCGCCTTCCCACAAGGGGTGGGTGATTCCGGTAGTGTTGCGTGCGCCCATCCAGGGACGGACGCGAGTGACCACATGATTTCCTTTCCTTTTTTGCTCTATTTGTAGAATCCGTTGTACATAGTCTAACAGGGCCTCTTGCCCATATAAGGAGGGGCTCCCCTGCCTTTTGGATCCATCATTGGAGCATGGAATCATCCAGCATGAAATCAGCACACCCTTGATCCTTGAGCTTCCATACTCAAACCCTTGATCCTTGATCCTTATCACCAACCAATAGCCTTTCTGGTTGAAGAAAAATTCTGTCTGTTGGAATTTTTGAGTGTGTTATACCACTCCTTGATCCCTTTCTCAGACCATACTGGTACTGATCCCTGATCACCTTTCTGGAGCCAATCACAATTGATTGAAGAGGTCTTATTAAGCTTAAGACCTGGAGTGTTATACCTCCCCTTAGCTTCTTTGGAGTTGCATTCTGCCAGCCTACTCTTGAGTCCCTTGAGAAGTGTTGAGGTTATCCTTGCTTCAAATCAGTTACTGTTTGCTTTAGAGATTCTTAAACATTGTGCTTTGTCCTGTACAGCCACCCACACTTATCTGGTACCCTTCAAGCGCTTGATTGCGGAGAGTTGGGCAGGTTCATTGAGACCCTGGAGGTTGCTTGGGTTTGAGTTGATCATCCCCAATCTTCTGCTGACAACCAGAGTTATTAGCGTGTGGGCGTTGTTTACATACAACAGCTTTTGTTCTTTGAACTCTAAGGGGACTTTAACTTCTTTTGTTAAAGTTTTTCCCTGCATAATCTTGTCTCAGATAGTGCTGTTCCATTGCTACCAAAATATTATCATCTTTATCCTCAACTCCTTGATTCCTCCTTTACCAGGTTCTGGACCTGGATCTTGGTTACATTTAAATATTTTTTTAACACTCAGGAGTGCAGCCTAAACAGCACCTTTTTCCTTCACAGAACTTCCATGGCCTAGCACCGTTTGAAGTCTTAAATTTGGTCCCCCGGGCCGGGATCAAACCAGCAACCTTGGGATTTACAGTCCCAACTTGAAGAATCAACTCCAAAATCCGATCCAATGTTTTTTCTTTTCTTTTTCTGTTTGTTCTTTTTTCAGATCTGATCCGTGGAGGCAGCTTGGTCCAGAAGTAAGTCCTCCCAATGGTGCACCATCTGGGCAAGATCCTTGTTGTTTTTGTGAAACTCTACTCTTGCCACACTTGTGAGCCACCTTGGAACTCTGCTCGTCTGGATCTCTTAGGAACCCTTCAACATGGAATCTGCTGGATCCTCTTTATATGTTCGGGCCAAGATGGTCAAAATCAAACCTCAGAACAAAAACTTAGGCTTCAATGGGACCAATGTTGAACGATTCCTGGACTCCTATGAGACGGCTGTGGAAGTGGATGGTGCCAGTGAATATGATATGGCTTATCAGTTACAGTCTTTTATCTCTTCTGACAAAGTTATGGAGGTTATCAAATCGTTCGAGGGATTCAAAACTCACAAATGGCGGCTCCTGAAGGAGGCTATGTTGGCCTATTGGGGAAAAATAGATGTAGCAAGATTTACTTTGCAAGACTTGGATGCCCTGGTTTCTCAATGGATCTCCAATGGTGGTATCTCCTCAGCCTCTGAATATCAGACTTTCAGAAAATCTTGGGACCCTATCCAGTCCTATCTTATCAGGAACAATCACATTGATACGTTGGACAAAATTTGAGTGCAATTTTTTCAGTCTTTCTCTCCAGGAGTGCAGGAAAGAATTAAGGATGAATTTGTGAAATCTGGATCCATGATCACAACAAGAGACAATTGGTTCAAGCTTCGTGCTTTCATGGTTCTTAGGAATACTGTGGATAAAGTGATGAAAGTTCAAACGGCTCTAACCTTTGAAAAACCTAAAATCACTGAACCAGTCCTTCCCCCTCTTTTCAAGCATCTAACAAAATCATGAATAAGATGAAAGCCAATCGCAGACCTAAACCCAATCCTCAGACCCACCGGGAGACACCTACTATAGATGAGATCACTAAATTACTTCAGGCATTTTAGAATAAAATAAATAAGAAAATATCCTCTTTAGCCACTCCTAAACCTGCTAATTCTGTTCCTAAGTCTACTATAGTCTGTTATTATTGCCATAGGGAAGGCCATGGTACTGGTAAATGTCCTGAACTCCAGAAGGACAAGGAGGAGAAGTTAGTAGAGCAGAAGGGAAATAATTTTTTCCTTCCTAATGGTGCTTTTATCCCTTTTGATTTGTCTCAACCAATCCGTCATGTGGTGGTCTCATACCAACCACCAACTCCTAAGAAAACATCCTTGGTCTCTGTGGATTTTTGATCATCCTGTGGAACCCTGCAACCTTGGTATCCCCCAGCTATCACTTCTTCCAGCTTCCCTGGCACCTATCAATCTGATCCAGCTAGGAAACGCCATGAGGAACCAAAACCTCATAATTCTCCTCCTGTTCCATCCTCAATCCTGCAAAAACCTGTTAAACGTTGATCTTCACCTGAGCCTCCTTCCTCTGATGTGGAAGACATGGAAGTAGAAAGGGAACCACTTATGGAAAGGTTCCAGGACAACTCTGATCCTACCTCTCTTCAACCTGCCCAACCCTCAGATCCTCTTCCATCACCTATTACACCTGATCTTCCTCCCTCCACCCAGCCCAAAGTTTGTTTTGAGAGGGGCATCTCCAAGGACTACCCTAATGCTGTGGAAGGAGTATTAAAGAAAATTTCTGATCTTAAAATCCCTGATCTATCTGTGGCTGAACTCCTGTCCATCTCTCCATCTGTGGCTAAAGGGATGAAGAAATGGGTTTCTTGTTGATGTGTGGAGATTGGTCCGGACAAATTAAAGGTCTCGGCCGGTACTCTGATAGAGGATTCCGGTGGAACAGATCCCTCCTCAGATAACAACCTGTATTCCTGTCCTCTTTGGTTCCTTCCATTTTGTCTTGGTGATTCAACTAAAATGGTTTCTCTCCTTGTGGATTCGGGTTCTCAGCTCAACTTGATTTCAGACTCCATGGCCTGCAAGCTTAAAGTTAGCCCAAGGGTCAGTTTCAACTCTGCGGTCTATGGAATTGGGAATAAGTCCTGTGAACTGGTTGGTATTGCTGAGGATATTCCTGTTTGAATTGGTCAAAATATTGTTGGCACCTGTCACTTCTGGATCACTCGTCTGGATGGTCCCATGATCTTGTGAAGGCCTTTCTTAATGGACTTTGGTGCTACCCTGATGTTTTCTGATCAAGTTGGGGAGAGAATTCTCCTCCCTGATGCTGATGGCAGAAAGATTGAAGTCCCCCTTTGTTCTTTTGATTCTGGTCGTTGGGAAAGAGACTTCCCTGGTCATCCTCCAAAATCTGTCCTGAAAGGAAAGCATAAAGAAAACTCTCATTCCTTTCATCCTCATTTTTTAGCAGAATAGTTGGCCCTACTGATAGTTGTAGTTCTTCTCAGCCTCAGACTTCAACTCATGGACCAACTCCCACCTCAGGGGCATATTTTTCTTTTTCCTCATCATTTTCTTCTCATCCAAATAAAATCAAAACCCAAACACATGAAAAATCCGAAAAATCTAAAAATATTTCTTCTCTGTCTGGATCTGTTGTATCTTCTTTTCCTTTTTATTTTCAGCCTGATCATTCATCCTCTATTCCGGTTTTGAATCTCCGCAATGAGTCTAAACTAGATCTCAATCTCAATTCTTTTCTTGGTAGCTTTGGTATGAAGGAGTATGGTCTTAGGTGGAGGCAATTTTGGGTAGAAGTAAGTCCTCCCAATTGTGCACCACCAGGGGCTTCTACTACTGTTGTTTTTGAAACTCTACCCTGTGCCACACATGTGAGCAATGTGTTTTCTTTTGGATCCTCTTTTATGGAGAAGTCACCTTTCAAGGACGCAGCAGAAAATTGGACTTGGAAGATGTTGGAACATGGCCTCAGTTTTTGTAGTCAGGTCTCACTGGTCAATGCTTGGAGGAAGCAAGGATTCCTCTCCTTTGCCATCAAGTACAAACCATTTGCAAAGAAGGTCCAGCCAGTCAACTAACCAATGCCTCTCAACCTCAATCCTCCTCTTATGCTTCCTCCGCTATCCCGCAATCCTTACTGTGGTCTATCCAAATCCCTCACTGCTCCATTTATTCCCTCTGGTCGCGTCACTGAAGAACGTCTGAAAGTGGTCAACTTTGGTCCAGATGGATGAATTCTTCCTGATGAGTTAAACTTGATCAAAAATATTTTGTCTCTAGGGGAAAAATCTATTGCATTCTGTGAAGAAGAGAGAGGTCTCTTGAAAGAATCCTATGGTCTCCCTTACATCATCCCTGTAGTTTAACATGACCCTTGGCAAAAGAAAAAGATCCCAATCCCTGCTGCTAAAGTCAACAAATTCATCAAGTTGGTCCGCAAACAAGTCCGAACCGGTTTATAGAAACAATTGACTTCTAGCTATTCCAGTCCTGTTTTCTGTGTTCTAAAGAGTAATGGTAAACTTAGAGTAGTTCATGATCTCCAACCTCTTAATAAAGTTACTATTAAAGACTCTGGGGTGCCGCCTGCCACTGAAGAAATTAGTTAAATCCTTCTATGGGAGAGCTTGCTATGGTCTAGGTGACATTATGGGTGGCTATGACAAACGATCCTTGCATCCTATTTCTTGTCCCCTCACTACTTTTGATACCCCCCTTGGTCGATTTCAGCTGACTCGATTGCCTCAAGGTGCCACAAACTTGGTTGCAGTCTATCAGGCTCAGATGATGAGGATCCTCCAGGATGAAATCCCGGATCATGCGGGTATCTCTATTGATGATGGTGGGATTAAAGGTCCAGTCTCTGGCTATGATAATGAGCTCTTACCTTGGCACTCAGGAATCCGACAATTTATCTGGGAGTATGCTACTGTCTTGGAAAGGATTTTGTTTTTGAATGGAGGAATCTGGCCTTACTGTCTCTGTATCAAAACTTACCGCCTGTGTCCCTGCCTTGGAAATCGCTGGTCATATAGTCTGCAAGGACAGAAGAAGGATGGCACCCTCTAAAGTCAAAAAAATCATCTCCTGGCCTACCTAAATAAATCCAACAGAAGTTAGAGGTTTCCTATGTGTTGTAACTTATGTCATGATCTTCATTCCCTCATTATCCAAAATCTGTATTCCCTTGCGTTGCTTAACCAGGAAGGATGCTGAATGGATTTGGACCCAAGACTGCGAACAATCATTTCAGTTGCTCAAAACAATTGTTGGGAAAGACATTGTTTTGAAAAAGATCACTTATGGACCCGGAGCCGGCAAGATCAAGCTGGCAGTGGACTCAAGTTATCAATCTGTTGGGGCTGTTCTTACCCAGGAAGATGAAAATGGTTTGGATTTTCCTTCTCTGTATGAATCTCTTCTTTTCTCAGATGTGGATTCCAGGTACTCCAAGCCAAAACTGGAACTTTGCAGTGTGGCCCAAATGTTGAAGAAGCTTCAGACTGTCCTTTGGGGTCAACACTTTGAGTTACAAGTTGATGTACAATCCATTATTGAAATGATCAACGCCCCCAGCCTCCCAAATGCTCCAATGACTTGTTGGGTGGCTTTCATCCAGTTGTTCTCTTTTGATATTGTTCACAGGCCTGGAAAATTTTTCACCATGCCTGATGGTTTATCTCGACGAACTATTGGAGACGATGAATCAGAGGTTGGAATGGATTTCAATGAGGAAGAACCCTTGGTCCGCCCTGTCTTTGCCTTCTCCTCCCAAAATTACTCTGGTTTCCAGCAAGGTTTCTGGCTTAAGTTGGAGCAGTACCTTCCAACTCTCCAAAGACCCCCTGATCTCTCTGCCAAAGAATTTTGGTCCCTTAAAAGGAAGTCCTCCAACTTCTTTGTCCAAGGTTCTAGGCTTATGAAAAGGTCAACTCCTTGTGCACTTGTTGTGGTCACTATCCCTTCTAAGCAAGATTCAATCCTGGAAAATCTCCATGAAGGCCTTGGTCATTGTGGGGAAACCAAAACTTATTGACAAATATCCAAATGATTTTGGTGGCCATCCCTGAAGAAATCCGTTGCTCAATGGTGTAGGAGTTGTGAAGTGTGCCAGAAACGTGATCTTAGGCGCCCGGCCGAAATTTGTTACCCCACTGGAGAGTCCACTGTCTTTGGGAGGGTTGCTATGGATGTGGTTCACATTAAGGCTGGTGGAGCTAAGTACCTCATTGTGGCTAGAGATGATTTTTCTGGATGGGTTGAAGCAAATTCCTTAAGAACCTTAGCTCTGAATCAGTATTAGATTTCCTTCATGAGACTTGGACAATTTTTTTTGGCTTGGCCCAATCTTATTCTACGGATGGTGGCTCAGAATTTGGTGGAAAACTTTCTGAAATGATCCAATCTCTCCCTGGAAAACATAGAGTTACTACTCCCTATTATCCTGAAGGACAAGGCATGGTGGAAAAAGGCCATGCTCCTTTGAAGGCTGCTCTTGTCAAATTGGCTGGTGAGAGGGGCAAGAATTGCCGGAAGTTTCTCCCCTTGGTTCTCTTCTCTGATCAAATTTCCACCAAGAGAACCACTGGTTACTCTCCTTATGAAATCATCTTTGGTCAGAGGGCTGTTCTTCCTCTTGATCTTGAAATGGAGTCTTCCTTGGGCATACCCTGGGAATAAGTTTCCTCAACTACTGACCTATTAGTTTCCAGATCAAAGAAACTGGAACGGAGTGAAGATATTTGTAACTAACCTTATCAGAAGATGATGGAATCAAGAGCAAATCAGTTCAGTATTGGGAAGATAAACACCTAAATCAAATCAGGGACCCTTTGAACCCTGGTGACCTGGTATTGCCTTATAATCGTTCCTTGGAAACTCAGTGGGGAAAGCTTTTCTCTAACTGCTGGAATGGTCCTTACCGAGTAGTCCATCAAGTTAGAGGTGGATCATATCTTTTGGAGGAGCTGGATTGTACTCAGATGGCCAGAAGGTTCTCTGCTGATCAGGTCAAGAAATTTAACTCTTGTGGAGGCAACTTGGTCCAGAAGTAAGTCCTCCAAATTGTGCACCATCTGGGCAAGATTCTTGTTGTTTTGTGAAACTCTACTTCATTCCACGCATGTGAGCACCTGGGACGCCTCCTTCATTTTTTCTCAGCCACTTCTAGGATTTTTTTTTTCAGATCAACACATTTTTTCTCAACCACTCTCAAGATCAAAATGGCCATTCTTTGGTTTCAATCATCTTCCTTTCCTTTTTTTTTTATGGCATCAAACTTGGGAGCAGACTAGGGACAGTCTGTAAGTTAGGGAGAGATGTGGTGCTCCATCCTGGACACCCTGGCCACCTTAAGACCTCAATCCATGAATAGTTGCGCAAATGTACTGTCTGGCATCTAAAAAAAAAAAAATAAAAATAAAATAATTCCAACTCATCCTCAGGCTCATCCTCACCGTCATCATTGCGCGCCGCGCGTCCTTATCCTTGCGTGTTGCGCGGCGCTCATCCTCATTGCTACTGTTGCGCGGCACTCATCCATGATTTACCAAATCCATCCCAACCGCACCCCCAAGCATTTGTCAAATCCTTGGATCCGTCAAATCTCCCATCTCACTTGATCTATCAGTCGTGAATCTCAAGCCTGTCGGGATTTAATCAACCGTCTCAAGCCGATCTCCTATCGGCCCATCCGTGCTCTCACGAACTTCATCTGTCACCTATCCTGGGGCTCTCCCACCCACTTCAGCCTTTGGACAAGGGGTGAAGAGTGTCAACTACCGCCCACGGACATCCATAGCGGTTTGGTTCATTTCCCTTCCCCACCCTGTCTGCCTTCGGACAAGGGATGGGTGATTCAGGTAGTGTTTTGTGCGCCCATCCACGGACGGATGCAAGTGACAACATGATTTCCTTTCCTTTTTTGCTCTATTTGTAGAATCCATTGTACATAGTCTAACAGGGCCTCCTGCCCATATAAGGAGGGGCTCTCCCCTGCCTTTTGGATCCATCATTGGAGCATGGAATCATCCAGAATGAAATCAGCACACCCTTGATCCTTGAGCTTCCATACTCAAACCCTTGATCCTTGATCCTTATCACCAACCAATAGCCTTTCTGGTTGAAGAAAAATTCTGTCTGTTGGAATTTTTGAGTGTGTTATACCACTCCTTGATCCCTTTCTCAGACCATACTGGTACTGATCCCTGATCACCTTTCTGGAGCCAATCACAATTGATTGAAGAGGTCTTATTAAGCTTAAGACCTGGAGTGTTATACCTCCCCTTAGCTTCTTTTGAGTTGCATTCTTCCAGCCTACTCTTGAGTCCCTTGAGAAGTGTTGAGGTTATCCTTGCTTCAAATCAGTTACTGTTTGCTTTAGAGCTTCTTAAACATTGTGCTTTGTCCTGTACAGCCACCCACAGTTATCTGATACCCTTCAAGCGCTTGATTGCGGAGAGTTGGGCAGGTTCATTGAGAACCTGGAGGTTGCTTGGGTTTGAGTTGATCATCCCCAATCTTCTGCTGACGACCAGAGTTATTAGCGTGTGGGCATTGTTTACATACAACAGCTTTTGTTCTTTGAACTCTAAGGGGACTTTAACTTCTTTTGTTCAAGTTTTTCCCTGCATAATCTTGTCTCAGATAGTGCTGTTCCATCGCTACCAAACTATTATCATCTTTATCCTCTACTCCTTGATTCCTCATTTACCAGGTTCTGGACCTTGATCTTGGTTACATTTAAATATTTTTGTAACACTTAGGAGGGAAGCCTAAACAGCACCTTTCCCCTCCACAGAACTGCCACAGCCTAGCACCTTTTGGAGTCTTACACTGCTGGTTTTAAAAAAAGAATTTACAGGGTTTTCATGCATGCAAAGACTCTTATATAGTGCTTTGAAGTGCTGAGGTGGGTTAGAACTGGTAGTTCTTTTGTTACCACATGATCCTGACTGCATATGTTTCTATGTAGTTCTGGGTTGAGTTGTTCTGTGGTGAAATTTTAATGCTTGGTTTTTTGGTACTGCATTTTTCTTGCTTCCTGCATATATTTCTGGCTATTTCTGTGTTGAAATTTTACTGGTGGTTTGTTTGGTACTATATGGTCCTATCTGCCTATCTATAATTCTGGGTAGTTCTGGGGTGAATTGTACTGGTGGGCTGTTTGGTACTAAATGGTCCTGAATCCCTTCATACATTGCTGGGTATTCCTTTTGTGAGATTTTACTGGTTTTTGTTTTGTACTACATGGTCCTGGCTTCCTGCATATATTTCTGGGTAGTTCTGTGGTGACTTTTACCAATTGTTTTTCTGGTACTGTTTTTAGTATATGGCTTATGGTGCTTTGTATACATTTGATTTTATTTGTTGTATTTTTCCTTGAAGTGTCGTGATGAGATGTTACTGTTATGCATTTAAGAATTCCAAAAATATCGATATGCCCTTTCATCAGTTGTGATACCTGGGTGGTATATGAGCTTGCCATAATTGGGTTTGGCCGTATCTTCTAAACCATGAGAGATAGAGGGGTAGTTTGGCTGAGCATCTATAGGTTATTTCTTGTTTAGAATTCATTTCTGAGGACATTTTTTTTATTTGGATTATATTTATACTAGAAAATTGAGTCTAATGGCTACAGTTAAGGATTGGTCTACCACACCAATTGGGACAACTGAGAGAATTTTCACAGGCCACATGCATTTATGACTACAATTAAATCATCCCTCAGCCTTGTAATTGATCCCTCCTCTGGTCAAAAAATCTTGGCGAAAACCTCATCTCCAAACAGCCATCCATCAACCAATGAAGCAACCACCCATTTCCAGAAAGACCTGACCAAATGATTGGAAAAACCACCAAGCCCAAGACTGCCATCCAAAAAAAAAAGTGCAGGTCCAGTTTCAGACAATCAAACAAAAAATCAAGATCAGGACCCTCACCAGACCAGAACACAGAAAAAGAGAGGAATTGAGCAAGGATCAAGCCTGATACCAAGAAGGTAGAAAGAGAACAAGGCCACCAGACAGGCCCTAAAGAAAGACACAACAGAGGAGAATAAAGGCAAATAATCCCTTCCAGACCTCTTGGTCAGAATTTCTGCCTCACTTCATCACTGCCTTGATCTGAAGACCTTACTCAAACACTTTTATTCTGACTTCACAATGCTGTAAACTTTCTGTTCCATATTTTTTTCTCCATTTTTGATGAGAAAAACTGTTGACATAAGAGGGCCAAAGGCCAGGAAGGAGAGATTGATGAATGGTTTTCAATCTTATGAAGCAAAGAGTAGCAGACCTGGACGTCCAGAAGAGGGAGCACTCTGATTGGAAATACGCAAGAACTGATGATGTTTATTTCTTAGTCTTGTGTGGTCTTATATACATACAACTTCCTGATTCTCAACAGGGGCAAACAGTGGTTTTACTGATCAGAGAAAGTATGCATAAATGACTAGACAATGAAAAGAAAAACTTGATAAAGTCTTAACCAAAATCACAACTAGCAGAGAAGATAAAGAAGATCAGTAAAGTCACAGAAAACTGACTGAGTCTTAAGCCACTGGGTCTACAAGCCTCTTTGGTCTTTTATGCCTCTGGAGTTTAATGATAAATACTAGCAATCCTTCATAATCATCTAAGAGGTTTGTTAATCCTCCCAGTCTAGATACAAGCAATGGAAAAGGTGTACTTCATGGATTTCTTGACCTGAGGATAGTGAGATAAATAAGAACATGAGAAGAGAACATTGATCCAGGGTCAAGCTTAAGGATCTGATCTTAATAAAAGGATGTCTATGGCTTCTTGATCCTTCTTTTCCCGCATCTATTAAGTAAACTAGAAATAAATAACAGTTTGTATTTAATTTAATTTTTATTTCAATGAAGGCAAGAAAACTTAAGCATGAGCAGAAACAATAGAATTCCAACATAAACCCACATTTAAATTAATGTTTTCAGAAAAAGAAATAAAGTCAGAAATTGAGGACTAGGAGCCAAAAATTCATCATCCACCACCTACTGCATTTTGCAACCCCCTCCCCCCCAAAAGGAAAGAAAACAATTGATATTCCAATTGATCTGTGAAAACACTTCATCATTTATTTTTTCATTTCCTTTTTCTATAGCTTGGTTCACTTTCTCCAGTATCAATTCAAATTTCAATTAATTCCAAGTGCTAGTAAAAAAGGAACACAAGAATTGAAGTTCAAATATGTGGAAGTATAACAAAAATGAAGAACTGCAGTTGTGCAACACTTGGTTCAAAATTTCCCAGGAACATCTCTCTGGAACCAATCAGAAATTATTGTATTTTTGGTAGTTTTTAAAGGTTAAATTTATCAAGCAAATACCCAAACTAGCTTGATCTTCCACCTGCCTGAAGGTTCAATGGGCAACAATAAAGCATGGAATCAACAGATTCCCAAATTTTATGAAAAAAATCAAACAGCCTAAATGTAGCAGGAAAACAATCCAGACCAAATAAAAGTGACTCCTAAACTTTAATTTGAGCTCCACAAGGGTACTTTTCCACATCTCCAATCCTTTAACATATCATTCAAGGCACCAAATGGGAGCAAATGTTTTCATGAATTGGAAAATAGAAAATTAATACCCAAAAATTTTAATGGGCTTTGATAAAATGTGAAACTGTCCCAGGAAACTCTTTTTCCCAAGTTGGAAAAACCATTCCTGAAACTCAAGGTCTATTAGAAACAAAAGCCAAAAAACCCCAGAGGAAACCATCCAAATTTTCCTCAGAAAAATCCTCCATCAGTTCTTTTTCTCAATGGCATGAAGGCATGAAAAGGGCTCACCAGTATTTGGGCTCAAAGGAAGCTTTTCAGAATGAAATTTTCCATACCCATGGAAAGGCCCTTGTTCTGATTTTTCATGAGCTCATCATGAAGAAGGATATGTCAGTTTTGGATCCAAAACATTTAAGTGTTATCAGGTAAAGAGGGAAAAGGTTCTTGGTATAATTTATTCACAATATCAATCAGCTATTGAAGCTCAAACTAATAATTACTTAACTTCAAAATTATCATTTATTGTACAGCCTATGTTCCCTATCTCAAACTTTTTGTCCTATTTCCATTTGTTTATCTCAATATTTTTTTTTCTTTTTTACAAGTGGCTTCTGGTTTGAATTTAAAATAGTTTTTTCAGTAAAAAAACTAATCATACATGAAAATTATTTTCAGAAATTGGAGACAAAAAAATGGCATTGATTTTTCATCAATCAGACTAGTTTTGAGTCTATTCTTATTTGAAATGGATCTGCAAGTTCCATTCCTTTGTTATTCTTTAAATTAAAAGTCTCAATTTTGAAACAGGGATTCTTCCTTTAAATTTACAATTAGTAAAAATCAATGGTTTGATTTCCCAAAAGAACTGTAATGGGAAACAAAGAAAATGAAGGAAACATTTAACAAGAAAGGAGAAAGAAAATCATAGAGGATCATTATGAATTAATGAAAAACAGACCAAATCATTCAAGATTTCCTTTGCGGTTCCATGGGTTTTCTATTAGGTCCCTCTAAATTAAGATATATAATTCCTGATTCCAAATCTCACAATATTTATAAATCTAATTAAAAAAATCATTATTTTGAGCTTCATTTATTTGCAATGCACTTGTGGTGTTTTAAAATAAATCTATGATCAGTTTATGTTCATCCTCCATAATCATATTGTGGAGGATCACACAAGTCAACATTATCAGTAAAGTTGGGGTTTTTTCCAACCATTCTAAATTCTTTCAAAAATAGAAAAACAGGCCTGAAGCACCTCAAGGACTCTCCAAACATCTTTTCAAAATTTCTCAAGCATTTTAAAAAATACTTGAGGTTGATACATAGAAAAGAAAAAATTAATTACTTTCAATCAATACCAATTTCATTGAAAAATTGATTTACATACCTTTTGTTTTATCTTGTGGTGATAAATGGTTTTTACAAGCACACCCCATTGGAGGAAATTCCATTTCCTATATAATAGGGAATATCGGATTTAACCAAACCTGCCATTTTTTGATGGCAGGTTTCAACCCAAATCAGTCATCTTAAACCCGCCATTAAAAATCAAAAAACAAAAACATATTTCACATTGGACGTGTCAGAGTTACCTCCAAATAAATGGGTTTTTTCAGATAGATTATTTAAAGGCTTTCACCACCTCAAAAACACATCATTCCACATCATAAACCCCTGTTTTCCAACTCAGTCCTTCTACCTCCAACCTCATTGGAAAATTTCTACCTCCAACCTCTTTGGAAAAATCTGATTCATCAATCTCATCACTTTATTTCTCTCAAAAATTCATCACTCTCATCACTTCATCAATCTCATCACTTGATTGCTCTCATCAATTTATCAATCTTGTCACTTCATCAATCTCATCACCTCATGACTCATTACTTTATTTCTCTTGCCACTTCGTCACTCTCATTTCTTTATTTCTCTGATCTCTTCATTGCTATCCTCATACCTTCATCTCTCATCCACCCATTGCTCTCCTTGTCACTTCATTAGTCTTCTCATTTTATTTCTCATACCCCTTCCAAATAGCCCCTCATAAAATCCCCCCCTGAAAGCCTAAACAAGAATCAAATGCACCAAAGAAAATATTGACAAGTAACTCTACAAAAAAAACATTTAAAATAAGCTTTCAATGGCTCAAGTCAGCTCAAGAGAGCTGATCAAATTATCCTGGTAAACTGGCTCAAAATTTCCTCCAACTATAACACTTGCTTTTGATCCAAAAATTAAACATGAGTTGGCCAACCTCCATGCTCTGAGGTTAATGGTTATCTCCTTATGGCCAATGAACAGAAGAATTAAAAAAAGGAAAGCTGGATATTTTAGAAAAACAGATTAGGGAGCAATTCAAGAATTATCAATCCAAGTACAAAAAGTCCCACTCAATTTTAATCCCTACTGGCTTATGTATCACAGACTCCAATAAAACAAAGGAAATTGAACTGTTGGTAGATCAGTTGGACTCAATTTTTCCTTTTCATATTCAAATGGATGAAATATTTGGAAAGAAGCCCAAAATCACCCCTTCAGCTGCTTTTGAGACACAAAAATATGATTCAGTTGATTCTGAGGACTTGTTTGTGGATTCTCAGCCCAGAAATGATGATCCTGATGAAGACTTTGAGTGGACTCAATCTGATGCAAAGCATCAACAGGAAGAGCAACTGGAAAAGGAGAGGGAACAACTGAAAATGAAAAAAATATATATTTTATTGGTAGCAATGGCATTTATTGGTAGAAGTAAAGAGGTTGAGGGAATAAAGCAGATTGCTTGATTTCTGGGCTTGTAAATATATTTACTGTGATGAAAATTTTTAAAATAAAAAGAAAAAAAATATTTTTGATTATAAAGACATTTGATACTATTTTTGACCCCACCAATAAACAAATCTTTTTTATTTTTATTTATATTTTTCCAATTTCAAGTACTTGTAAATTTTCCCGGTGGTTCTGTTGATTTTCATAGACATTTCCATTCTGATATGGTTGGTAGTGTCCACAGAAGGAAATTTACAGTGCTTGTACAGTGGGTAGGCAAAAAACTGGGACTGATGCCCTTATTTTTGTTTGACCCTTTTTTTATGCTGTTTTTCTCACATATATATACAAGAAAAAAGGTTAAATTCTTTGTATTTCAGTTAATGAGCATCCTAATTTTATTGTAAAAAGATTTTTGAAATTTAAAAAATTAAAAAATAAACCAAAAAAAAAAAAAAAACAAAAAAGGATCACAAATTGGCTTAAAATTGATGATAGATAAAAAAAATATCAAAAAACAATTTACCAACCATAAAAAAATGATGGGACTTACAAAAAAGAGAAATTAGACAATTAGGAATGAGAAAAAAAATAGATAGAATTGACTCTACCATTGGGTAGAACCTCCATTGGCCTTGAGGACGGCCTGCATTCAATCAGGCATTGATTTGATTTTATTGTTTACATTTTGAAAAAGAAATTTTTCCCAGGCACTTTGAAGTGCCTTTTACATCTCTGGGATTGAATTTGGTTTTTAGAGCTGCTGAATATTATTTTTAAGAATTTTCCATAAATTTGCAATTGGGTTGATCTCAGGGGACTGAGCTTGCCAAGTCAATTTTTTGATGCTGTTTGCGTGTTTCCAGTCCTTGCTGATCTTGGCCTTATGACCAGGGGCCCCATCTTCCATTCAAAAAAATTGGAGTGGTTGAAATTTTTTATCCTTGGGCGAAGAGTACCCTTTTAAATGATTCCAATGAAATCCTTCACGGATTGTTGCTTTGTTGGCATTATGACAAGATGTGAGGTGCTTTCACCAATGAAAGAACCCCAGATCATGATTGAGCACCTCCAACTCTTGAATGTGGTAGAAAGGCAGTTGGCTTCAAAATTTTCATTGGAAGATTGCCAGACTAAGACTTGCTGCAAATTCTTGCTAATTTCAAAGCTAGATTCATTGGTCTGGATGATGGTCTTCCAATTGTCACTGTTCCATTGTTTATTTTTGTGTGAAAATTTAAGTCCTCTCTTCTTCTGATCTTCATTTATAAAATTATTCTTGGCAGCCACCCTTGAGAAAAAGCCCATCTCATGGGCACGTTATTGAATCATCCAATTTGAGAAATCCTTCAAGATGGAATCCTGGATTTCCCAAGCCTTCAACTGGCATGAGTTCTTGATGGTTTGCCTGACCTTATAATGTTCTTGATTGGTAAGTTTTTGAGGTCTTCCGGGGTGTTTTGCTGATTGAAAGATCCCTTGTTGTCTTTATTGTTGGAGGATGTTGTAAATTTTAGTCCTTTGAATCTTCATTTTTTCAGAAATCATGTTCCCCAATTGGCCTGCTTCATAAATCTCTAAAATCCTGGAATTTTATTTTTCAGGTAGTTATTTTTTTCATTTTTATTCCTAATTTAAGATTGAAAATTGACAAGGAAAAAAACATTCAAAAATTATTGAAAAAATCATAGAGAGAAAAGGAAAAATCACCAAGGTAATCAAATTGAAGCAGAGATGAAGGAAACCAAGGTGATGGAAAGAGAAAATGCAGGTTTTTTGATCAATTTGTTCAACAAGAAGATTTCCCCCTTATTTAGTAATGGAAGTTGTGCAAAGATCCCAGGTCAATTAGGAGTGGTTGAGTGTGGGCACTTCAGATATCAGTCCCACAACTTTTTTCTACCCACTTTACATGTTTGCCAACAAGTATATAGATCCAAAGTTTTTATGTTTTGCGCAGACCACACAAACTTTACATTGATCCCCTCCTTGGCTACTTCCAAAGAGATTTTGGGATCTCTCTTTTGAGGCCTCTTATGTTGACAAGTCCTATTCTTCCAAACTCTCTGTATTATTATCAAATCATTTCATCCAATATTGTTCCCTCCCATCCCAATACTTCAGTTGGATGAGGATCAAGAAAGGATTCAATTCATTGTGTAAAATTTGTAGGGCCGTGGGCAAAGAATGGGTTTTCAAGAAAAAGCGCCTGTTTACAAGGAACAAGGAGTCAAAAATTGTGTTGGATTGCATGGAATCAAAAAAAAAATATCAGTCAGTTATAATCAAGGTAGATGATAAACAAACATAGAAAAAAATAAAACAAATAATGGTTGGTTTTGAATCAGAGGATAATGGTGATGGAAACAGGTCAGTAGACTTTGAAAATTGAACCAAGCTTTGAAATTTAGATGGGTGATGGGTATTTGAAGATTGTGGGGGAGGCTGATGACCAGTGTTTGATTCCAGCCTTGGAATTTTCAAAGACATGGAATTTAGCGGAATTTATCAATTGCTTTCCCTCTTGTGTAATCTGTGGGTGGCATCAGGAGAGTAGCCTTTATGAAAAGTGTTGAAGAGGATGAGCAAATCATGGGTGCTTTAGATGTAGCCACAAAATTTGGGTGTGGCAGAACTCTTGTAATGTTTGATTTTGGATTATTTTTGAGCTTGATTCTGAGTGATAAAATCAGATGAGGGGTGCTGGACAATATTGGGGGGACACTGGGATAGATGAGGATGAGTGATATGGGAGCTTTGAAAACAAGAGTTTAATAACCCTCTCATTTTTCCTCAGATTTGGAAGTAATTGGTCCCTTGCATCTTTAAGGAGTAGGGCGTGCCTTCAATAATTGAAGATATATATATATATATTCCTTCCTTCCTTCCTTCCCTGGTAGTATTATTCTATTTAGAACCTTCTAAAACCTTTAAATGAGAGCAAGAATTTAATTCCTCCCCCTCAACCATAACCTAGATACAAGCACAACTACAGACTAGCAGCCATAGGAAGAATAGTAAAAAAAAGAAAACCTAAATCAATCCTATCCTCCTCCCCTCCAATGCTTGCCTGCCTTTATTTTCATCCGGTTTTTACTTCTCATTTTGCATGCTGTTCCCTACTTGGGGCCCCCTGCGCCTTTCAGAACTGCCTGACGTGCTGCTTTTGGAAATTCCCAGCAACCATGTTTTCATCTGCGCTTACTCCTATGTGTTCCTCCCCAATCCCCAATCCCTGTCACACCTGATGCTGAGCCAACTGCGCATGCAGCAGCAGCTTCTGACCCGCTGCACCAACCAAATGCTGATCCTTCTTGCCCCATTGCTGAGCTCTCAGGAGTCAAACAGTTACCAATCTCTAGCTATATAATTACACCACAGCAGGGGAAGAGCTAGGAAGGAGGTTGGTGGTCAATATGTACTCATGTGGTCCTGGTGTAGGTTGGCCAAACAGGTGGAGAACTACAACAAGATGGTATAGGAACGGTTATTATCATTGATACTTGGCCAAATTTGCCTCAGGTGATGGTTGCAAGGTTGCATCTAACCCTGCTAATACATTTTACAAGCAAGCTACCAAATTCACCAATTTGCCTTGATTCAAAGCTAGCTCAGATGGTAAGAACAGGGCTTGGAAGCTTGCGAAAATCATCAAATCCAGCCTCCTTTAGGCTTTTTTTTCTTGACCAGCTGTCAAGATTTTTTGGCACAGGGAAATTCCTAGGGATGGGTGATGGAGCAGAGGATTAGGATTGGGACCAAGCAAGCTACCAAAATTTCCCAATTGCCTTGATTGAAATCTAGCACCTCTGGTGAGAGCAGGGCTTGGAAGCTGGCGGAAATCATCAAATTGAGCATTTTTGAGGCCTCTTGCATTGCTGTCAAGCTTTTTTTGGCAGAGTGAGTCCTAGGGATGGGTGATGAAGCAGCAGATAAGGATTGGGACCAAGCAAGATAAACAAATTTCCCACTCCCCTCAACAGATGTGTTAGCAAATCTGCTGAGAGAAGGGCTTGGAAGCTAGAGGCCATCATCCAATCAAGCCCATTTTAGGATCTTTGCCTTGGCCAGACATCAAGCTTGTTTGGCACCAAGCAGTTCCTAGGGATGTGTGATTCAGAGTCAGATGAGGATTGGGACTAAAGCTTAAGATGGGGTGAGTGTGAATGGTGCTTAAAAGAGGATGATTAGGCCAACTGAACACATTCCTCCTTTCATGGAATGGAGGAAGGCCATCACGCTCTAGTTTCCATCTCTGGTGATGGTGGAGTTGGTGGAGGTCAAGAGGTGTGGATGGGTGCAAGTGTTAGGGATGAGTGGGGGGAATTGAGATGGATTTCTTAATGAGGAGTATCTTGATGGATGATGATGATGATGATCTGGTGGGAGTGAATTCTCAAATTAGGGTTGATCAAATAAGTCAAGGAATCTCAATGTTAGTTCCTTATTTGCTGATGTGGATTTTTGGATGAATTTTTTGCATTTTGGATGGTGGATGGATGATGATGCATAAATGCCAGATTTGATTTTTTAAATCTTCCATTTCCATGAAACAAACCATTTTGAAATACACCACTTAGGGGGTATGTATATTTCAGAAAACTGCGATTGAAAATGGTGGGTTTGGTCAAAACAAATGGCAGTTTTCTAATGGTGGGTTTGCTTACTCTGCTACAATCTCATAGCAATGTTTGGCAATTATTTGAAGGCAATTTTTTGGAATCATTTTGATCTTTTTAATGAGTTTTTGTTCACTTCAAGGAAATCCAAAATAAAAATAAAACCAATAGAATTGGATTTTTTTATTAATACATTTTTTTTTGTATTTATTAAAACCAAACAAATAATGGATTGAAAACTTCAGACCCCCCCTTTTTTATTGAATTATTATCATTGAGACCAATATTTTGAGGGTAAAACCCCTCAAAAAAATCTTGATGGTTTTTTACCCTTTTAATTTTTTCCTAAAGGCCTAAAAAAAGTGAGAGAAATATTCAAGCTTCATTTTGAAAACAAATTTTGAAAACTGTGTGCTATTTTCTACTCTTGTTGGTGTTAGTTCCAATTTTTGGAGGGAAAAATGTAAAAAAAAACTATGTTAGACCTCTTCAATTGATTGAAAATACCTTCTATAAAGTTAAAAAACCCAAAAACTTAAGCATATAGGCAAAGGAAACAGTCCAAAAATGCATTGTGAAACATTGTTTTTTTGATTTTTCTGATTTTTTGGATGGATTTTTTGAGGCCTTGAAATACTCCAATAACTCTGCATCCCATTCTCTGGTTTTTTGAGACACCCAGATATGCAGCTGCTGTTTCAGATAAGCACACTACAAATTTCCTGAAACACAAATTATTTCAAGGAATTATCAATGTAGGTTTTGAATTGTAGAGATGTGTTTACCCAGGAGCTTAAAGGTGGGGGAAGTGAGAAAAATAATTCACCAAATAAATAGAATGAAACCTTGTTTCAGTAAATTTCAAAAAAATAAATCTGGATAAATTCAAAGAATAGATTCTGGCCTGCAGAAACAATGACCTGTATCCATGTTCAGGCTGTTATTTTTTTCAAAAATAAAGGTAATTGAAAATATCCAAAATAAATTCTAAAAATTTTTTTCATCCCCAAAATGTTTTGTTGATGGGAATAAGATTCAAATTTGATAGAGTTGACCACCAATTACAGTTGAAGTGGGGAATTGAAAAAATGTTGGAAAAAAATTATAGTCATTTTAAATTGTTTCTTTGTCTGTTTTAAGGATGCACAAATCCATACAAGATGATTTTGGTGCAATTAATTTAAAACTTTTATTCCAATTCCAGTTGTGGAAAACAGTGATTTCTTGAAAGATCTGCAGGATCTGAAAACCCAGTACCCAAAAGGGAGAGATTCAAAATTCATTCCTGACATAGGATCAATCCTTTTTTATAACTTTACCTAACCAATCTTGACCATCAAGCTTGTCAATTCTGATGCTCCAATCTTAAATAATTCAAAACAGCCTCCTTGCAAGGCCAGGAACTAACATAAGTTCATTGGCAAATGAAATTTATGGATACCATAGCAATTACAACTTCAATAAAACAAAACTTAACTTATCAAGCACAATGGCGGCAAGTGCCCAATTGTAGTCTTTTCAATCATTATGAAATGAGAATTCAATACTGATTTCAATTCACCACAGTTTCACACCTATTCTACATTATTCAAACACTTTTCTGAAAAAAAAATACTTCATTGTGATTGATTCATATATATTTTAATAAATGTGATCCAGAATCAATAGGGTGTATCAAATTTATCAAACACAGTGTTTTTTCCTTTTTTTAATGGTGGTTTTCAGCAAAAACTCTCTGATTTGTCCTTAATTTCAGAAGTTATTGGTCCTAGCGTCTGTAAAGAGTGGGATTTTCCCTTTGAAAGAGATGTTGGAGTCCAGTGACTCCCTGCTATGATGCCCAATTCATTTCCTATCCTCTTTCATTTCCATTTCTCCATTTCTCCTTTTCATTTTCTTATTGTTTTTTTTCTCTTGTCTCTCTCTGCCGCTTTCTCAACGTTGTATCTTGAGATGTCACAAGTCATGATCTCCCCCCACTCCATCCGCTCTAACCGTCATCCGCTGTTCATACTCCAAACTTGAATCGGCTCTGCTACTTAATCGCTCTCCTGACTTGGACTCTGGGGGAAGTTTTTCTTTGTGCAACCACAAGTGTGCACCATTGACCCCAGGTCTCTGAGTCAGGTAAGTTCCTCACTCGATTCTACCTTACAACCTACTGACCTCAAGACGCTTTAACATAATCAGATATTTGCTACTCTTCTACCCGCTGCTCATCTACCCTGACTCCAACCTGGCCTAAGTCAAATGCGTGTTTCTGCCCTGTCATCTGCTGTTTTCACCCTCTATTCCTTTTCTTATCTTCTCTCTGAACCAGAGTCTGTCTGGTCCTTTTAAGGTGACTCTTTCAGTCTGCTATCTTCTTTCTTTATGTCCATTGACTGAAATATAGGTCCTTTTAAGTCTCTTATCCCAACAGATTTACAGTCCCATTCATTTTCCTTAGGACCAGACAACCAACCATGTCAGAGACTGAAGACAACGCCCAATCCAAACTAAATATCCCACTCTTAAACGACTTTAACTTTCCCTCCTGGTTTCTTTGGATCAAAAGCTATCTCAGAAGAAAGGGTCTGCTCAGAATGGTGGTGGATGAACCTCCAGATCAGATTACCGCTGCCATACAGAAGAAATTGTTTGAAGCAGCCAATATCATCATACAACACTTAGGCGATACCGCATTCGACGCTGTAGTGAACTCAGATAACGATGGAAAGCCAGACAAAATCTGGAAGGCCATTCTTGCAAGATACGCTTCCCAGTCCTCCAACAATTGTGGCCAAATTTGGATGAACTTTATTTGATCTCAGTACAAAGGTGATCTCAACCTCTACATCAAGGACTGCCAAAAGTTAATGAACAAATTATCAGTTGTTCGCCTAGAGGTGCCTGAGGATATTCTCTGTTACACCATCTTAGCCAAGTTACCCAGTACCTTCCATCACATGGTTGACACAATAATTTTGAGCAATGATCTCCTTCAAGACCCGACTGGAGTCCTCAATAAACTCCGTGAAATCACCCATCTAGAGTCTTCCCGTGCATTGACCAATGAAGTCGCACCTGATCTGAATGCCTCCACTTCCCTCCTTAAACCCTCTCAGAAGAAAAAGACCAAACATCCGTGCTCCAAAAATCACCACAACCCTCTCTCCAAACATTCTGAGGACAAGTGTTGGTTTCTTCACCCACACCTGAGACCCAATTGGAATAAACGGGCAAATGCCAATCTGCATACTTCTAATGAAACGACAAGTCCCACCACAAGTCCATCCGCCAAGCTACATTTCAACTCTCAGATATACCTTACTCCAAAACCAAACTTGTCCCTACTTCCAGTTTTGGATTCTGGTGCCAGTCACCATATCGTCAACAACCCAAACTACTTATTCAATGTCCATCCTACAAGGGTTGAGGTTGGAACATGTTCCCCAAATAACTCACTTTCTGCCACGCATGTTGGCTCAGCCAAGCTTATCAATCATCTGGGTGATGCTATCGTGTTGAAGAACGTACTGTTGATTCCCACCATCAATCAATGCCTTATCTCTCTGTCTCAGCTGAACGCCAAGAAGACTGTGTTCACCAAAGTTGGTTTCTCAGGTGTTGAGTTTGCATGTGATAACTTCAACTTCATTGGTACTACATCCAACCATCTTACAGAGCTCTGTGGGATCAGGTTTTCAGAAAAACATCAACCAAAATTGCTACTCAATGTATCTGACAGTACTTGGCATGCTTGACTGGGTCATCCAGGTCCCTCCGTCCTGAAAACACTCAACCTACCCTGCTCTCTGGTTCCAGAAACATGTGAGATCTGTCAAACATGCAAAGGCACCGCCACCCCCTTTTCTCACCACTTTAAGCCAGTCACCGAGACACTGGAGGCTGTCATCTAGATCTAGTTGGTCCGGTTCAAATCACCTCAAATTCAGGTTTCAATTATTTCCTGCCACTCACTGAACAATTCTCTGGTTACCAATCCACGGCTCTGCTTAAGCTCAAAAGTGACACCTATAAGGCAATCAAAGATTATGTTACTCGTGCTGAATGTCAAACCGGAAAGATTGTCAAGCGCTTCATCTCTGACAATGGTGGAGAATTCATCTCCACCAAGCTCAAGGACTACTTCTCTGAGAAAGGAATCATTCAAAACTTTGCACCCTCTTACACCTCCAACAAAACGGATTAGCGGAAAGATCCAACCGACTGATCCTGGAGAAGGCGCAATGTCTCCTAAATCAGAGCAACCTGCCTTCAAAATACTGGGATGAAGCAGTCAACTCAGCTACACACCTACTAAACATCTTACCCTCCAATTCTTGTGGCAACAAGATACCTTACCAGTTATGGCACAATCAAAAATTCAATTACGAATTCCTCAAAACCTTTGGATGCGCCGCTTATGCTCTGATTCCAAAGGCTGGCAGAACCTTCAAATTTCAACCCACATGCAAGAAGGCCATTATGCTTGGGTACGCTAATGACTTTTTGTCATTTTTTCTCTTGGATTTGAGCAGTTTTCAAACCTTTCTCTCTGCCAACGTCACCTTTGACAAGTCTTCCTTTCCTCACTCTAACTTTCCTTCTAATAAAACCGATGTTTTTAAATCCTCTGATTTCTTTCCTCCTGCTGCTTCTCCTCCGCCTATGCCTATCTCTGACAATCCTAATATCTCCACCTCCATGTAGACTTCCAACTCCACTCCTGCTGAACTTGCTCCTACTGCTCCCTCTCCCTCTCTTGACATTGCTACTCCCGCCAATATTATTGATCTACCGCGCAGACCCCACTCTAAAGTAGGTTTGCCTGCCATATATCTAATCGTAGATCACTCGTATGTGGACCCCCAGAGCTTGCAAGAGGCCCTCAGATCTAAATACCAGGATGATTGGATTGAAGCCATGAAAATGGAAGAGCTTAACTTAATCAGCTATGACGTTTGGGAAGAAGCAATCTTACCCAGCGGGAAAGTCCCTCTCAAGTGCATGTGGGTCTTTAGGACGAAACACGACAACCTGAACAGGATCATTGAATTCAAAGCACGGTTATGTGTCCAGGGATTCAACCAAAAATACGGCTCTGATTTTTCCACCACCTTCTCCCCCACTGGCAACAAAACCTTGCTACGTCTGCTGATAGCTCTAGCTGCCTTGAGAAAACTGCAGTTCCGCCAGATAGACGTGAAGGCCGCCTTCCTGAATGCTCCGCTCCAGGAGGAAATATACATCAACCCTCCAGCTAATATCAACGTTTCCAATGGAAAAACTCTCCACCTCAGAAAAGCGCTGTATGGACTAAAGCAAGCTCCTCTTGCCTGGTACGAAACTCTGTGCAAATGGCTGGGGGAAGTTGGATTTAATCAATGTGAAGCGGATCACTGTGTGTTTTGGCGCAATGGAACTTTCCTATACGTACATGTAGATGACATCGCAATCTTTAGCAAAGACCCTGATCAATTCGTCAATTTAATCTCCTCTTGCTTCAAGATCAAGGACCTGGGGTCAGCTTCATTGCTGCTTGGGATGAACGTTGTTCATCAAAACGACGGCTTCAAAATTCATCAGAAATCATACATAGAGCACATATGTGTTCAGTATCCGCTGCCCACTCATCAAACCCATTCCACGGCGTTCAAGCCAAATGGCAAGCTGTTCGCCTCAAGCAAAGAGGACCACCAAGAGTTTCTATCGTCGGGGGCAAACTACAGAAAGATCATTGGTGAGCTGAACCACATCAGCCTATGCACGCGTCCTGACATCACTTTTGCTGTCAACTACCTTGCCCAGTTTCTTGTCAAGCCTAATCTGCATCACTACCAAGCGGCTCTTCATGTGCTCAATTACCTACAACACACCAGCTCGGTAGGTCTAGTCTTTTCCTCAAAAGCGGCTAGTTCAACGGCCATGCTCGCATATGTGGATGCCGATTGGGCAACATGCCCCAGCTCTCGGCGCTTGATCTCTGGCTTGGTGATACAATGGTTGGGTTGCGTCATAATCTGGAGATGCAAAAAGCAGCCGAAGCTATCTTTTTCAGCAACCAAAGCTGAGTACAAGGCGCTAGCGGACGCCTTCAAGGAGATCAGGTGGATAAAGTTGTTTCTTCAAGATATCTGTCCGGAAGAAGCCGCGAAGACTAAAACTGTTTTTGAAGACAATGAAGGCGCTATCAAGTTGGCTCTGAATCAAGAAAACCACTGAAGCTTTCATACAAAACATATGGAGCTACGATTCCACTTTATCAGGAGCAAAATCGCTAAGAATCATGTCAAACTTCAAAAGGTGGCATCAAAGAAAAACCTGGCCAACTTTCTTACTAAGCCGGTAGCCCGCACTGCTCTAAAAAATGCGCTCGCGTCTCTCAATATTGCGGCATGAATTGAGCAAGGGAGGATGTTGGAGTCCAGTGACTCCCTGCTATGATGCTCAATTCATTTCCTATCCTCTTTCATTTCCATTTCTCCATTTCTCCTTTTCATTTTCTTATTGTTTTTTTTCTCTTGTCTCTCTCTGCCGCTTGCTCGACGTTGTATCTTGAGATGTCACAAGTCATGATCTCCCGCCACTCCATCCGCTCTACCCGTCATCTGCTGTTCATACTCCAAGCTTGAATCGGCTCTGCTACTTAATCGCTCTCCTGACTTGGACTCTGGGGGAAGTTTTTCTTTGTGCAACCACGAGTGTGCACCACTGACCCCAGGTCTCTGATTCAGGTAAGTTCCTCACTCGATTCTACCTTACAACCTACTGACCTCAAGAAGCTTTAACATAATCAGATATTTGCTACTCTTCTACCCGCTGCTCATCTACCCTGACTCCAACCTGGCCTAAGTCAAATGTGTGTTTCTGCCCTGTCATCTGCTGTTTTCACCCTCTATTCCTTTTCTTATCTTCTCTCTGAACCAGAGTCTGTCTGGTCCTTTTAAGGTGACTCTTTCAGTCTGCTATCTTCTTTCTTTATGTCCATTGACTGAAATATAGGTCCTTTTAAGTCTCTTATCCCAACAAGAGAGAGGGAGAGATGTATTCCACCTTTTTGAGAATTGGTGGGGAAGGGTATTGTACCCCTCCCCCACACCCTAACCTAATTAAAAGCACAAATTTAACCCAAAAACAACCAGAAAGAACCCTGAGAAACAGAAACCCTAAGCCAACACTATCCTCCCCTCCCAAGCACTCACACCATTGAATTTTTCCAGTTTTTCCTTGTCATGGCGCGCGCGGCACCCCACTCAGAACCCCCCCTTCCCGCCTGTAGCCATCCAAACTCCATCCCCCTGCCACTGTTGCAATCTGCGTGTTTTGTACTTCTCATTGCTCCCTCTGCGTCCTAGTCAGAGCCCCTGCGCTTACCATACCCACTCAATGCACCTTCCGCACCCCTGCCTCAATACCCAATCCCAAATCCTGAGCCATCTGCACACGCAGTAGCTGCTGCTGAGCCCATAGTAATGGCCTCATGCTGAGCCACCTTCTGCTCATTGCTGAGCCTGCAGCCCAACTGATTGTCCCATCCATACTGATTGCTGAGCGCCCAGGCTGTTAAAAGTTACCAATCTGTGTCTATAAAATGCCACCACATCCCCCCCCCCCCAAGTTGAGTTCTTTCCCCAGAAGTCTTCCCACCATTACCTCAACCATACCCCCGCTTCCCCTACTACCCACCACTCCTTCCCCCTTCCTCCAAAACCACCCAACTACTCCTTTCACCATGGCCCCTTGTAGCTTCTGTGCTTGCAACAGGTTTGAATGCTCCCTAATTGCCAGTTGTTGCGAGTGCACCTCCTGCCACCATTGCCATTGTTGCTTTTCCCTAAGCAAGGGATACCCCAGGCACCCCCCACTCTGTTTCTCACCCTTGACTGCGCAAGAGGGTCCATCAATATGCTTTTGTGGTGTTGTAAAACAACACCATTTTGGAGGACTTGTGGACTCCACCCGGTTCTCCTTCTTGCCGGGCTCCACCCCTGCAAACCTTGGGAAAGATCCTTTACTCCGCTTCTCCCCTTTGTTGCGCAGGGCTGCCTCAAAGTGATGATTTACCCACCTTTGCAGCCTACATTGTTGCCCTTCATTAATGGGCCAATTGCATCTGGATCAATGAAGGCGCAAAGGACCCATGCATGAATGAACTATTTGAAAAATGGGGGGCTCCCCAACAAGCTCCACCTCTGCCCCCTCCTTCAACCCCTCAGCCTGCCCCTGCTCCTGCCTTGGACCCCAACTTGGGGTATTTTTTGGACTTGGAGGAGTGGGCCTTGACCCTTTCAGTTGCCCCTCTGGATCTGCCGTTGCTGGTAGTGATCTTTTTGTTTCCTCCGCCTGGACCAATTCTTCCAAATGGTCCACCAGAGGCCCCACAATCTCCACCAAGCCTGCCTGAGAGCCTGGAGATTCAAATTGTGGTGGCCCTTCCAGCGGCCAGATTTGAGTATTTTTCCAATTGGTTGACTTCACTTTAACAGGCCTTCCTTGCGGCCCCCGGCGCCCAATCATGAGAAGTTCAACACAAGCTCCTGGAACAAAATTTGGGCCCTACTGGCGTTGTCATGGTTGGAGATGTTGGAAATAATGAAGATGGCTTAGGAGCATTTGCCCCTCTTCTATTTCTCCTACTCTTCCTTCTTTTCCACTTCTTGTATCTTTGCTTCCCTGATTCTGAGAAATACATGTTTAAATGTGCTTTCCTTCAGAATTTGAGTTCCTGTGAGATCAGCCTTGTACCACGAGTTAGTGAGTGAGAGAGTGTCAGTCCAAACCCTCTCCGCGTGCAATAGTGCAACAGCAAGTGCCTGGAAAAGCGTCCTAAGTCCATTGTGCCTTTGTAAGTGGCCAAGATATCCAAAGAGGTTCCTGGTCTTCCCCAGAAAAACTTCCACAAATTTTCCTCTACCTGAATCCTGTAGAAAACACAACAACCAAACACCAGCACGCGCCAATCATAAGAGAGGAAGAGAGTTTGAGAAAACAAACATTTTTGGGTTTCTAGTGATTCTGGCTCTGAACCAGCTAGAGCACCCCCTCACCAATGTTAAGCTTATCCCCACGCCGGGCTCCAGACGTTAAGAGAAACAGATAAGAAATAGAAAACAACTCAGAAAAAAGAGAAAAATAGATATTTTTTTTATGCAGCTGCTTGTCCCACCTACCATTTGCAGGGCTTGTCCTCACATCTATGGAATCAAATTGCACCAGGCCAATTTTCCTGTAACAATTATAAACCAAAGCCAACACCAATCAGAGAAGTAATTAAATGAACATTCTGGGGTGTCTATTGATTCCTGCTGTGAACCGGCTAGAGCACCCCCTCACAAAATCAGGCTTTCTCCTGCAGTGCTAGCTCGGCCCCCCAGCTTGGCAGCTGTCCCCAGCTGGTTTTAGTCTCCAACTATGCCAAAGCAGCACATCCCGCACAGGCTCCCTGGAGGAAAAATAACCTGAGTCCGCTGCACCATTTCCATCTTCCAAAGACATTCCCCGTCTACAGAACCAACACCTTCTCCTTCTGTCTTGTCAAACAAGGTGGATCCTTACCCAAAGAAGCGCTTCAGATGAAAATCAGCAGCCTTATGCTTAAGAGCAGTACTTTCCAATTCCTCCAGCTGATAACTGCTGCGCTCAAACTTGGATGCCACGCAATACAGTTCATTTCATAGGTTAGCAAAGAGCTTTCCCCACTGGGAATACAGACTCCTATTGTAAAGCAAAAAAAATTCCCCTTTCTACAATGGATCTCAGAGGCAGTGGGAGCAGCGCTTTTCCCATTTGCAGACTGACACCATGCAGGTCTTCTTCAACCTTTCTGCCACCTTTTCCAGTTTCTTGTATTGCCTCAGGAGCTGTTCCTCACCCGCTTTGACAAGTTCTTCCAAGGTCTTGACCTTCCACCAATCCACGCCCAAAAATATCTCCGTCCCAATGTTCACTAGGAGCACAGGTTGCTGCCCAAGGAGTAATTTGTAAGGCAAGTAGCCTGTCAATTCCATCACGGAGATCCTTTCCGCAAAGATGACCACTGGAATTTTATCCTTCCACCGCTTGCTATCCTCTCTGCACATCTTCACCAGGGTTTCCTAATGGTTTGATGCCCACACTTGATCATCCTAGCGCCCTCCAGATAGTATTCTGTCACACGGCCATATTTAACCCCGCAACTCTGGACCAGTGCTATCAAACAACCCCTGAACTCCATGCCTCCATCCACTGTGATCAGCCAAAGGGACCGGTGCTGTGAAAACCAGTCCTCCTCTAAGAAATGGGCAACCTTATCTGCTGACAACTTTACCAGAGGGCGCACCCCTACCCATCCTGAGAGGTTTTCCCGCTCAACAAGCAAGTATGCAAACTTCCCCGCCTTGATGTGTACCACGTCAAGGGAAACCCATCCAGAAAGCGCTTCCTCCCCATAGGATGACCAAACTCCTTGGGAAACCACAAGCTTTTCTGTTGACAGGCCTTGCACAACTTTACACATTCACAGACCACACGCACAACTCCTGGCCACCCAAACCTTGCCTTCACCCTCCTTTGTGTCTCAATCTTGCCCTGTTTGCCCAAGTTGTTGTGGAGACACATCAGGATCACATCCTGGTCCATCCTTGACATCCCAACCACAAGCCGCACAGGCGCACTCTGCTGCCGCAGTTGGTCTTCCTGCAAATGGAATTTCCCCGCTTGCTGCTTTGCCCAGAAAATTAATGCACTACTTGTTCTGTTGGCGAAACAGAGACCCTGCAAGTAAGAAGACAAAAAAGTGTAGCGCCCTGACTGGCGCAGCAGTAGCCAAACCTCTGCTTCCACCACTACTACCCAGATGACTGGGGATTCCATGTTGAGGGGTTCCCCTCCTATGTACAGATCCTCCTGAGGATACCCTGAAAGCGCATATGGCATTGTGAAAGCCTTCCTGGAAACATGAACCAAACTAAAAGAAAAGAGCTGTAGAAATTCCACCCCCCTGTTCATAGGGGTGTTTGGCAGCACCAGCAAGTTGATCATTTGTGCCAAGGTGCCTGTGTCCACCAAGAGCTCAAAGTGCCCGCTCCAGAGAAGATGCTGGAGCAGCCATACAATCTTGGTAACCCCACACAACTCCAACTTTTGCTGCAGTTAGCGGCTTTCCATTGCAGTGAAGGTAACCAATTCATAAAGTAACGGCAAATCCTTTCTGTCCTCCTCCTGAGTCAAGACTCCCCCTGCGCCAAACTTTCTAGAGTTGACCGCAAAACATATCCCTCTGGCATTGGGATTGACGTCCCTCAGGATGATGTTGCGCCCCACAATCTTCTTGAGCTTTGTAAATGTGTTGTCACACCTGGTAGTCCATTCCAACTTTGTGAATTTCTGCCTCAGTGCTTTCAAGGGACTTTCTACTTCTGTAAATTTCTCAATAAACATATGGATGTAACTGCACATTCCTAATAACTTCAGAATGTGCAATACTGTCCATGGGGTTGGCTACTCAAAAACTTTATTCCATTTCTTTGCAATGATCTGCCTACCTTCAAAGGAAACCACCTGTAACAAGAACTCAATTTCCAGGATGCAGACCACCAGTTTCTTCCACAAAACTGTGAGCCCCTCCTCCTCATTCCAAAACAACATCAGCTCCAGCATCTCTGCATAATCTTAAATGAAGCAACAGACTGCAGGGGCCTCTGCCAATACTGCGCCTCCATAATCCTTCCTTGGACCTTAAATACCCGCATCATTGATGAAGATTTGAATGCCCTCCAGAAGGTCTTTGCACAGGATCCAATTCATTTGGGCCTGTTAAACTGCCACTGAGTTAGTTGCGCTTTGCCAAAGCTGTGTCAGTTGCATCCTAACCAACCCAGTCTTGAATTGCATCAGTAGTTGTGAGTTAGGATGGAGCTCCCGCTGGTCATACCCACCCATCACATCTACCAATTCATAACACGTGTTTCCTGCAATTGAATCCATGAATTCTTCCTTGCACGGGGGCAGTCCCATGGTGCTAATGGTTAAGGAGTTGGTTTGCTGCAGTTCATGAACAATCCTAAACAACTTCCTTTCCTGCTTGCTTGTAGCAAATACTGGGCTGGATTATCTTGAAGTGGACTTCTTGTAAAGTCCTGTCCTCACGGGCTTGCAAATCAATTCCAAAAAGGATTCCAAAATGGTCCACGTAATTGGAATTGTCTTGATCTGCCATGGCTCATGTGGGGTTTTGGAATTGCGTAGGGGTTGCCAATCTCCCCCTTCAACAATCTGCGCTTGTCAAGCCCAAAGGAAAGGGCCTTCTTGCAAAGCACCAACACCAATGAGAACAAGTCCTTCTCCTCTGTTCTCAACCATCCTGGAAGTCCAAAGTTAAGAGCATTGACCTGCTTGTTTGTGATCCGTGCCAACCAGGTTATGCAACCGGACTTCTTCAAAGGCATCTCCCAAGGATTCCAAGACCAGGCCATGAGCCGTAGCTTCCCGTTTATCCCCTGTGGCATTGGCTTTTTTTGAGGCCAAACTTTTTGCACAACAGGCTTTTACTTTCCCACATTTCACCTTGCCATCCATATACCACCCCCTTTGTCATTTTGAGCCTTAAAAATAACCAAACCGCGGCATCTGCCTTTGCTCACAAATGTGGAACAATGATAGGTTTTTTGAAATGCAGTAACTCCCAGAGATTCATACTGAGGAAGGGAACTTAAATCTTCCACCTGCGGCCCTCTTCCTGCTCCTTGCTAGTCAACTGCCCGTGCAAAGCTGGAGTTTGACCCACATGGTAACCGCAGCTGACTAGGCAAAATCCTTCATGGGGCAACATTTACAGTTTACTCCCCTTTCAGACTCACCGTTGCCACACATCACCGGTCCCCGCACCCATTTTCCTTTTCCACTGTTGCAGATTGTCTTCTTGAACCGCGCGCCAAACAAATCCTTGACCTTTAATGCTTCCCTACATGCCTCTGAGTTGAAGGCCATTTGGGCCTGGAATCTGAACATGAAATGCTGACCCAAGATCATGCTTCCGCATTCCACCAAAAGGAACAATTGGGGCTTCTGGAACTTTGCAATCTTGACCTCCTCGCCACCACTACCTCATCCATGCAACATTCTCTGCCATTCAAGGACCAAAGCCCCATCACGCACTTCCTCTGCACCAAACCCAGCTTGTCCACCAAACTCAAAGGAAGCAAACCAACCATTGACCCATTATCCACCATTGCCAATACCTTCCTTTCCGCAATTTTCATTGCAATGTAGGCAAGCCAAACCAATACAGACTTTAACCGGTACAGATTGCAATCTACCTCCTCCTCCGGCATGTTCACTGGCTGGACTGTTGTTGGAACCCAAACTTTCTCACACTCCTTCAATGCCTGGACCATCTTTTCAATGACCGCCAAAGACACCGCAGCTAATCCCTGCAGAGTTAGGGGTATTGGCGCTTCATTACCCATCACTCTTCATACAATATCCATGGTGTTTTTTCTCCCCGCAGGATTTTCTGGTTTTCTTTCCCCTGTTGGCACGCACACAACTGCTTTTGGGGCCAGTTGTTTTTATTTAACATCAACGTACATCCTATCTACTGCGGCCTGTTAATCTGCTGCCAACCGCTTTACCTTGGCCTCCACTCTTGGAGCTTCCCATATTCCAGGTGTGGTGAAAATCCTGAGCAATACCCAAGCGGCATCAGTTAGAGCCTTTGCCCTTTCTTGTATTTTCACCATAGGAGGAAGCTGACCTGTTGTTGATTCTAACAATTCCCCAAACGGGAATATTTACCTCAAGCTGGATGTGAAAACCAACCCCTCATTCATGTCTTGAGTGAGGTGGGTGCACCCCAACTTCCAGTGCCCCTTTTCCCCGCAGTACATACAAGCCTCCCCCCATGAAACCTCTGGAGGGCCCTCTGGGAGGCCGGAAGCCTTCAACCATATGAGGTGGCATTGAGTGCGGCTGGGTCAGAGCCATTGTCCGGTTGAGGAATATTTTCAGATCCGGCAAGATCTCTGTCATTTTTTACATTGAGGGTTCTAGAGCTTGCTGGGGCATTGCGGCGCAAAAGGGTGTTGAATGTTTTGTTGCGGGTTCTTGCACAGAGGCTGGAACCAAGAGCATCACTGACTTCTTGGAGACGACTGGGTATGTTCTTTCCCTGTCTGCAAAGAGCTCATCTAGGTTTATTTCCGCCTCCATGGCCTGGCAGATGACCAATAGGTCCAGAAGAATTGCAACACTCCCATCTAACAATTGTTTGACCAGGCTGTGATTGTACAGATACAGTTGCACTTGCAAGAAATTTTGAGGTGCAAGCCCACCCAAAGATGTGGGCTGTAAGACTCCAAACAGTTCTGGTTTTTGGCAGTTCTGCGGAGGGGAAAGTTGCTTTTTCAGGCTGCCCTCCTGAGCTTTACAAAAAATATCTAGATGTAACCAGAATCAAGTTCCAGAACCTTGTAGCTTTAGAATCACATAGAAGGAATAACTTTTTAGTAAAAAACAGCAAGGAAGAAAACACACTCTGAGACAAGAGGGTGCATGGAAGACTTGAAAAAAATATTTTATAGCCTGTTTCAGAGTTCAATAGTAAAGTGCAGCTGAAAGTAAAAGATCCCACAAGCTAATAGCTCTGGTTGCAAAAAGAGGCTCAGGAAAGATCTACTCAATCCCAATACTCCTCCAAGTTCTCAATGAACCTGCCCAACTTAGACAATTGATTGCTTGAAGGTACAAGGAGGGTACCATATAATTGTTGGAGGCCTTAATACCAAAGCAACTTGTCTGTGAAGTTCCAAAGCAGAATAATGACGCAGTTGAACAAGAATAACCCAACACTTCTCAAGGAACTCAAGATTAGTGTGGCAGAATTTAACTATCAGGGAAATTCAGGGAGGCTTAAAACTCCAGGTTCAAACTTAATAAACCTCTTAATCAAACGTGACTGTTTCAGAAAGACAATAAAATGAATTATCAGGACCAAATTGGTCAGAGAAATGGATCAAAAGAGTGGTTTAATGCACTCAATAATTCAACCAAATGAATTCTTCTTCAACCAGCAAGGCTATTGGTTGGTGATAAGGATGAGGAACAGGGGATAATCAACAGATATATCCAGCTTTATTATGATGATTATGATGAGCCACAAAGGGGGATACCCTTATTTATTGATCAGAGGATCAGCTGATTATTCAATACCACAATGGATGATGAATGGGTCATATGGGACAAAGGCAGGGGAGAGCCCCTCCTTTTATGGGCAAGAGACCCTGTAAACTATTTACATTGGGATAACACAAATGAGAGCGGAATTTTTTTTTGACAAAAATGCAATGATAAGGGAAACTAGTAATTAAAACAAAACAAACAAGAGACAGGAAGATAGTGACATGGGAAAAAAGTTTGAGACAAAAAGGAAACCAGCCTGTTGACAGGGATGAGTGGCAGGTGGGTGATTGTCCGCCACTTTGAGGATGCAAGGATGCAACAGGCAACAGTCAAGCAGAGAGTTCCTGAACATGAGATGATCAAGGTGCAAGCGGATGCTGATGGGAGCCAGCATATTGGCAAGTGGCTGCAGAAACAATGATGATGGGGGGCTGATATCACTGACTTTGAGAGATAGATTGAGCAAGGTTCTGATACTGAGGAGAAGATGATCATTGAGATTGATGGATTTGATTGGGCATAGATGATTGGAGGATGAGATTGGTAGACAGTTGATGAGACCAATCTGATGGCTGACCAAGCCAGGATCAGTGCCTAGGATGATGATGATCTGAGGATGGGAGGAGGAGGATGAGAGGTTTCACTTGTAGGATGATTGGGATTAGACAGGAATTTGATCTGAATGAATGGATGATGAAGATTGACAAGGAATTTGGGATGATGGGAGGATGAGGAGGGGAATGACCATCTGCCCGTTTGGCCAAAGAAAATCAGACACCAAGTGCAAAGAGAAGGAAGAATGCATGACCTGGCGACTTGAACACCCAGGGGTACCTTCCCTAGACTGCTAGGACAGGGAGAAGTTGGAGAAACAGAAAATGGAAGAGTTTCCAACACAGAATTTTTATATATATAGGTATAATTTTTGGATAAGATAAAAAACTAAGAAAATTTGTTTTTTTAAATGTTCCCCTTTTTTCTTGAGGTGTACAAAATTGGTCACCACATCTCACCCCAACTTAAAAACTGTCCCTAGTCTGTATCTTGAGATTTTGGAGATATTGAGAAAAGGAGAAAAGGAGAAAAACAAAAAAATTTGCCATTTCTTGATCTTGAGAGTGATTGAAGAGTTGAGGGAAAAAAAATCTTGATCCATTCAAGAGAGTCCTAGAAGCGGCAGGAGAAAAACAAAGAGGCCATCCCAGGTGCTCAGGTATGTGGCATAAAGCAGAGTTTTAAAACAAAAACAAATGCAGTAGATGACCCTGGTGGTGCAAAATTGGGAGGACTTACTTTGATCCAAAATTACCCCCACAACAATGAAACCTCTTGACTTGATCAGCAGAGGAATTTCTGGCCAACTGAGTACCATCCAGTTCTTTCAAAACATATGATCCACCTCTGACTTTACAAAACACTCAATAAGGACCATTCCAACAATTTGAAAAGAGCTTTCCCCACTGAGTCCCCAAGGATAAATTATGATCCAAAACTAGATCACCAGGATTTAAGGAATCCTTGATTCAATTTGCATTTTTATCTTCCCAATACTGAACTGATTTTTTTCTTCATTCCGTCATCTTCTGATAAGCTTTGTCACAAATTTCTTCACTTGACTCCAGTTTCTTGGATCTGGAAACTAATAGTTCAGTGGTTGAGGAAACCTGCTCCCATGAGATACCCAGGAAAGATTCAATTTCAAGATCAAGAGAAAGGACAGCCTTTTGGCCAAAAATGATTTTTTAAGGTGAGTAACCAGTGGTCTGTTTGGTTGATATTCAATCAGAGAAGAGAACCAGAGGAAGAAATTTGCAACCATTATTTCCACTTTCACCAGCCAGTTTGAAAAGAGCAGCCTTCAAAGGAGCATGGCCTTGTTCCACCATTTCTTGGCCTTCTGGATAATAAGGATTGTTAACCCAATTTTGTCCAGGAAGTGATCATATCATTTCAGCAGGTTTTCCACCAAATTCAGAGCCACCATCAGTAGAATAAGATTGAGCAAAGCCTTAATGCATTTTCCGTTTCTCATAAAGGAAAGCTGCCACTGATTCAGAGCTGAGATTCTGAAGCAATTTTGCTTCAACCCATCCAGGAAAATTATCTTTTGCCACAATGAGATACTTAGCATCACCTGCCTTAATATGAACCACATCCATAGAAATCCTTCCAAAAAAAGTGGAATCCCCAGTAGGATAAAAGATTTCCCCTGGGGGCCCAAGATCAAGTTTCTGAAAAAATTCACAATCTGGAACCATTGAGAGATTGATTTCTTCAGTGATGGCCACCAGAATTGTTTGGATACGGGTTGATAAGTTTTGGTTTCCCCACAATTACCAACACCCTCATGGATATTTTCAAGTACTGAAGCTTTCTTAGCAGGTATAGTAACAACAATTAGAGCACAAGGATTTCCTCTTTTCATAATCCTAGAACCTTGGAAAAATAAATTAGAGGACTTTCTTTGAAGGGATTGGAATTCTTTAGTAGAGAGATCAGGAGGCTTTTGAAGATTTAAAAGGTACTTCTCTAATCTAAGCCAGAGCCCTTGTTGAAATCCAGAATAATCTTGAGAGGAGAAGGAGAAGACAGGATGGATTAAAGGCTCTTCTTCATTGAAATCCATTCCAACATCAGATTTTTCATCTCCAAGAGGATGTCAAGATAAAACATCAGACATGGTGAAAGATTTTGAAGGCCTTTGAACAATATCAAAAGATAAAAACTGAATAAAAGCCACCCAAAAAGTCATAGGAGAATTTGGAAGGCTGGGAGAATTGATCATTTCAATGATTGATTGAGCGTTCACTTGTAATTCAAAATTTTGACCCCAGAGGACTGTTTGAAGTTTCTTCAAAATTTGGGCCACACCACAGACTTCCAGTTTTTGTTGAAATTATCTGGATTCCACATCTGAAAATAAAAAGGATTCATAAAGAGCAGGATGGTCCCAACCATTTTCATCTTCCTTAGTAAGAACAGCCTCAACAGATTGATAACTAGAATCAACATCCAGCTTGATCTTGCCAGCTCCTGTTTCATAAGAGATCTTCTTCAACACTATGTCTTTTCCAAAAATTGTTTTGAGAAACTGAAACAAATGTTCACAAGCTTGGGTCCAAATCCATTCAGCTTGTTCCCTGGTTAGAAGACGCAAAGTGGCACATATTTTGGATAAAGATGGAATGAAAATTTGAACATAAGTTACAACGCCTAGAAAGCCTCTAACTTGAGTGGGATTGATTGGAGTGGGCCAAGAGATGATCTTGTTGACTTTGGAAGGTGCCATCCTCCTTCCTTCCTTGCCGACCACATGGCCAAAAATTTCCAGAGCAGGGACACAAGCAGCCAATTTGGATCCAGAAACAGTCAGCCCCAATTCCTCAATTAAAAACAGAATCATTTCCAAAGTAGTAGCATATTCCCAAATGAATTGACAAATCCCTGAATTCCACAATAAGAGCTTGTTATCATAATCAGAAACTGGAACTTTAATTCTGAAATTTTCAATAAAGATCCCAGAATGATCAGGAATTTCATCCAGAAGGATCCATATCATTTGATCCTGATAGACTGCAACCAAATTGGTGGCACCTTGAGGAAATTGAGTAAGCTGGAATTGACCAAGAGTACTATCAAAGTTAGTGACAGGACAAGAGATAGGATGTAGAGATTGTTTGTCATAGCTACCCATAATGTCCCCCAGACCATAGCAATCTCTCCCAAAAAAAGATTCCACAAATTCTTCAGTAGCAGGAGGAACACCAGAGTCTTTAATTGTAACTTTGTTTAGAGGTTGGAGATTGTGAACACCTCTACGTTTACCGTTACTTTTGAGGACGCAGAAAACAGGGCTGGAATAGCTGGAAGTTGACTGTTCATATAGACCAGTACAGACTTTTTTTCAGATCAACTTTAGAAATTCATTGAATTTAGCAGCAGGGATTGGAATATTTTTCTTTTGCCAGGGATTGTTCTCAACTATGAGGATGATGTAAGGGAGACCATAGGATTCTTTCAAGAGACCTCTCTCTTCTTCAAAGAAGGAAATAGACCTTTCCCTCAGAGATAAGACATTTTTTATCAAATTCAACTCATCAGGAACAAGCCATCCATCTGGACTAAAGTTGACAAGTTTCAGACGTTCTTCAGTGACACAACCACAAGGCACAAAGGGACCAGCAAAAAATTGAGATAAACCACAGTAAAGATCAAAAGATAATGGATGGCGCATGAGAGGAGGATTAAGGTTGAGGGGCATGGGCCAATTGATGGGTTGGACCTTTTTTGCAACTGGTTTATACTTGGTGGCAAAAGAGAGAATTTCCTGTTTCCTCCAAGCATTGACCAGCAAGACCTGACTGCAAAAACTGAGACCAAGTTCTAACATTTTCCACATCCTATGTTCTGAAACTTCTTTGAAGGGTGCTTTTTTCATAAAAGAAGAAACAAGGGATAATATGTTTCTCACAGGTGTGGAACAAGGTAGAGTTTCAAAAAGGTTGGTAGAAGAATGCCCTAGTGGTGCATAATTGGGAGGACTTACTTTGATCCCCAAGTGCCTCAACTGACGTCCATATTCCTCCATACAAAACCCATTAAGAAGAGAATCAAGATCAATATCTAGTTTATAATTATTTCATAGATTAGCATCAGAACTAAAAGAAGATTGAAAAGGATCAAGATAAAAAGGGGGGGAAAACACAGATCCAGAGAGAGAGTGAATATTTTTGGGATTTTTTACTTTGACATGTTTTTGATTTTTAATACTTTCCAGATCAGAAGAAAATGATGAGAAAAAAGAAAAATAAGCCTCTGGGATGAGAGTTGGTCCTTGAGTTGAAGTCTGAGGCTGGGAAGAACTAAAACTATCAGTAGAATCAACTATTCTGTTAAAAAATGAGTGGAATTATAAGTTTCCTTCTTCTTCCCCTTTAGAACTGATTTAGGAGGATGACCAGAGAAATCTCTTTCCCAATGACCAGAATCCAAGGAGCAGAGAGGAATTTCAATCTTCCTTCCATCAGCATTTGGCAGAAGTATTCTCTCCCCAACTTGATCAGAAAACATCAAGTTAGCACCAAAGTCCATTAAAAATGGTTGGCCCAAAATCATAGGTCCTTCCAAACGAGTAATCCAAAACTGACAGGTTCCAAAAATATCTCAACCAATTTGAACTGGAACATCTTCAGCAATACCAACTAACTCACAAGACTGATTCCCTATTCCATAAAACGCAGAGTTGAAGCTAACTCTAGGACTGAGCTTGATTTTGCAGGCCATAGAATGCAAAATCAGGCTAAGTTGAGAACCAGAATTGACCAGGAGAGAAACCGTTTTATCCAATTTTCCCAGACAACAAGGAAGAGAACCAAGCAGAAAAGAGTACAGTTTTGAATCTGAGGAAGTATCAGCTCCGCAAGAGTCCTCAAGAAACATTCCAGAGGAAACCTTCAATTATTCAGAGAAAATTTCCACACATTGACAAGGGACCCATTTTTTCATCCCTTCAGCAACAGAGGGTGAAATTGACAGGAGCTCAGCAACAGATTATTCAGGAATTTTCAGATCAGAGATTTTCTTAGTACCCCTTCCACAGCATTGGGGTGGTCCTTAGAGATTCCCCCCTTGAAGAAAACTTTGGGCTGGGTGGAGGGAGGATACTCAGGTGAAGCAGAATCAGCAGTTTGGGGTGTTGCAACAGGTGGAAGACAAGGATTGGTGTGGTTTTAAAACCTTTCCATCAGAGGTTCTGTTTCTACGTCCATGTCTTCCACCACAGAGGAAAGAGGTTCAGGGGAGGATTGAAATTTGACTGGTTTACAAAGGATAGTGGATGGCATAGGAGGAGCTTTGTGAAGTTTGGGTTCCTCATGTTGTTTCCTAGCCGGATTGGATTGATAAGCTCCATAGAAGCTAGAGGAGGAGATAGCAGGAGGATACCATGGTTGAAGAGTAACACAGGAAGATTGAAAATCCCAAGAGGCCAAAGATGCTTTCTTAGGAGGAGATGGCTGAGAAGAGGCCACCACATGACGGATAGGGCATGATGAGTCAGAAGGGATCAGAGCACAATTAGGAAGAAAAAAATTATTTCCCTTCTGTTACTTCAGCTTTTCCTTCTTATCCTTCTGGAGTTCTGGGCATTTTCCAGTTCCATGAAGTTCCCTATGACAATAGTAGTGGACCAGAGTGGATCTAGGAATGGAATTAGAAGGTTTGGGGGCAGCAAGAGCAGAAATCTTTTGATCCATTTTATTTTTGAAAGCTTGGAGAAGTTTTTTGATTTCATCAATAGTTGCAGTTTCTTTGTTAGCCTGAGGATTTGATTTGGGATGACAACTGGCCTCCATTTTCCTCATAATTCTTTTAGACTCATAAAATGAGGGAGCAGGAACAGGTTTGTTGGTGTGGGGTTTCTAAAAAGTTAGGGAAGTTTGACCTTTCATGACTTTATTCACAGCAATCTTAAGAACAATAAAAGCAGGAAGCTTGAAATTATTATCCCTAATTGTGATTATAGCTCCAGAACTAACCAATTTATCCCTTATTTGCTCCTGGAATCCTAGCAAAAAAGATTGGAAAAATTGGGCTCATATTTTTTCCACGGTGTTAATATGATCATTTCTAAGGAGATAAAATTGGATAGGATCCAGCTATTTCCTAAAAGATTGATAATCAGAGGCTGAATAAATACCATCCTTTGAGATCCACTGAGAGACAAGATCATCCAATTCCTGTAGCATAAATCAAGCTATATCTATCTTTCCCCAATACGCCAGCATGGCTTCCCTTAGAAGCATCCAGTTATGAGATTAGAATCTATTAAAATACTCAATTACTTCCATAACTTCATCACAGTAAATAAAGATCATAATTCATATGAAATATTCTATTTGCTAGCTCCATCCACTTCTGCAGCCATTTTGCAAGAATCCAGGAATTGTTTGACATTTGTCCCATTGAAACCCAAGTTCTTCTTCTGGGGTTTGATCATGACCATCTTAGCACAAACAGAGGAGGAAGTACCAATACATTAAATTTTGACAGGGTTTTGGATCTAGCTGAGCACAGAAAAGAGACAAAAAAGAAAAGAAAAAAATTGGATTTCAAAGTTGATTCCAAAAATCTTGGAATGTAAATCTCAAAGTTGCTGGTTTGATCCCAGCCCGGGGTACCAAATGTAAGACTCCAAATGGTGCTGGTTGTTAACAGTTCTTCGGAGGGGAAAGGTCCTTTTTTAGGCTGCCCTCCTGAGTGTTACAAAAAAGATTTAGATGTAGCTGGAATCAAGGTCCACAAATTTTTAGATGTGGAATCATGGAGAAGAGATAAATTGGTAGTAAACAACAGCAAGGAAAACAACACCCTCTAAGACAAGAGTTTTTAATCTAAGAGACTTTCAAGTCAAGATAAGAGAAAAGCAAGGACGGACAATTTTGACATGAGGATGATCAACCTGGTGGGAGAAGTCAGGAGGGAATGAAATCAGAGTGCCTGGGTTGATTGGTGGTCAGAATCAGTGATTTGATTGCATGTATCAGAAAGAGCGGTTTAATGAGTGAGAAATAGAGAATCCATGAAAGTGGGGCTGAATGGGTGAAGAAGAATATTCATATGAGTCAATCAAGAAATCCAGGTAAGAATCAATTCAGAACAAGAAACACCAATGACATGAGTCTAGACATGGAAAGCTTGGTAAAAGCCTTAGAACACAATATTGAAAAACATGAGACATAAGTCACACACCAAAAATGACAGATCAATCTTCACCCAGAGGGAAATAAACAGCAATAACACTGAGACAATAAACTGGATATTTTAACCTGGACTATCAACCATAACATCAACATGTACCCTTCAATTATACAGGATGAGGTTGTAATAGATGAGAAAGATAGGGTGGGAAATATACGGATAGAGAAAAAAAATTCACTATCTCAACAAGAGGGTTTGGGGAAGACTTGAACAAAATACATTATAGCCTGTTTCAGATTTCAATAGAAAAGTGCAGTTGAAAGTAACAGCGCCCACAAGCTAATAGCTCTGGTCATAACAAGAGACTCAGCAAAGATAAACTCAATCCAAATACTCCTCCAAGTTCTCAATGAACCTGCCCAACTTAGACAATCAATTGCTTGAAGTTACAAGAAGGGTACCAGATAACTGTGGAAGGCTGTACTAACAATGCAACTTGTCTTTGAAGTTCCAAAGCAGAACAATGACACATTTGAACAAGAATAACCCAAGGAACTCAAGATTAGTGTGGCAGAATTCAACTATCACAGAAATACAGGGAGGCTTAACACTCCATGTTTAAACTTAATTAACCTCTTTATCAAATGTGACTGTTCCAGAAAGACAATCAAATGAATGATCAAAACCAAAGTGTTCAGAGGAAGGGATCAAAGGAGTGTTTTAAAACACTCAAGAATTCAACCAAATGAATTCTTATTCTGCCAGCAAGGCCATCGGTTGGTGAGAAGGATGAGGGACAGGGGATAATCAACAGATATATGCAGCTTTATTCTTATTATGATGATGATGATTATGAGTCACACAGGGGGATACCTTTATCTATTGATCAGATTATTATATGATGATTTGATACCACAATGGATGATGAATGGGAATATGGTACAAAGGCTGGGGAGAGCCCCTCCTTTTATGGGCAAGAGACCCTGTAAACTATTTACAATGGGATAACACAAATGACAGCGGAATTTTTTTTTGACAAAAATGAAATGATGAGGGAAACTAGTAATGAAAAAAAACAAACAAGAGACAGGAAGATAGTGACATGGAAAAAAAAGGTTTTGAGACAAAAAGGAAACCAGCCTGTTGACAGGGATGAGTGGCAGGTGGATGTTTGTCTTGGGATTTGCGGATGCAAGGATGCAACAGGAAACATTCAAGCAGAGATTTCCTGAACATGAGATGAGCAAGGTTCAAGCAGTTGCTGATGGGCGCCAGCAAATTGGCAAGCGGCTGCAGAAACAATGATGATGGGGGCTGATATCACTGACTTTGAGAGAGTGTGTGAGCAAGGATCTGATACTGAGGAGAAGATGATCATTGAGATTCATGGATTCAATGGGCCATAGATGATTTGAGGATGAGATTGATAGACATTTGATGAGACCAAGTTGATGGCAAACTAAGCCAGGATCAGTTCCTAGGATGATGATGATCTGAGTATGGGAGGAGGAGGATGAGGGGTGGCACTTGTAGGATGATTGGGATGAGGCAGGAATTTGATCTGAATGAATGGATGATGAAGATTGACAAGGAATTTTGGCATGATGGGAGGATTAGGAGGGAAATGACCATCTGTGCGCTTGGCCAAAACAAAAATCAGGCAGGCCAAAAAAAAAATCAGGCGCCAATTGCAAAGAGGAGGAATTGAACGCATGACCTGGGGACTTGAGCACCCCAGGGGTACCTTTCCTAGACTGCTAGGACAGGGAGAAGTTGGAGAAACAGGAAATGGAAGAGTTGCCAACACAGACTTTTTTTTTATATAAATTTTGGATAAGATAAAAAAATAAGAAAAGTTTTTTTTAAATTTTGCCCCTTTTCTTGAGGTGTACCAAATTGGTCACCACACTGCTTCATAGCTCCCATCTGTCCCAAAACAACCTTGTTATTTTCCAAGTACCCGTAGATTGGCTTGAACTTTGACATGTATTCCACCAGACCTTTGCGCATCCATTGCTTGCTTCTGCCGGGGCTTGTTTTAAAGTACTTTCCCAAAAAGGGGGCTGACGCTTTCCCTACCTCACCAACATCATTCTCTTTAATTTTCCCCAATCCTTCTGCTTTTAACCAACCATCTCCTCCACATCCAAATCTTCTCCTCCTCCATGATAAAAAGTAAAATGGTACAGACCTTATCCGTTCCCATTGCGCCCTTGGAGTCTGAAATCCCTTTGAACCTAGAAATAAATTGCTCCACGTCTCTGGTGTTGAACCAGAGGTGAGGAAAGTCCCTTGGCCTAAGCCATACGCGCCAAGAAACCTTGACCACCATTTCCAACAATCCTTCTTCCAATGGGGGGGCAAAATCACCTGTCCTAGCAGCGTGAGCAGCTGGTGGTGGAGTTTGATTTGGGGGTTTGAGAGCCAATCATGAGGAAAAGCAGATGGATTTTGGCTGAATCCTGTGTTACCTTTGAGAGACTGAGAACAAAATATATTTCCCGGCCAGACCCCCAGATGTTGAAAGAAGAGACTGGAACTCTCCAAGTTGTTCTTAAGTTTGGAAGTCATTGGTCCTAGCATCTTTAAGGAGTGTGATGAGCCCTTTGAGAGAGAGAGAGAGAGATTTATTCCACCTTTTGGAAATTTGGTGGGGAAGTGTATTGCACCCCTTCCACACACCCTTACCTAATTACAAGCAAAAATACAACCCAACAAAAACCAGCAATAACCCTGAGAAACAGAAACCCTAACCCAACCCTATCCTCCCCTCCCAAATTCTCACACTGCTGCATTAATTGGGTTTGTCCTTCTCATGGCGCACTCCATGCTGTACTCAGAATCCCCCCCTGCCTGTAGCCATCCAAACTCCATCAGTCCTCTGCTTTTGCAAACTGCGTAGTTTTTCCTTCTCATGGCGCCCTCTGGGCCCTACTTGGAGCGCCTGCGCTTACTTTACCCGCTCAATGTGCCTTCTGCACCTTTGCCTCAATCCCCAATCCCAAATCCTGATCCCTAGCTGCACCCGCAGTAGCTGCTGCTGAGGACACAGTACTGGCCCCATGCTGAGCTACCTTGCCCTTGTTGCTGATTGCGCAGCCCAACTGCTGAGTTTTTCCATACTCATTTCTGAGCGTGCAGGCCGCAACTGGTTACCAATCCATTTATATAAAATGCCACCACAGCAGGTTTCATGAAAATAGCGGATTTCAAGCATCAAAACTGCTATTGATGCACCATCATTCATCCACCATCCATCCCATGCAAAACACCTATCCAAACCTCTACCCCAGAAAATCCATACCATTCCCATCTCAATTGCCTCACACACATCTCATCTCCAACACTTCACATCTCTATTGCTTCACATCTCCATTGCTTCACACAAATCCCATCATCATCTCATCACCCCACATCACATCACCATCTTTCTCAACATTTCCAATCAAACTTCCCGGCAGCATTTTGAAAACACAAAGAAGCTGACTGAATTTTTTTTTTATTAGACTCTGAATCAGAAGCTGATTTGGAATCAACTTGGTTAGCTTTGAATTCTCTATTGGAAAAGCAATACATTGTTCCAATACAACAGACCCTTGAACCCTATTTATGAAAGGCAAAAGCTTCATATCATCCCCAACTTTAGCTTCCAGCAACTGTTCAGAACTTTATTTCCTTCATTAATGAAACTTTTGGAGATCATTGAAGACCACCACATCTTCCAAGAAAATTCTTGGAATCCTGAACCCAATCCAGATATCCAACTGGCTGTTTCTCTTTGTAGACTGGGATCAAATGTAAATGGAGCAGAAATTGATTGATTACAAAATATATTCTCAGTCAGTAATGGAACCATTGACTTACCCACTAAAATAGGCATAATTTTTATCCTATCTTTCCATTTATCAGTCCTTTCTTGGCCAACCAAAAAGGAATGCAAGGGAATATATCAATTAATGGAGACTGAAGGCTTTTCTGGTTGCATTGGTTTTGTAGATGGAACCACTATCCCCTTGATTCAAACACTCAAGCTAGATGGAAACGAATATTTTGATTGGAAAAAAATGCAATTGATTCATTTTTTTCCAAATTCATTGATGAAAACTTTGATAACACATTGACCAAATATGTTTGATCTGTTTTTGTAGATACTCTGTGGAACTAAAAATTGTTTGTGATAACAACAAGAAGTTTATATCCCTCCATGCTGGCCTTGCAGGGTCTTTTCATGATTCATATGTTTTCAATCAGATGTGGATTTCCCAAAAATCACAGAACTACTTTGACCAAAATCAATACCTTCTGGCCAATTCAGCTTATGCAAGCAGGAAATATGTGGTTCCAGCATACCACAATGTTTCATCCAACAATTAAGCCAAAACTGATTTCAACTATCATCTTGCCCAATCACAAGTTTGGATTGAGCATGCCATAGGTTTCCTGAAAGGAAGATGGGCCAGCTTAAGGGAAATGCAAAACCAGCTACAAAATTCCAAAGACATGAAGATCCTCATCAATTGGGTTATCATTTGTGTAATCCTTCAGAGCCTTCTGGCCTACATCAAAGATGAATGGGACAAAATATTTGAAGATTATATTCCCAATCCTCCTCAAATCCTCCTGTTCTCATCTTTTCCCTCATCTTCTGCCATGAGAGAGCGCATTCTCCCCCTAACACTGGCTCACTTTTCTGAGTAGCATATGGTTTTTAAATAGTTAAAAAATAACATCACACTATTTTTTTTGTTTTACAACCAAGAATCCTGGGCTGACTTGGGGGTTATTTTTTGTCTTTTTTTTTGGTGGACTTGGACAAAAAAACTCAAAACCTCCACCTCATACCTCACCCCACCAAAACACCGGTCCAATCCTTCCTTAACCTCTGAAAACCAAAAAAACCAACCAGTCCATTCCTTCCTCATCCTCACCAAACCACCTCACTGACCACTTCCACCTCACCATTCACCTCCACTTCAATTGTGCCCAGCACCCTGCCCCAGGTAAATACCCCGCCCTCCTGCTCCTCATCATCACCCCCTTCTCCTCCTCCTCCTCATCTTGCTAAACACCTCTATCCTCCTGCCCCTTAAAGCCATCCCCCCTCCTCCTTTTTTTTCCATTTGTTTCTTGTTTTGTGCTTGGAACCCTGCTTCTGGTAATCCACCCCTCCTCCTCCTCCTGCTGGATCAATTGATTTATTGATTGGAAATCCTCCCTCCTCCTCCCCCTGCCCAATCAATTCATCAATCAATTGGTCAGCCCCCGTCCTCCTGACCAATCAATTGATCAATTGGGAAGACCCCCCTCCTCCTCCTCCTGCTGGATCAATTGATTGATTGATTGGTAAGCCCTCCTCCTCCTCCTCCTGCCCAATCAATCAATCAATCAATCAATTGGTCAGCCCCCCTCCTCCTTACCAATCAATTGATCAATTGGGAAGCCCCCCCTCCTCCTCCTCTAGAACCAACCATGGCTGACCCAGACCTCCTTCCCCTCCTCCTCCTCAGGCCATCCGTGGCTGCCTTGCTCCTCCATTTCCCATCACCAATTACCCTTCTCCAGGTCATCCCCTCCTCCTCCTCCTCCTCTGCCTCCTCCTGAATGATTATAATGTCTTGCTGAAACTTTATTTCATTTCATTTTTCAAGCAGGAAGATTGACTGGTATTTCTTTTCTAAGTTTGTTGATCATCTACCTCTAATATAACTGACTGATGAATTTTTTCTTTTTGATTCCATTCAATGCAACACATTTTTCCACCCCTTCCTCCGCCTTCAACTTCCGTTTTTCTTTCTGTTCACTTCTTCTCCCACCAAAATCAAAATGCTAAACAATCACTTGTAACCTTTCTTGATCTTCACCTCAATTTAATTATTTGGGTGGGAGGAAAGGATTTGAAAAGCATACAGAAAGGTGGGAATAATAGGGCTTGTCAGCAAAAGAGGGCTCAATACCAAGATTCTGAAATCTCTTTGGGGATCAAAGAGGGAGGTCCAATGACCAGGTTGTGTGGTCTGAGAAAAACCTAAGGCCTTTGGATCTGTATCCTGCCATCACTGCTGAATAAAGAAACAACAGTTGAAGATGCCTCACCTGAAGAGTTTGAACAGGCCAAACAGAAGATCAAAAATTTCCATTTCTTCTCCTCTGGAAACATACCTGTTCACAATCAATTGGATCATGAGGCTCTGGTTACGAAAACTTAATTTTTCCCTTTGAATAAACTCTCTGAGAAACATAAGAAGCACATCAACTAACTCACAACATTCCTTCACCAATCTAAAAAGATTTTCAACACAGTGGGTCCCTCAAGATCTTGGGGTGGAAAAATGTTGGCAATTGCATGGCAAAAATTGATACACCCTTCTGAAAGATTTGGATGGTATTTGAAGAAAGCTTTTATTCAATCTTCTCCTCAAGGTTTTTATCTTTTGAACCTTATTTCAGAAACTTTCTCTCAAATTTAGGCCAGATGTTCCCAAAATTAGCCAGAATGGCACATGATTCCAACTGTGAAATAATGCGGGACAACAATATCCCCTCTTTCTCTTCATTGGAATTTTGATCCTGGCTCAATCCTTTTGACTGTGCCCCCCACATCACATTCACTTAAAATTCCTTCTACAATTCTCCTCACATTTAAAACAGTGAAATCTCTTCCTATTTCTTTTTAATCATGGTTCCAACCAAAAAATTGAATGGAAAAATCATTGAAAACAAGGAAGAATACCAATTATCTGATGGCCAATTTGTTTTTCCCAACTTGGGTTTGGGTATTGATTTCAAAGAAAAAGGTGTGTTTAAAATGATTTTTGTGGCCAATAACTACCAGCACTGTACTTTTCCAGCAGTGTAGACTGCCACTCATACAAGAATTGCAATGTCAATGCAAATCAACAAAACCACTCAAAACACTTTCAGGGACTTGTAAAGTAGACAAATATATTCTAGAAAAAAGATTCAAATAAAAATAAGAAAACTTTTTTCATTGGTGGGGTTAAAAATAGGCTCAAAAACTGAATTATTTGAAAATAATGTTTTTGGTTTTATTTTTAAATTTTTCATCAAAGCAAATATTTTACAAGCCAAAAAATTGATTAATTTCCTCTATTTCTTCCACAGTTCTACTGCTACCAATAAATGCCATGGCTATTGATAAACTATCTTTTTTTCCCATTTCCAGTCATTCCCTCTCCTTTTCCAGCCTCTCTTCCTGTTGATAATTCTCCTTTTCATCTTTTAGAAACTCCTGCTCTACCTGTTTCAATTTCCACTCAGCATCCAATTTCTGTTGATGAGCCAAACTCTTGGCTTTCTGCTTTTGAAAATCAATAGTCAGTTGACAATCCCACTTCTCCTTTTCAAATTGAAGTTTTTCACATTCAATTGGAAATTTCACTGTTTTTTGAGGGGAATAGGAATGATCTTGATTTTGAAAGCAAGGAGAATCCAATTCACTTACATGAATCTCACTTCTCCATGATCTCCTCAAAGCCAGAATAATTTGAAGTGTTTCTACTCTTTTGAAGGCTATTGGTGTTGATGTTGATGGAATTGGAGGCCTTTTGCTTTCCCTTTGCAGAGGAGGTTTGTGTGGGAAGGTCATCACTCTCATTTGAAGGGGATGTGGGAGGCCCCATTGGCCTGATTGTTTGGCCATTTGGGAACATATGAGCCTGTTTTTTTACAATCTAAATCAGTCAGTATTAACCAGAAAGAAGATAAAAGAACTTTATTACTTACTTGAGCAGATTTTGATAGTAATGGCAATACAGGAATATGATGCTCCTCATTGGCCAAGTTGTCCAGTTCTCCCAACCCAGGAAGAGATCAATCAAAAGAATGGATTGAGGGATCCAAGGAAGGGTTTTAATTGTTGATCAATGCTGGTTTAGACATGATTTTAGCTGTTTCTTTTGGAATATCCTCCTCCACATCAGATTGGGGCCACTCATAGGTTTTGTTAAGATCATCATTGCTAGGCTGAGCATCTGCAGGTAGGTCCTCAGCATCAACTGAATCTGATTTTTGGGCATCAAAAGCAGCTAAAGGGGTGATATTGGCCTTCTTTCCAAAGATTTCATCCATTATAATATAAAAAGTGCAAATGCAGTCAAAATTATCAAAGACTGAGTTGATCCCCTTGGCTTGATTGGATTTGGTGATACCAAAGCCAGTCAAGATAGACATTGAGTGGGCTTTTTTGTACTTGGATTGATATTTCTTGAATCTCTCCTGCATCTTTTTGGATGAAAGATCCAGCCTACCTTTGTTTTTATTCTTGAGTTCATTGGTCATCAGGAGATAACCATTAACCTTAGAGGATGGAGGTTGGAAAACTTGTCTTTCATTGTTGGATGCAAATAAAGCATCATAGTTGGATGGACTTTCAAGCCAGTTTACCGGGATGATGTGATAAGCTCTCTTGAGTTGACTTGAGCCTTCTGAAGCTGATGGGGGAAGATTGTTGAAATTTGATTTCCTTGGTGATGTTTGCTTTGTTCCATTGGATTATTTAGTGGACTTTTTGGGAGAGGTTTGATGAGGGGCCCTTCAAAAACAGTAAGAGTTATGAGGGGATGAAGCAATGAAGTGATGAAGGAATTTGATGAAATCTGGGATGAAGTGATGAAGCAATGAAGCAATGAAGCAATGAGAGTTAGGATGTGATAAAGCAGGGATAAAGCAATGAATTGATGATAGGATGGATGTGATGAAAGCAATAATGTGATGAGGGTTATGAAGCAATGAGAGCATTAAAGTGGTGAGAGTGATGAATTGATGAGGGGATGAGATTGATGAAGCAAAGAAGATAGGAAGAGGATATCAATGAAGAGGTGAAGAGCAATGAATTGAATTTTTTGGATGATGTTGGAGGTAGGGTTTTTATGATGAGGTTGGAGGTTGAAACCAGGGTTGATGATGGGGAATGATGGGTTGAGGCAGTGAAAGCCTTTAAATACTTTATTTGAAAAAACCCATTTAATTTCCAGTAACTCTGAAACAACTGATGTGAAATAAGTGGTTTTTCTTGATTTTTAATGGCAGGTTTGAATCAGTGGATTTGGGTTGAAAAACACCACTAAAATATGGTGGTTTTTCTTAACTCTGATACACCCTCTGATACACCCTAATGGGGTGTATCAGAGTTAAACTTTTGAAAAATTGAAATAGCCTATTTCAGGAAAAATATCAATTTTTCAAAAAAAAATAAAAATAAAAAATGAATCAATGGTTTTAACTGAAATAAAAAAGGATATGCCTGAAATCAGCCATTTAATTTTTTGAAAATTCCAACTCTGATATGCCCTAATACCCCAATTTCTAAAACACCATTAAAAATCACAAAAACCCACTTATTTTAAATCAGACATGTCAGAGTTACCTGAAAATAGATGGGATTTTTCAGATAAAGTAATCAAAGATTTTTTTAACCTCAACCACACATCAGCCAATCTCATAAACCCCCAGTTTACCACCTCCTTCCATGTCCAACCTCATTGGAAAAATCTGATTCATCACTCTCATCACTTTATTGCTCTCATCACTTCATCACTCTCATCTCTTCATTGCTCCCATCAATTTTTTTCTCCCATCACTTCATTTCTCTCATCACTTTATTTCTCTCATCACTTTGTCACTCTCATCATTTTATTTCTCTCATCACTTCATCACTCTAATAGCTTTATTGCTCTCATCAATTCATCACTCCCATCACTTCATCACTCTGCCCCTTTAGCTGATTTCAATGCCCGACAATCTGATTCCATTGATTCTGAGGACTTGGCTGTGGATTCTCAGCCTAGCAACATTAATCCCAAGGAAAACTTTGAGTGGCCTCAATCTTATGCCAAGGAAGATATTCCAAAACAACCAGCTCCAATAATTTCTACATTGGCATTGATCAACCATTCAAACCCTCCCTTGTATCCCTCACTTACCTCTTTGGATTCCTTCCTTCCTGGAGTGGAAGACTTCAAAAAATTTTCCAATGGGGAGCAATATATTCCATTTTCTCCATTAAAATCAACATTGATTCAATTAAGAAAGCAATTTCTTGTCTTTTCTGGTTAATCCCGACTGATTCAGAATGTAAAAAAATGCTCATCCTTTTCTGAATGGCAAAACACTCAAGCCAATGTGGCCTCTCACATCACCTTCAATTAATAGTGATGATTCTCAGACACAAGCCTCCTCTGAAAAGTGAAAGAAAAAGGCCCTCAATTCAATCAAAATCAACCCCAAAAGTTGTCAAAAGAGGAGAAAAACTTCCAATTTTATGGGCTTTTAAGATATCATGGAGAAGCAAGATTCAATTAACTGCATTGATTCAATCTCCTTAATTTCAAAATCAAGCTCAGTGATATTCCCCTCCAAAAAAAAGGAAATTTAAATCACAAATGTAATCCAAAAAACTTGAATTTTGAAAGAAAAGGTGACATCATAAACTGAATATTGATGGTCAAAAGCAGAAATCTTAGAGTATGGCTCCTCAACAAAAATTGGATTCCAAGTGGAAATTGAAAAAGGCTGAGTTTCTGTTTCAAAAAGGGGGAAAGGAGAAGGAAAATTTACTGGAAGATTGACTTGAAAAGGAGAGATATTGACTGGAAATGGGAAAAAAGATAGGCTATCCATAGCCATTTCATCTATTGGTAGCAGTAGAACATTCACAGAAGATTAATAAATTCCTGGGCTTTTAGATATATTTACTGTGAAGAAATGGAATTTGTTGATGTTCAGCTTGGCTTTTTCAAACTCTTTGGGGGAGGGCTTTTAATTGTTCCTTTTCTTTTTGGAAAGAATGGTGGGATACAGATCCAAAGTTCACAGTTTTTTGACCACAAAAACCTTTTTTCAATCCATTCCTCTGCTACTTCCAAAGAGATTTCAGAATTTTTTTTTTGAGCCCTCCTTTGCTGACAAGCCCTATTCTTTCCATGTCTCTGTATTTTTTTCAAATCATCTCCTCCCATCTTGTTCCCTCCCATCCACATACTTTGATTGGGGTGAGGATCAGGAGGTATTCAATTCATTGTATAATATTTTGAGGGTTTCAAGCCCTATTCTTGCCATTTCTCTGTATTTTTTTCAAATCATCTACTCCCATCTGGTTCCCTCCCATCCACATACTGTGATTGGGGTGAGGATCAAGAAGGTATTCAATTAATTGTATAACATTTTCAGGGTTGTGGGAGAAGAATTGGGTTTGCAGAAAAATGATTTTTGGGGAAATAACAAGGGTTCAAAAGTGATTTTGCATTGCATAGATTCAAAAACAAAAAGTGAGAATCATTTAAAAAAACCTATAATCAAACCCAAATAAAAAAATAGGTATACAAAAACCATCATTAGTCATGTTAAAATCAAGTTGGATGTTCAAAAAAATTGAAAAAATAAATTATACCACCTGATGATCCTAACAACAACAAAAAAATAGATGGTCAATCATTTGATGACCATCATTGCTGGTATTTTTTTACCTGAACCTGACAGAACCCATATAATTATGGAATGGCCACTGCTGATCAATTTCTGCAGAGTTACTTTGAGATTTGGGGTTCCTTTGAATGATAATGCATGTAATAGAACCAAGATGATCAGAAAAAAATTGAATCAAGTCATAAACCTGTATTTTTGATGATTAATGTTTTTTGTGAAAGGATCATTGGTATAAAGCAATTATGGAACTTGAAATTGTTCAATTGATTGTGGTCTTTCCCTTTGAGCTGAGGGCTTTCTTAAGTTTGAGCTTGATTGTGTTGGTGATAGAAGGAAAGAGGTTGGGTTTTCATTCCAAGGCTTTTTATTTGAAGTGAGTTTTTACAGTGATGATTGATTGAGATTGTGAGAAGGGGATGATGGTTTTATTTGATGGTCTTCATGAGTAAGACTTTTCTTGTGGAAAGTACTACTATTTGTGGAGCAAGGAGGGATACTGGCTCAAAGATGTCCCAAACCAGGTTTTGATTCAGTCAATAGGGCTGAGTTAACCAGGATTTCAAATGAGCTTAGATTTTTTGAGATTTGGAAGCAGCAAATGATGAGTTGAAACAATTCTGATCAAGGTTTTGGTTGATCTGTTTGGATGAGATCAAATTAAAACAAATTGGACTGTGAGGATGATTCAAGTGATTAGATACAATCAAGAATACAAATTTTTCCACTCTCAGGTTTATCTCAAGCTCATGACCAAAAAAGATATATGTATGTGCATACAATTCCACTCAAGACTAAGATGAAGGTAGTAGCCAAGCAATTTTGATACAACAAGAATCAGACCATATGCTTGTGGGAATTCAATCCAACAAATTTCAGGAAGTATGATCAGGTAGAATCATTAAGCACTAGTTCTCAATACAAGATTCACATACCCCATGTTTTTTGAAAAGGAAGATACATCAAGAACCATTCTTTTACTGCTCAACTACCTTGTTTGGATTGATCAAGCTCCAACAATTCCTGGCCTTTGAGTGTTCTGATTGAATACATCCTTATTGATGATGATGGATTTCTGAAATGAATTTGTTGGAATACAGGCTTGATGAGAAAATCTAGGAGGGAGAGGAGAGGAGATTGATGATTACAATTTCACTTCAGGGGGTCCAGGAACCAGATCCAGGTGGCCTTCAGTAAGTGAGCCTGGATGAGAAAGGTGAAATATGATTTCTTTCATTGCGTGGATCCCAAAAGAAAGATTATTTATTAAGAAATCAGGAACCACAATTTGAGACCTTAGACAAGTAAAAATATTCAATAGAACATGAGAGGTGGTAAATGGTTGAGACAGGAGGTTCAAAAAGAGAATCACATAAGCCAAGGATGGTGAAATTTGAGTATCAAGAGCCTATGAAATGTGTTATATGAGGTGGCCAGCAGTATAAAAGTTCCATTATCAAGTAGGATGGCATGGGAAATTACAAGTATCAGGACATATGAGGTTGGTCATGACAGCTAAAGTTGTCAAAAACATATAAACCCATATACCAAGCGGTCAGAATAATCTATATGTATTCCAATAATAAAAAATAAACATAATAAATGAAATTTGGTGATAGAGGTGGGTGAGAAGACATGATGATGAGGTCCAAAACTCAACAGAATTTAGCTTGATGGATGCATTTAAAGAAGAAGCCAATGAGGTTACAGAGAGAGATGATGATGAAAATCTTGCTGTGGGATGAGCTGCAGAGAAAGTTTGTGTGAAGTTTGGGTTATCAGATGCAGGGGAGAGGGAAGATACTGACACAATGAAGAATAAAATAGGCCCGAGTGAGGAGATAGAAAGAGGGGGGAAGATTAATTACAATCAGTGTTCAATTGAGTGATTTGATAAGATAGGGTTGGAGGATTCAAATTGGATGAATCAAATTTGAACTGGTTCTTTTGATTAGGATCTAGTATACTTGAGCTGGCTAGTTTGTTTTGAGGATTGGATGATGGAATCTTGGTAGTGTGGATGGTTTTTTTGCATTCAATGGATGGTGGATGGATGATGCTGCAAAAATCACAGATTTGATCTTTTAAATCTACCATTTCCATGAAACACACCATTTTTAAATACACCAGTTAGGGGTTATTTGTATTTCATAAACCTGCAAATGAAATGATGGGTTTTGTCAAAAAGAAATGGCGGATTTTCTAACTGATAAATTTCCTAATGATTCTACTCTCCTTACTCATTCAGATAACATTGGTTTCTTCAATTACTAAAATGGGATAAATCTACTATGAAATCTTCAAAATTGAGTTCAAACCTCAACAAGGAATGAATGAAAGTGACTTCTCTGATTTTTTGTTTATATTATTACCCAAATGCATAAAATCTGTGCTTTTAAGTCTCTACAATGCACCAATTAAAAGAGTAGAAAAGCTTGAAATGTTGGAAAATATTTCAAAGGCTACAAATCACAAGCCTGAATTTTTTCCCACATATTCACAACTTTTGAATCCAATTCAGCTCATTTTTGAAAATCTCAAAGCATTGTTCAAAAGGAAACTGTTAAATTTTCTCAACTTATTGATCTCATTAAAAATTTTATTGATGAAAAAATTCCTGGAGAAAATAGTTAAAAATAGCTTTATCATTGTCCAAATTTTACAAAATTCTTTGGGAGAGGAAAAAAATTACTGTTTCAATCTGTTAAAGTCGTATGCTGTCTTATTTATGTTTCATTCTCTTTTATGATTCTCAATTTCCTTATCTTCCCTTTTGTCTTTGCACTCTTTGTACCCACCAACATTGTAAGACTCCAAATAGTGCTGAGCCGCAGGCATTTCTGTGGAGGGGAAAAGGTGCTATTTAGGCTTCCCTCCTGAGAGTTACAAACATATTTAAATGTAACCAGAATCAGGATCCAGAACCTTGTAAATAAGGAATCAATTTAAAGGGTGAATTTTGATAGTAGTCATTAGCAATGGAAACAACACTATCTGAGACAAGATGGTGTGGAAAAATACTTGAACAAACAAGTCAAAGTTTTTTTCAGAGTTCAATAGAACAATGCAGTTTTAAGTAACAATGCCCACAAGCTAATAACTCTTGTCATCAGCAGAAGATTAGGAAAGATCAACTTAATCCCAACCAGCCTCCAGGTTCTCAATGAACTTGCCCAACTCTCCGCAATCAAGCGCTGGAAAGTTACCAGATAACTGTGGGTAGTTGTAAAAAACAAAGAAATTTGTTTTATGAAGCTCTAGAAGAAAAGCAGTAACAGATTCAAACAAGAATAACCCAGCACTTCTTAGGGGACTCAAGAATAGCATGGCGGAATTCAACTTTAAAGGAATAAAGGGAGGTTTAACGCTCCAGGTTTCAAGCTTAAAGAAACCTTTCAGTGAAATGTGACTGGTTCCGGAAATAAAATAAAATGAATGATCAAGACCAAAGTGGTTGGAGAAAGGGATCAAATGAGTGGTTTAACACACTCAAAAATTCAACCAAATGAATTCTTTTTCAACCAGAAAGGCTATTTTTGGTAATCAGGATCAGGGCACAGAGGACATATCAAAGGATTTGAGTATGGAGGCTCAAAGGATCAAGGGACAATCAAAAGATATACCCAGTATAATGATGCTCAGAAAGGGGAAGGGCCCAATGGATTGATTACTTTTGATGGTAATGGATTTGATGATAATGGATGATGGGGCAAAAACACAGGGGAGAGCCCCTCCTTTTATGGGCAAGAGACCCTGTTGACTTTTTACAAGTGATACTACAAATGAGTGCTGCTTTTTGTTTGCTCAGATAAAAAAAATGATGGAAACAACAAAATATGGCACAAGGATGAAAATTAGATAAAAAGAGATAAGAAATCAAGGTAACCATCCTGCATCAAGGATGACAGCAGGCGGAGTATGAGCAATGGCCAGATGGCAGGAGGGGATGATCAATTGGGATGGTTGGTGGCAACTTGCGGCAGCTTGGGAAGGTATGAGGATCTGATGGAGGATTTGTCTTGCAAGGGTTGTAAGAATGGTCTGGGGGGTTGAACATCCGCCACGGCCTTGAGAATGGGGTTGGGCCTTGAGAATGAACAACAGCCCCAGCAGTCGCCGCAGTTGGTCATCCTCCCATCAACTTCCTCAACTCCAACGGCCGCAAGCAACAGCTTGCAGTCCATTGGGATTGAGGAAGTTGATGGGAGGATGACCACCAACCGCAGAAAGATTGGTTGGTTGGTGGGAGTGATTATTTGTGATGGTGATCAAATGGACAGTTGCGGTGCTTGGATGGGCTCTGATTGAGTACAACAACTTCCAACTTTATCCATTGCTAAACAAGCCATTTTGGTCTTCAGATCATGAAAGATGATGATGATATTTTGAGTTTTCAGGAGGGTATGATGCCGATCCTGGTGGCTAATTTTCCATACTGTCTGATGAAAATTTGCTTTTTCCTGAGGCCATAGATGATCAGAGATAGAGCAGTGATGAAAGAGTTACAGAGGAAAAATTCATAGAAGTCTTGAAGTTCCTTGAGGACCACTCTCTCACAAGCTCCCCAAGTTTGAAACTTGGAAGAACCAAGACCAGCGCCAATTCAATTCTGATGAGAGGATGATAGATCAATAGTAGTGTTGTTCAAGAATTAATTGGATGATAGGTTGGAAGATCAAATGGGCTCTAGCGAGTTGAATGATGATGATAGATTACCTAGATAGATAAAATCCACTAATCTTCTGTTGTGATAGATCTCACAGACTGGGTTGGATAGCTTGTCTAAGGGACATGTTTGACAAGTTCCAATACCTTGAAAAGCATGATCAGTGGGAGAGATATTGGAGGAATTATCAGGCATGGTGGAGGAGGTTGGGGGGATGCCAAGAATGGCCTTCCATAAAAGAAGTTGGGAGTCAAGTGCAAGAAGGAGGAATTGAACAGAGGATCTGGGAATTGGAGCACGTGGAGGACCTGCATAGACCTCTAGGAAAGGAAGAAGTTGAGAAATGGGAAAGAAGGAGAGTACCAATAGCAACAATTTTTTTTTTCATGGTTAAGATAAAAAACTAAGAAATTTTTTTTTAATTTTGCCACCTTTTCATGAGGTGCACCAAATTGGTCACCACAGCGTGCCTCAACTACTCTACAACTGTGTTTTCTTTCAAAGCGCTGAGATGAAGTGCTGAAGAAACTCCATTTCAAGAAAAACTCCAATTCAAGGGAATGTCAAAAAACTTCACAACAATGCTCCTTGCTCTGGTTTCTCTTACTTTGTTCCTTTTTATCTCCATTCTCAACACTCTATCTCATTGATCACTCTCAATAACTCCTCTACAAACAATATGCTATCAACCCAGAAGACCTCCTCAACACCAATCATTAAACCAAAAACTGGCATCCAGTTCAAACCCAGTAAGATCAACTAAGGCTCACCTCCTCATTCATTCAAAGGACACTAATCTGCTCTTACAGTTCTTTCAAGGCGCCACATTCAATCCAACCAATCCTTTTGCTGGTATTGTCTTCCCACTACTGGATACTGATACTTGAGTCTATTGCAATACCTACAACAATCTTTCCCTGACTCTTTACACTCAGAAAGTTGTTCCACTGTTTTTTTTTGTTTGCTTTTTTCTTTATTTCTGATTTTCATTTAACTCATCTCTTGCATTGTTTTTGAAATCAATTCAGTCTGACCAGTTACTAAATCAATTTCTCTCATGGTTAAAAGCCCTCCACTGCAATGGATCAACCAGGACTGTCTTCAACGCCAGGACCAGGGGGGGAACAAACTACAAGCAACTTGCAATAAAATCACTAATTGAATCCACACCTCAACTAACAGCTGAAAATTACAGCATGTGGAGAAAGAAATTTGAGAAACTCTTCAAATTTCAAAGGATATTTGAACTTATGAAAAAGCCTGACAATTGAATACACTTAGAGAAAGATGCCAATCAAGAATTTGTCGGGCATATCATAGCCAAATTGGATTCAAATACCTAAAACAATTTCATTTACAATTTTAATGAATATGATGCAAAGTTAATTTGGATATCTACTCAAAACCATTCTTCCTCCTCACAATCAGAAAACAGAGCACATTTCTTCAACAGATTTCTTCATCTGACTATGGAGAAAGAAATAGAAGCATTTGTGACTTCTGTCAGAGTACACTTGAAGAAAATGTCCAAAGTTGGTATTGATCTCCCCTTGGATATTGTTGCATATTTAGTCCTTTTCAAGTTTCCCTTGAACATGGAACCAATGAAGTCACAGATCATGCACTCCACAATCAAAATGAAGGTTGAAAAAGTTCTGAATCATCTGATTCAACACAGTAAAAAAGCAATTGCTCAAGCCAATCAAGGAGAACCTGTTATTATAGCACCATACAAGGGACCCAGTTTCAAAAACAGCAAGCATAATCCAGCAATAAATTCCCATCCCACTAGCTTGTGCTGGTTCAAATTTCCAGAGTTAAAAACTCCAAACCTCCTAAATAAAAGCAGAAAAAACTAAACCCAAAAAGTAAGCTCACTTCAATTTCTAATCATACTTTTGCGGAATCAGCTTCACCAATGACTGGCTATTGGAAAAGTTCATCCTAACATTGGGATACTTGGTGCACATGATTTTCATCTCCAAATGGTTTATTGTGCTAGAAAAGAGCAACAAGGCCAGAAAAATTGCAACTGGAAAAAGGGACACTTCCATAAACATGGAGGGAACTGGCGTAGTTGCACTGGTAACCAAGGATGTAAATCTGAACCTTGAAAATGCAGAATGGGTGCCTGAGTCAATGGTGAACCTCATCTCACTTGTCACTCTCACGGCACAGGTGGCCCAGCTTGTGGTAGATACAAACTGTCAACCAAAAACTTTTTTTCTAGTTGCCCAGGGGAAAATCATCCTCTCCAGATCTATTAGGGCATATCAGAGTTAGCAAACCCACCATTTTTAATTGCAGGTTTCTGAAATACACATACCCCCTAACTGGTGTATTTCAAAATGGCAGGTTTCATGAAAATGGTGGATTTTAAACATGAAACCCACCATTTATGCACCATCATCCATCAACCATCCATCCCATGCAAAACACCCATCCACACCTCCACCTCAGCAAATCCATATCAATCCCATCTCCATTGAATCACGTACATCTCATCTACATCACTTCATGTCTCCATCACTTCACATTTCCATTTCTTCAAATCACCATCACATAACACACATCCCATCATCATCTCATCACCCCACATCACATCACCATCTTTCACAACATTTCTAATCACAATTCATAGCAACAATTTGAAAATGCAAAGAATCTGAATAAAACTTATTTATTATTTCACTGACTCAGAATCTTATTTGGAATCAACTTGGTTAGCTTTGAGTTCTCTATTGGAAAAGCAATACATGGTTGCAAGAAGACACACTCTCCACAACCCCATGTATGAAAGGCAAAAGCTTTATCTCCTCCCCAACTTAAGCTTCCAGAAACTGTTCCAAACTTCATTTCCTTCATTCATGAAGCTTTTGGAGATGATTAAAGACCACCACATCTTCCAGATGAATTTTTGGAATATGCAAGGCAATCAAGCTATGCAACTGGCTGTTGCTCTTTGTAGATTGAGATCAAATGGAAATGGAGCAGCAATTCATTGATTAGAAAATCTATTCTCAGTTGGTTATGGAACCATTGACTTATACACCAAAAGAGTCATGATTACTATCCTATCTTTCAATTGCTCAGTCCTTTGTTGGCCAACCAAATAAAAATGCAATGAGATATCTCAATTAATGAATACTGAATGCTTTATGCTTTAATGTTTTCATTGGTTTTGTTGATGGTACCACTATCCCCTTGAGTCAAAAACCCAAGCTAGATGGCAACCACTATTTTGATCAGAAAAAAAGGCAATTGGCACATTTCTTTTCCAAATCCTTTGATAGCACCTTTGATAACACACTGAATAAATATGTTTTATCTGTTTTTATAGATACTCTGAGTCACTACAACTTTTTTTTGATAACAACAAGAATTTCACATCTCTCAATACTGGCCTTCCTGGTTCTTGTCACAATTCATATGTTTTCAATTGGATGCGGATTTCCCAACAACCAGATAACTACTTTGAGCCAAATCAATACCTTCTGGCCAATTCAGCTTTTGCTAGTGGAAAATATGTGGTTCCAGCATACTGCAATGTTTCATCCAATGATCAAGCCAAAACTGATTTCAACTATCATCTTTCCCAATTGCAAGTTTGGATTGAGCATGCCATAGGAATCCTGAAAGGAAGATGGGCCAGATTGAGGGAAATGCAAAACCAGCTACAAAATTCCAAAGACATGAAGATCCTCATCAACTTGATTATCACTTGTGTAATCCTTCACCACCTTCTTGCCAACATCAAAGATGAATGGGAATAAATATTTGAAAAAGATATTCCCAATCCTCCTCAAGTCATCCTGGTCTCATCTTGTACCTCATCTTCTTCCATGAGAGAGGGGATTCTACCCCTCACACTTGCTCACTTTGATGAGGAGCATTTGGTTTTTAAATAGGTCAAATATTGCATCACTGAATTTTTTTGGTTCTGGTTGTTCAATCAAGAATCCTAGGCTGACTCAGGTTTTTTTTTTTTTTTTTTTTTTGGTGGACTTAGAAAAAACAGAACCAAAACATTCAAGCCACCCACCTCACCCCACCAAACCACTGGTCCACTCCTTCCTCCTCCTCACAAAACAACCTCAACCACCACCAGTCCAGTCCTCCCTCCTCCTCACCAAACCACCTCAACCACCACCTCTACCTCAACATCCACCTCCACCTCAAAGTTCCCCCAGTCCTCCTCCTTCTCCTCATCCTGTTTTGACTCCCCATCCATCAGCCAATCACCCTGGTAATTCCCCCCCCCCCTTCTCCTCCTCCCTTTTATTATGAAAATGATGGATCAATCCATCCATCCTTTTCAGGTACACCCCCAGACCTCAAATCAAACTGTTTCAATTTACACCTAGGTATGCCCTCATTCCCCTCCTCCTACCCCCCTCCTCCCCTGCATCCCCCTCCTTCTTGTTGATCAATTTGCAAGAAAAAGTTCCTTTGCTTGCGGATCAATCAATTTATTGGGTTGTTTGTGGTTTGATCAATCAATAAAACCACAAAAAAAATTGGTTGTTTGTGGTTTGATTTATCAATCAAACCGCAAAAAAACAGTTGATCTTTTGTGGTTTGATCAATTGATCAAACCACAAGTGAACATTTGAGAGTTTTTTGTGGTTTGATTGATTTATCAAACCTCAAAAAACACAATTTTTCCCTTGTGTTTTGATCAATCAATCAAACCACAAACAAACTTTTTTTGATTGGTGTTTGCTCAATTGATTGAACTGCAAGCAAAAAAATGTTTGCTTGCCAATTGATTGATTGCACTTTGTGCCCTCCGCCTTCCTTCTCCTCATACAGACCAATTGATGATTGATTTTCTCCTCTCTTTAGTACCCTCCCCCCATACATTTAGCCAGTTGGATCAATTGATCAATCAAAAAATCCCTTGCACCACCCACTGCCCGCCTTTCTTGGACCATTTGATTGATCAAAAAATCCTTGGCCCCACCCACCACTCTGGCTCCTCCTCCTTGCTTTCTCCCCAAGGTAAGCCCCCCCTCCTCCTCCTCATTGATTGATGCCTATCACAATAAAAACATCTTACCTGATGTTTTTTTTTGTGGCCTATTGTCATTGACCAGTATTTTTTTTCTATGTTTTTTTTTCTTCCCCAATGATTGAAACATGGCTGATGATTTTTTCTTCTTTTTTTCCTTTTTTTTTGGTATTTTTTTGGATTCCATGCAATGCAACCCCGCTTTTTACCCCTTGTTCTTTGGATGCCCATCCTTTTGCTGCATGTCCCATGCTTTTTTCACCAGCCTCAAAATTTTATACAACCAATAAGATTCTGTTTTGATCCTCACCCCAAGCAAAGCAGTTGCTTGGGAGGGAACCAGATGGAAGGAGATGTGTTGAAAAATATAAAGAGAGGTGGAAAGCAGAGGGCTCTTTGGCAAAAGAGGGCTGAATTGAGAGATTCTGAAATCTCTTTGGAAGTGGCTGAAGAGGGGTTTGATGAAAAGATTCTATGGTCTAGACAAAAACTGCAACCTTTGGATTTTTACCCTGATATTGCTGCTGAAAAGAAAAAGTACAATTGAGAACCCTCCCCTGAAGAGCTTGAACAGGCCAAAAAGAAAATCAAATAGTTCCATTTCTTCACTTCTGGAAAAGTTGCAGTTCTTGACCAATCCAATTGTGAATCTCTGGTTGCAAAAATTGAATTTTTACCTTTGAATGAACTCTCTGAGAAAGACAAGAAGGATAGCAACTTTTTGAAATCTCTCCTTCACCAATCAAAGAAATTTGTCAACACTGTTGGTCCCTCAAGATCTTGGGGTGGAAAAATGTGGGCAATTGTATGGCAAAAATTGATGGACCCCTCTGAATTATTCAGAAAATATTTTAAGAAAGCTGCGATTAAATCTTCCCCTCAAGAGTATAATTTTCTCAACATTAGGTTGGACAAAGTCTCTCAAATCCTAGGCCAAATTTTCCAAGAATTAGCCATCCTGGTGCATGATTCCAACTGTGAAACAATGATGGAAAACAACATCCCCTCTTTCTATTTCTTGGAATTTGGATCCCAGTTCACTCATTTTGACTTCCCCCCCACATCAACTTCACTTCAAATTCCTTCTACAATTCTCCCCACATTTACAAAGGTGAAATCTCTTCCTATTCCTTTTTACTGTTGGCTCCAACAAAAAAATCAAATGGCCAAATTATTGAAAAAAGGACAAATATCAAGTATCTGATGGCCAATTTGTTTTTCCCAAATTGGGTTTTAGAATCAACTTCAAACAAAAAGGATTGTAAAAATGGTTTGGGCAGCAATCAATTTCAAGCACTTTACTTTTCCTGCTGCAGAGACTGCCACCCATACAAGAATGGCAATGTCAATGCAAATCAACAAAACCACCCAAAACACTTGTAGGGACTTGAGAAGTGGAAAAATATATTCTAGAAAAAAAAATTAAATAAAGATAAAAAATATAAAAAATATAAAAAAGAATTTTTTATTGGTGGTGTCAAAAAGAGGCTCAAACATTGTGGTATTTGGAATTTTTTTTTCAAAAAATTTTGAAATTTTTTATCAAGGTCAATATTTTACAAGCCAAGCAATTGAGTAATTTCCTTTATTTCTTCCACAGTTGTACCGCTATCAATAAATGCCATGGCTAAAGTTAACCTATCTTTTTTTTTCATTGCCAGTTGTTCTCTCTCCCTTTCCAGACTCTCTTCCTGTTGATCATTCTCCTTTTCCTCTTTTTGAAACTCCTGCTCTGCCTGTTTCAATTTCCACTCAGCATCAAATTTATGTTGATGAGCCAAAATCTTGGCTTTCTGCTTTTGAAAATCAATAGCCATTTGATTATCCCACTTCTCCCTTTCAAATTGGATTTTTTCAGATTCAATTTTTGATTTCACAGTTTTTTGGAGGGGAATAGGAATGAGCTTGATTTTGAAATTGAGCAGATTCAATCAATTCACTTACTTGAATCTTCCTTCTCCATGATGAATTCAAACCCAGAAAAATTGGAAGTGTTTCTCCTCTTTTGAAGGCTATTGGGGTTGATTTTGATTGAATTGGAGGCCTTTTGCTTTCCCTTTGAAAACTTGATTTCATGTATTTCAAAGCTGAGACCAAAAGAGACTTTGGAAGGAACAGCAGAAGGACAAATAAGACACAAAGAAGGACAGTTTGAGAAGGATGAGAGGGATCTTACCAACAAGGGAACTGGAGAGATGAAAAGGGCAGCAACGCGGAGTGTTGGATTAGGAGGGTGGAAGAAGAAAGGAATACGGGAGAGAGCTGGACAGTAACGTTAGGACAGATATCACAGGAGTCAAAATGAAGAGGTTGCCTCACAGCTGGACAAGAATGGCAAGTTTACAGTTGCCAAAAGGATGGTGTTGGAGATTGATGATGGTTGTTGTTTCAAAGTTTGACAGGCGGTGGTGGTTGAGACAACTGGGATTTGTGATGTGATCAAAGGTAGAACAATGAGGGATTATTAATAGGAGAAATAAAGAAATTGGGAGGAAGATGAATGAACATTGGAATGTTGATTGGAGAGATGAGGGGAGGATAGTTGAAGAAAGAGATGGAGAAAAAAGGATGGGATGAAAAAGGATTGGGTAAAGTTGATGGAGAACACAGGAAGGGATGGAGATGAGGAACCAGCCCCCCCCCCCCTGGGGCAGCTGGGGAAGCCAAACTTGAACAGAGGGGAACAGAATAACTTTGAGTTACTTTCAACTCAACACCTTTTGAGGAGGAGGTTTGTGTTGGAACATCATCACTCTCATTTGAAGGTGATGTGGGAGGCCCCATTGGCTTGAGTGTTTGGACATTTGGAAATGCATGTTGCTGTTTTTTTACAATCTAAATCAGTCAGGATTAACAAGGATGAAAAGAAAAGAAATTTCTTCCTTACTTGAACAGATGTTGATTTTAATGTATATAGTGGAATAAGTTGCTCCTCATTTGCCAATTTATAAGTTTCTTCCTCCACAGGAAGAGAGTCATCCAAAGAAAGAAATGAGTGTTCCAAGGAAGGGTTGGAATCATTAATCAATGCTAATGTAGACGTGATTGGAGCTGGTTGGGTTGGTTTTGGAATATCCTCCTCCTCCACATTGGATTGGGGCTTTTCATAGGTTTTGTCAGGATCATCATTGCTAGACTGAGCATCCACAAGCAAGTCCTTGGCATCTACTGGATTGGATTTTTGGGCATCAAAGGCAGCTAAGGGGGTTATGGTGGCCTTCTTTCCAAATATTGCATGCATATTAATATAAAAATGACAAATCAATCCAACTTATCAACCACCAAGTTGATCCCCTGGGCTTTATTGGAGCCAGTTATACCAAAGCCAGTTGAGATAGACATTGAGTGGGATTTTTTGTACTTGGCTTGATAGTTCTTGAATTTCTCCTGCATCTTTTTGTATGGAAGATCCAGCCTACCTTTGGTTGTATTCTTCAGTTCATTGGCCATCAGTAGATAACCATTAACCTTAGAGGATGGAAAACAGCAAAATTCTTTTTCATTGTCAGATCCAAAGCAAGCCTCATAGTTGGAGGTAATTTTGAGCCAGTTTACCAGGATGATGTGATTAGCTCTCTGAATTGAGCCTTTGGAAGCTGATTGGGAAGGATTGTTGGATTTTGAGTTCCTGGGGGATGTTTTCTTTGGTACATTGGATTTTTTAGTATACTTGCAGGGGGAGGTTTTCTGAGGGGCCATTAAAAAAGAGTAAGAGGGATGAATTATCAAGGGATGAAGGATGAAGGGACTAAGCAATGAAGCAATGAAGCAATGAAGTGATGGAGTTGTGTGATGAAAGAAGGAAGAAGCAATGAATCAATGAGAGTTAGGATGTGATGAAAGCAGGGATGAAGTTATGAAGTGATGAGAGGATGGATGTGATGAAAAAAAATGTTATGAGAGTGATGAAGCAATGAGAGTTTTAAAGTGTTGAGAGTGATGAAGTGATGAGGAGATGAGAGTGATTTAGAAGGAGGATAGGAAGAGATGAGAGTGATGAAGTGATGAGAGAAATGAATCCAAAGCAATAAATCATTTTTTTTGGATGAGGTTGGAGGTAAAATTCTTCCAATGAGGTTAGAGGTTAAAACCAGGGGTGATGATGTGGAATGATGTGTGTTTGAGGGGTTAAAAGCCTTTTAATACTTCATTTGAACAAAATCCATTTACTTTCAGGTAAATCTGAAACATCTGATGTGAAATAAGTGGGTTTTTTTGATTTTTAATTGTGGGTTTGAAATGGTGGATTTGGGCTGAAACACACCATTAAAAAATGGTGGGTTTTCTTAACTCTGATACTCCCTATTGTAAAAAACCTATTTTTAATTGACAGGTCAACTGGACCCAAGAAATCCTACTATTCAGACAACAAAATTCTGTCTATTCACTGTTCCTTTGGACATGCCGGGATCAAGCGTATCAAAAAATTCCTGAATTACAGCATACCAACCTCTCAAAAGGATTTTTTCAAATGTCTCAGCTGCAAAAAAGCAAAGATCACTAAAAATTCATTTACCAGGCAACAACAGGCAGCCAGTAGATGATTTTAGAAAATACATCTAGATCTCATGGGTCCTATCAGTCTGACCTCAAATCAAGGCTTCAGATACATTCTCAATTTTATTGACTTTCATTCAGGGTATATTTCATGCTTTCCTCTAAGGTCAAAAAGAAAAACTGCCAAAGTTCTGATTTTCATTGTTGAGAATTATCACAAAAAAGACCAGTCTCTACCCTGCTGAGGTTTTCTCTGACAGAGAAGGGGAGTTTTTCAACAAAAAACTTCAAAAATACTATCAAACTTTCCAAATCAATCAAATTATAAGCAAACATTATCACTCTCAGTACAACCAATGAGTTGAAGGGGTGAATGGGACAGTGATTGAATCTTCCAGAGCAATTGTCTCCAATGAAAAATTAACAAAATTCTGTTTGCATGAATTTTTTAGGGGGGCTTGTCTCTTGCTCAATCAAATTCCAAAAGCAAAAGGAGAAAAATCCCCTTGGAGGAAAATCCAATCAAAGGAACTACCCAAAGACTATGTGAAACCTATTGGTACCGTGGTCACTTATTGGCTGAACAAGACAGAGATCAAGTCCAAGTTAGACAAAAATGGAGCTGATGGAATCTTGGTGGGATTCAATCCTGCACTCCTATCATAAAAATTCATGAGGGCAACAGGAAAAATTATTGACACAAAGCATGTCATTTTCAATCTTCAAAAACCAATTGAGGTGTCTCTGGAAAAAGACTTGGAAATAACTGTCAACTGCAAAACTGCTCCCGCCTCTCAATTTTCTCCCAGTCAATCTGTCAACAGCACTCTGGATGAAACCAAATTTTTGCCCACAATCAAGGTGGAATCCAACTTTGAATCTGACAGCAATTCAGCATTTGATCATAGCATCCAACACAATCTACAAAATTGCAAAACTATTGCAAAACCAAAGTGCCAAGTTTGTGTGGCTGATAAGGTGCCAACCAATCTAGAAGAAGCAATGAAAATTCCTGAGTGGAAGGAGTCCGTGATGAAAAAATTCAATAAAATTGAAGAGCAAGAGTTATTGGAGGATGCAGGCAAGAGTGTTTTTACCAATCCTCTCAACAAAGTACCGATGTTCAAGATCAAGAATAACATGCACGGAGAGGTGCCAATTTTCAAAACTTTCCTGTGTGTGCAAGGCTTCAATCAAAATACAGCCTTGATTATCTTGAAACGTATGCTCCCACCAGTAAGGTTGCTTTGCTCAGGGGATTACTAACCTTTGCTTTCAACAAGAAACTGGAAATTCTCCAGCTTGGCATTAAGGGAGCCTTTCTCCATTCAGAACTCAACAAACAAGTTTTCATCAAGACGCCACATGGATGCAATAGAACATCACATTACCTCAGACTAGAGAAGTTGTTTTGCAGCTTGAAGCAAGCTCCCCAAATTGGTATTGGATGCTGATTGAATGGATCAAAACACAAGGTTTCAAAGAATTGGACTGCAATCCCTGCCTCTACATAGGCAATTATCAATTTTCAGTTGTGTTCTTTCATGTTAAAAACTCAGTTGTCACTGGAGATGTCAGCAAGTACAAGCCGGCTTTTCTCAGTAGATTCATGAATTCTTCTGCTCATTCACCCCACACACTTCTAGTAATGAAATTAGTACAACATAATGGTTGTATTCATTTATCTCTACTGCTTCACATTGAAAAACAGCTCAAATAACTTGGTATGATGGACTGCAAGCCAGTATCTACACATCTCAAATCAGTCAACAAAAAGGATCAAACTGAATTCCTTTCTCTAAATGTTGGCTACAGGTCACCCATTGGAAGGCTGAACTTCATTTCTGGGCTGGAGCACCCTAATATTGGTTTTTCTGTGTCAAGCTTAGCAAGACACTGAAAAAAACCAGGACTCAATCACTGGGAAGAGATTTGACACATCTGGAGATACCTTGCAGGCACCAAGAACTTAACACTCATGATTGGCCCACACTCCATATCAAATTGACTCATTTGCTTCAGTGATGCCACATAGGCGGATGATCCAGAGACTTGTGTGTTGCAAAGTGGTTTCATTTTCTCTTTCAAAGGAAGTCCCCTATATTATATTAGTAGATGGCAGCAAATTATCACTCATTCATCAACTGAATCTGAATTTTTTCACTCTCTAGTTGTCATCTGGAAGCTTGGTGGCTGCAAAATCTTATTAAAGGAATAAATTGTTGAAAATTCAAATCTCTGTTACACTTAATCCACAACAAAGATTTGGATGACAAGATCAAAATTTTGGCTCTTTTTCCAAGGCTAAAAACATTGATATCAAAACCAAAAGCCTTTGAGATGACTTCAAGCTTGGTCTTATTGACATCAAAAAGATACTGTATGATAGCTGATGCGCTCACTAAAGCAGAAAACAAAACCTCAAACACCTGTCTCATGAATGCTTTTAGCTATCTTTTTCCTTCACTTTGGAGTTGTGGGTGCATTTTAAATTCATATGCTGTCTTAGTTCTGTTTCATTCTCTCTTATTATTCTCAATTTCCTTATCTTACTTTCTTCTTTATCTTCATTTTTGTCTTTGCACTCTTTGTACCCACCAGCACACCTCAACTACTCTACAACTGTGTTTTCTTTCAAATTGCTCATATAAAAGGCTTAAGACACTCTATTTCAGGAAAAAATCCAATTCAAGGGAATTTCAAACAACTCTACCTCACTTCTCCTTGCTCCGGAGTCTCTGACTTGGTTCCTTGTTCTCTCCATTCTCACCACTCTATCTCATCAATCACTCTCAAGAACTCCTCTACAACCAGTTCACCATCAACCCAGAAGACCTCCTCAAAACTGATCATTCAGCCAGCAACTGGAAGCCAGTTCAAACCTAGTAAGATCAACTAAGGCTCACCTCCTCATTCAGTCAAAGTACACTAATCTGCTCTTACAGAATCCAAACAATCCTGTTGCTGGTATTGTCTTCCCACAACTGGCTAATGATGCTTAATTCTATTTCAATCCCTACAACAATCTTTTCCTGACTCTTTACACTCATCCAGTTGTTCCACCATTGGTTTTTGTTTGCTTTTTTCTTTATGTCTTATTTTCATTTAACTCATATCTTGCGTTTTTGAAATCAATTCAGTCTGGTCTTGTTTACCAACTTAATTTCTCTCACAATCTTAGATAATCCTGAGTAACTTTTCTGGTTTCTTGGATTACTGGTTTTTTTTTCTTTTTGACTTATTCTCATATTTTTTTACCAGTTTTTTACAAATTGGCTCTTTTCTTTCTTTTTTTGTAATCAACCCAGATTTATTTATATATATAAATATATCTATAACAGAAAATTTTCAATTAATTGTGTGGGAATATTTATATTTCTGGAAAGTAGAATTAAATCAGCAATTTGATCAAAAAAGGCAGAAAAAATTAAGAATTGAAAGTTTGGAAGGAATAACTCATGATTGATTGATTAAGATGGGTAACCAGTAGTCATTCTAGCATCAAAAACAGAGGAAATTGAATCTTGAATTTTATCAAGTATTTGATTTCATATTTGATGACCATTCTCACCATCTCAGTGGGGGATTGTTGGGATTAATAATCCAACCAAAAAGAATCAATGAGACAGTGTTGAATTTTCAGATGAGCAGAAAGCTTTTAGTCACAGGAATCAAATTTCATCTCAACTCAACTAAGCTTAATCAATAAAAACCCCTTGGTGAAAAAATTACACTTGCAATATCTGAGAAAAATATCATTTCTTAAAATTTTGGCTGATTCCACAACCAAATCTAAGGATTTCCAAGATGCAGGTGACTTTGAGGCTAAATCTCTGTTTTGAATGATAGGACTGGATATCCAAAGGAATTCAGTAAACAATAAATTCCATACATTTGGAAAACTATTCCATCTTGGAGAAAAATTCTATTGGATTGAAGCGCAAGAGATCAAGTTAAAAAGGGAGTGAGGTCTACCATCAACCCTCCTTTTCCTCATCCTCTGAAAGACTAAAAAATATCAACTTGAGGTTACTTGCTGGAAAAAAATGGGTGAAATTAGGATTCTGCACCAACAGCCTAAAGATAAGCAGAATCAAGTTGCATCTCAACTCAACTAAGCTTCATCAATAAAAAACCCCTTGGTGAAAAAATTAGGCTTGCAATATCTGAGAAAAATATCATTTCTTAACATTTTGGCTGATTCCACAACCAAATCTAAGGATTTCCAAGATGCAGGGGACTTTGAGGCTAACTCTCTGTTTTGAATGATAGGACTGGATAGCCAATGGAATTTAGTCAACAATAAATTCCATGTATTAGGAAAACTATCCCAGCTTGGAGCAAAATTCTATTGCATCAAAGCGCAAGAGATCAAGTTAAACAAGGGAGTGAAGTCTACCATCAACCCTCCTTTTACTCATCCTCTGAAAGACTAAACCGTATCAACTTGAGGTTACTTGCTGGAAAAAAATGTGTAAAATTGGGATGCTGCACCAACAGTCTAAAGATAAGCAGATTTTTCTTGATTCCTGAAGATTATTATTTGGATGAACAAAATTACAACCCAAGCATAGGTGGTGGACATATAAATTTGGACTATTCTTGCAAATCTGGTTGCTTGGAATAATGGTTTTTAATTCTCTGTATTTGGCTTTGGCATAATTTTTGGCATTGGAGTTTCTTTTTTTTATTCTTGAGTCTATAATCAAGATCATTTATTTCATCTTGAATGCATTCAATAGAATCTTACAGCTGGTTTTCCATTTCCAACACAGGGTTGAAGCAACAGATTGAGTTGGTATTTAACATTGTTTGTTAGATAGAGGATTGATATGGTTGCAGATCTCATGGCCAAGCCAGTTGGCCATTGGCCTTGGTACCCTGGCAAACAGGCATGATTTTCTTGAAATCATGACATCAGATTTCAAAACAATCATTCCTGTCTTCAAGAAACAAAGCTGAAACACCCTTTCAAAAATTCCACCAGATAAGGCCCACTTCTTCTTCCAACTTGTACACATGAAAAATTAGTATTGCCATTTTTCTTGTAGGATTTTGTGGTTGGTTTTCATTCAAAATGACAGCTGAATATTTGGTCATAGAAAAAATTTGTGACTATGAAACCCCCTTGTAGAATGGTTGCAAAATTATATGAATATAATTTATTCATCCTTTTCTTAGTATTTTCTTCAAAGAACTTTGGGTAAATTCAGTGCCCAAAACCTTTTCATAGAAAAAATGATTCAAGCTGGTCCTTGCTTTTTTCCAATCCAAGATTTTGAGAAAATTATTTTGAGTTTTGAAAATGGTGTAGAAGCTTATTTTCATTCAAGAAAAATCAGAGCAAGTTATTTCAAAATCTAAACATTATTTCCTCTTTATTCCAAGCAGACCATGAGAGGTAATCAAACTAATTATTTTTTTTCTTTTATTTATTTTTCAACTCAACCAAAAAATCATTCACCTGCCCAAATTGGATCTTTTATAGTTTGACTCATTGATGCCTGTCAGCTCAATCATTAGGAAAGATGGTTTACCATTCTTCCCAAATGAGAAATTCAACACATAACTGATTGAGTACATTGCTGTGCTTCCATCTCCTTCTTTCTTTGCCCAGTATGTATTGAAACCATCATTTGTTTTTCCACAGAAGTTATGCAATAGGGTTTCATTTGAGGACAAGATTATGAATATATGACAAGTATAAGGATGGGTTACAAGTTGCACGTATGAAAAGAATCCCTAAGAAGATTCATTGGATGTAACAAGCTTGATCTAGAGGAAGGTAAAACATTGTGTCATCAATTTTCAAATCTTTTTGACAAAAACTTGGAAACTCATCCCACAAAAATTGATTTTCTTTAGGGATGAGGAGGTTTTCTTCTAGAGCCCATGATGATCATTTAGGGACAAGTTCACTAAACAATTTGAATGAAGTAAAATCTGTAATCCCAAGGGAGTAGGGCTGAGCTCAGTCTTGTTGGGTTTATTTTGGCTCATAGTAATGGCAGTCAAGACCTTTTGAGCCTCACTTTTAAGATGGTATGAAATTTTCCAATTATGAAAGTTTTTTCCAGATTCATCAAAACAACAAAATCAGCACTAGATCTTGGAGCAAATTTCTGATGATTCTCCAAGGGTGGTAAGATTGGGCACTGACCTTATAGGAACTTTGATAATTAATTGCTCACAATCCTTTGACCAGATTGTTGTTAAGTTTGATGGATCAAACCCATCAGCTTCACCATACAAGCTTTTCATGGAACTCTTGAGGAGTTGGTAAAAGTTGAAGTCATTTGCTTCATCTGGTGAGTTGCTGAATCAAGCAAAATAAAATGCAGTCATGTCAAGTCCTGCCCACCTGGTTATCAGGTAAGCAGATTCTGAAAATGAAGGAAGATTGATGGATCCAGTCACAGGGACAAGGAACCATGAACACATACCATGTGATGTGTAGTTTGATATAGTAATACTTGACATCATGAACAACCCTCCTCATCTTGTGGAAGTAAGTGGTCCAAGTGGTCTGGGTGGAAAGTGATGGTAAGGATAAAGAGGTTATAGGTTAGTGAGAATACTTGAAGGGATTTTCAGGTCTGAGCTTGGTTGGCAGCTGCTTCTCCAAGCCCTCATATAGTATTCCAAGACCTGGAATTTGGGGTGAAAGAAGGCAGGTGTGGTTTGGCAGCCATCCCCACTCCATATTTGGAGTGACACTTCAAATCTAGAGTTTTTGCACCCCTGAATCATTATGGTAGAAAATCCCTTCTCTATCTCACTCACTCCAAATTTAGAGTACATGAATCAAATTTTGGACTCTTGCCACTGCTTCTGTATCATTTTTGTTTTTTTTTTTTTTTTTTTGGAAGGCTTACGAGGTGCTTTGCTTACCCACAGTTCTTCCTAGTAGTGTACACTTAGTATCCAGTCATTTGGCCAGAAATCCACTCATACCTGCTAACAATGAGTTTCTTTATGTTTATAATCTTTGTACTTATGCGGAACAGCCTCTAAAACCAACTGGTTGGTTCAAGGAAAGTTCCCTTGTTCATAAGTATCAAGTACTCTTATGTTTTGAGCTTCTTCATCATATCTGCCCTCAGTGCCATCTATTTAATTATCATCATTAGCATACCAGCATGGTACCTCTAGCTTGCCATATCCAACATGATCATTATTTATGTAGGTTTGTGATACTTTTGGCTGTCACCACCCACTTTTATTCGTGTCGTAATCCTTTTAGTTGTCTAGGCCACCCTACTTTCGCTTGGCTTGGCTCCCCCCAGGCCCACTCTCAACCAAACCAAGCCAGACATCCGATTCAGCCGAGGAGGATGAAGTAGTGTAGGACGAGGACTGATGGATGATTGGATGCTTAAATAAATAAATAGTTAGTTAAGACAGGACAAGGTTGATAACATAAATATTTAGGTTTCTAGCTAGATACCTGCTTACCATCAACCAGATTCCAATCGAACGAGAAGACCCACTTCAACTGACAATCTAACGATGGTCTCCTACTGTAAGTACCCCCTCAATCCATCGACCATCTTCACAAAACACTCTCTCCTCACTCGTACTCACCTTCACATCCACCCCTACGCCTTCAGATGACGAAATCGAGATCGAAGACTTCACCTGGGACCCTGAAACTAAAGTTTATCATACCCCATGCCCATGTGGCGATCGATTCGAGATCACCAGATCACAACTCTCCAGGGGGATCGACATCGCAACCTGCCCTAGTTGCAGTCTCATCATCAGGGTCATCTACGATATCGTCCGTTCTTCATCACCACCACTTTACCCCCCGGTTCATCCTCTCCTCATCCATCGCTCTTTTTATTCTAAATAAAAAATAATAATAATAATAAAAAAATAGCTCGACTATGAGGATGACCGATCCGACGAAGAACAGGGAACCGCAAGTCCGGATTCGAGTGCTATCGATGAAAAATCAGTCTCGATCTCAGATTCGTTCTCCGAACTAAGGCTGTGAAGCTCACCATCGAACGGATCCTCACCACTTCCAGAGCTCACAAGCGAGACAACATCTAAATCTAGAAACACAGAGTCGGAATCAACCAGCCAAGAATCAACCCATTCCCACAATCTGCCTCGACTCATCATCGGAAACCTAAACACACCCACAGGCCTGGAATCGGGTGAGCATCTAAACCTCATTCCTACCATCCTATCCATCCGTTCGTCATATCGCCCTAACACCTCCTGAGGACTGGCTGAGCACTCACGAGCCTCTGTCGTCCACCTTACTCTACCATCGAATCTATCAGGTTGACCATCCGATCGGATCACCCTCGGCTCGTTAGCTTTTATTATGTTGGCTATCGTCTCCGAAACCTTGGTCAAGCACACCAAACTTGCTTTCAGGATATCTCATCATCCGCATAATTCTTCACTTTCACACTTCTATTCGATTCTCGACTCTTCCCCAGTCCCCATACATTCCTCGGCCCTATTTCTTTCGAGCCGAGGAGAGGAGGCTGAAGCTTTGACCGTTTTGTAATGATCGATCCCTTTGACTCTCATCGGAACCTAAACCAATCCTGCCCTTCAACTGGATCTGTGTTTTTTTTTTTGCTTGCTTTTGGAGGAAAAGAAGTCTAGTGTTGACCAGGGAGTATGTCGATTCCCAGCAATTGTTTTCTCCGTTTGCTATCCTACTCGTCTCGCACCCAAAGGTGCATATCAACACATAGGTTGGCCGACTTCCACTCCCTCGGGTAGCCCAAGTGCAGACGAAAGACGATCCAGATCAGCGAACGTCCAGAGGTGGGCTGGGTTTGGTGGGTCGACGTGAAGAGCGGGATAGCGTACACACCACCGAACATTACTGGAGAGAGAGAAACCAGGCCTGGAGGTCAGTTTGGTGGCGCAACACTTTTGGCGCGCCAAATGGCGTTGCTCATGGCATGCCAACCAAACCACTGTTCGCAGTTATCAAGTCCACAAACCAAGTGGACCACGTCCGGTGAACTTAATTGCCCGGTCGTCGCGGCCTTGTTGGATTGTATCGACAATATTCAAAACGAGATCCATGATCTCGCTTTGGGGCTCAAGAAGAAAACCAAAGAGCTCTGATCGCATACCTTACTTCACAGCCGATTGGAGAGGCTTCAAGACCATCATTCCAAGCAACCTGAACCTGTGCCAAAGTCATGGTTGCAACGGCAGCCAGTTACCCGTGAGGTGAAGCACCTCATCTAGGAAAATGCCTTGTAGAAGGGTGCAACCTACAAGCAAGCTTCCCAAACCTTTGATGTACATATCTGAACGTACTGTGTGGTGCGTCATCAATCATGAGAATCAAAAAAAAAAAAAAAGATCCAGATACTCAACATTCTTCAGGGGCCCAGACCAAAATCATAGTTGATGTTATCAGTGACTTGTTCCTACACATTTGAAAAACATGTTCTCAGCAATCAGGTTGAAGGAAATGATAGATTAACTTGAGACTGAGGATGGAATGCTCTGCTGATCCAAAGCTATCCAAAGAGTTCTCAAAGACATGGATGTCACAGACTTTGAAGAATGCCAATCCAACCCCAATAACAATAATAATTGATGGAATGGAAATTTCAAGCTTACAAAGAAGGTATGATACCCTCCAACTGGCAACTGATGTGAACTGACCATTGGTGGTTTTCATCAATCAAACTGGGTTTGATCTTTCATACCCATAGGTCTCACAGATATTCAGCTCCTGCAAAGGCTCTCATCAATCACTAGCTACCTGATTTGAAAAAAAATTCCTTGATGATTAAACTGAATTTTGATTGCTCTCATGGGTAGGTATGTGCAACATACATACAGGTGAACCAATAGTATTCAGTCTAATCCCCAGGCTCAGTGAGATTACCTTGGTTGCCACATTTTCTAAAACAGGATAAAAGTACTACGAGCTCTTCAAAAGTGATGGGAAAAAATGTGATGAGTGACAAATGTGAGCAACTTCTCACTGCATTTCTTTTTTTTTGGGGGGGGGGCAGGGGGGGGGGGTCAGATTAAAACCCAAATTTCAAAAAAAAAAAAACTTCAGTTTTAATCCTTTATAATTCATTGGTTCACAATTTAGGAGAGGTTGAAGATCTCTTGAAGGTCACCCATGTGCTTATGATCTCAAACATGAGGTTACTTCCCACAGGTTTTCAGCATTTTTGAATCCCATCAAGCTCAGTTTTAAGACTCTCAGAGATCATTCATTCTTTGAGAACAGAAATCCCTCACTCCAACATTCTCAACTTCTCAATCTGTTTCACTCACTTGTTGAAAGAATGCCTTATCCAGTTGATCAGAAGCAAGGTTCAAAGCCCACTTATGTGTTTTTTTTTTTTTTTTTTTTAGTTTTTCTTCTCCCTTTTCCATTCTTACCAATCAATCAACTCTGAAATAGTTTTTGACCTCCAAGTTTCTTGCTTGGCACCAGATTCACTTGTGCTGAGCTTCTTTGAAATTCTTCTTCTTCTTCTTCTTCTTCTTTTTCTTTTTCTTTTTCTTCTTCTTCTTCTTCTTCTTCTTCTTCTTCTTCTTCTTCTTCTTCTTCCTCTTCATCATCATCATCATCATCTTCTTCTTCTTCTTCTTCTTCTTCTTCTTCTTCTTCTTCTTCTTCTATTTCTTCTTTTTCTTCTTCTTCTTCTTCTTCTTCTTCTTCTTCTTCTTCTTCTTCTTCTTCTTCTTCTTCTTCTTCTTCTTCTTCTTCTTCTTCTTCTTCTTCTTCTTCTTCTTCTTCTTCTTCTTCTTCTTCTTCTTCTTCTTCTTGTTCTTCTTCTTCTTCTTCTTCTTCTTCTTCTTCTTCTTCTTCTTCTTCTTCTTATTTTTCTTTTTATTCTTTTTATTCTACTTTTTTTCATTTCCTGCCATCCAGGTAAAAAGTAAGTTAATCACAGTTTTTTTTTCTTTTCAAGACAAAGTTTTCCCCTAGAAGGATGGGGGAATGGGGGGCCTTCACAGATTAGAACACTTGTGATCTTCAAAATCTTTATTGTAATGACGTTCTTTCAGATAAATTTTGTTGGCTCAAATTCAATCATAATCTTGATAAGGGGGATTCAATAAATCAAGGTATCCAAAATAAATTATGATTGCTTGAAGATGATAAAAAATTTGAAATAATTCATAATTATTAAGACTCAAACAAAAAAATAATGAGTTCTTCACCCCTGATAACCAAACATCATTTCCAAGAACCTCATGCTCCAACTTTCAAAATTTCAAAATTGAAACAAATCACCTGATGGTGGGATTCTTTTTTTAAATAAGAATTAGAAAATTACTTCAATATATATATATATGTATATATATATTGACCTGATATGCAAGATTAAACTAAAAGAGTTGATTTGATTTATTAATCATTCAAAGTGTAATATTTAAAACAAAGGAAAGGATTATGATGCTCTTCAACAAATCATCCTTGACAAAAAAGTGGTATGATTCATTTTGAAACACCATGAAAAGAAGTGAAGAGGTGATTTTGAAAAAAAATCATTGTTGTTTTATGCAGAGGAATAAGGACATCAAGAGATGAGGAAATGCTATATTGGAGGTGGCATTTATGTTGAACAACTTACACCCAAATTTGTTCTTGCTGTTATCCTATGTTACATGTCTTTCAGCTCCTTGATGTTACACTGAATTTGTTCTCCTTGGTTACATCCCCCTGTTACACTTTTCTTGTTTCAGTGTGTACAGAGGGTAGAGAAAATTTGTGACTGTTTTTCAAAGCAACTACACCCAGGTACTTCAAACATTGTAGATGAATCCCAGGTGCCTTTTTTCTGGTGTTGACCATCCCATCTTCTGGTGCCCACTCCAGTTGACCACTTGGAACATTGACCCTGTATCCAATTTTGAATATCAACATTTCAATACTCAATTGATTCAAAGAAAAAACCCAGTGAGTAAATTATTTGTAATCTTATTCTTGATCTTTGATACTGATTCATGGGATCTCTTATTGAAATAATGTCTTCAATATGCAATGGGTTGTTTAAGAAGATTAAGATGATCAAACCAACCAAGGATGGTACAATTGCAATGGTTTGAATTGATTTCCAAGCAATTTGAAAATTCCCAACCCAAATTTAACCTCAGGCTAAGATAACCTCAAGCAGCTCAAGGCACCTCAAAGCTGACAGCAAGTAGAAGAATTGAACAATATGATAATCAGATGCATAAAGAACTTGAAGGAAAATTTTTTGCCTATTTCCATGACTTCCAACTAACCTCTCTCAAAGTTATCATCCCCATCTGAACAAGGCACTGAAAAATCAACATTGATCAAAAGTAGTTTGGATTATTTTTAGAAACCCCCAATATTTTTTTTTCATGAAATTGATTCATTTTGATCCTCTCTAACACCTCTATAAAGAAGAAAGAATATTGATGGTACATAATTTTCAATTTTTTTCCCTCCACCATTTTTTTTGAGTGTTTTGTGCTTTTGAAGTTTTTTTTTAAAAAAATTATCATTTGATATTTTTGAAATTCTACTTGTTGTATAATTGAATTACAAATGTTAAAATATCTAATCCCATGAATAAACGTAACTACTTGATTTGTTTTTTGAACAATGGATTTAGCTTGAAAAATATGCCTGACAATGAATTGACTGTTTCAGGTCAATCAGTCCCATTATTTCTGTCTACCAACTGTACAGTGACATACTTGAAAATATATGTATTTACATGGTTTTGTGCAATACTTGGAAGAGAAATTAGACAAAAACCTTATCTTACATATGGTCTGTAAAGCCCATTTGGGCCCCAACCCAAGTTTTTCAAAAATTTCCTAAAGTGCACATGGTGCCTAGCAAAGTCATCTTGGCACCTGGAAAAGCCTTCTTGGAACCTTCCCAAGGTTGACTTGGCATCAGGCCAAATTGGTCTGGCTCCTTTTCAATTTTGTCTTGGTGCCAATCAAATTTGGTTGTGTTGACATTTTTTTCATTTTTTTTTAAAAATAAAAATAAATTGATAAAGAATAAGATTTATTTCTAATTTGATTTTTCCTCTGTTTTTCATGTATATACATGCATATGAAAATTTAAAAAAAATCTAAATTTTTTTTTTGTAAAGGATACATATCTATAAGCAGGGAGCAAGGCTCTCATCATCTCACCAACCCTTGCTTCTGCCTGATTTGCTTCAAGCTCAACAATTTTGGGATTGGCATCAAAATTGGTAGGTTCCTCAAGAAAAGATTGTTCCTCAACATTGGTCATAGATTCCTTGGACATCTTACCCCTCCCCCATGCCCCCCCCCCAAAAAAAAATAAAAACCAATATGAATATGAATACATACCAGAATAAGAAAAAGAGAGAAAAAAACTTAAATTTAAAATTGATTGAAGTGCAGATGTGAATGGAAACAATGGATTAAAGAGTGAGAGGAGAGCATCTGGTTGGTCAAGCACAACCAGCTTTGATTGGTGCCAAGGGGAGCTTGGTTGGGCACCAAGTTTTTACCCCTGAAAACCCAACCCAATCAAGCCCTCTGGGTGCCTATCCCAGTCCTGCTGGGCTCATGCCAATTTAAACTTGGACAGGCGCACAGACACGCTTTACACACCACAAGTGCATTCAGAAAGTTCATGCAGATATATGTATTAACATTGAGTTGTGTGACACATATACTGGGAAAAAAAAAGCAGACCCAAAGCTCATGTATAAGTACATGCAGATGTATGTGTATTCACATGGAGAAGAAAAAAAGCAGACCCCTTAAAAAAATACATTCCCAAAGCAGATATGTGTATATTCACATGGAGGAAAAAAAAGGGACACTAAAAACATAAATAAAATAAAAATTATACTCAAAAAAACAAAAGAAACATGGAGATGCACATTTTGCATCCTTGAGGTTGGGAAGTTGAATGGAACATGCACCACCAAGGCCTACAACACTGGTATTTAACAAGGGTGCAGGACCCAATATTTTTAGTATATAGGAGATTATTACAATCACACCTTTCTTTTAAGATAGCAAAAATACTAAAATGATGCATTTTTCATAAAAAGAAATAATTTGAATAATTCTGAAGGGATGAATTTAGCCTGGGCCTAAGAAAAAAAAGTGCTTGAGGGTTGACCCTCAATCCTGTGACCAAACTCCAGCCCAACCCATCAGCACTTGCTCCCTGTGGAATTAAGCTACCCCCAAATATGTATCAAGCAGAGATATTGATGCCATTCACTCAGAGCATCTACCCTTGTCTTGGTAAAATCCTCTACAAATTTGATAAGTTGTCAAGGTGCGCAAGGGTGGATAACTGTTGAAACCCAATTTTGCACCCTTGTTGCAATAAATTGGGCCTGCGCAACAGTCATTGAGCTGTTAGGGAGCGGTACCCACCATTGTTGCTTCCGTCAATGCCCGCTTGATAAGGGTTGGGACTGTCCCCAAAACAGGGCAAAGAGGATACTTTTTGGATCATTTTAATTTCAAAAAAAAAAAAAATGAGGTCGACTGAGAACAGCGTCAAATGGGTGGGGGTTGTCGGTGGATTTGATGAAGTCCAAAAAGGGGGACGTCATGGTAGGGTGGTGTTATGGAGGGGGAGGGCGGGGGGCGGAATGATTAGAGTGGGGCATGACAAGGATCCATAAATTTATGGATCCTGGTCGAGGATTTTGTCCAATCGACAGCTATCGAGCCCTATCGAGCGCACGATGGTGGCTCGATTGAAAAAATCCTCGATAAGTCCGCTTATCGAGCCGACTTATCGAAACGGTGGTAGATACTCTCACTTCTGAGTCCACGGGTGAACAACCTTCTGTGGCGGGGGGCTTGAACCCCTCGTTACAAAGTGCATCGAGCCTTAGAGAAGATTCAGCCGGCCTCCCTAGTCTACTAGTACAACAAGGCCTAGTGTCCGAAAGCGACCCGCGCCTTTAAGATTGCATGCCTGGCCTGATACAGATTGAGATTTTCCGACCGGCCCTGAAAGAAAGGCCAACTCAGTTTATGATTTGTTCTCCCATTGTCCAGACGAACCAAGCTGGTGGCCTGTGGGGCAAGGATCTGGGTACGACTGATTTAGCAGTCATACAAGCTCCGGTCAAAAGTTTTGTATATTGTGACACAAAGAAAACATGAGCTTCCGCTTACATAATTTACAAAATTTTCCAAAAGCTCAAGAACTGATTGGACCAGAGCTTATCGTTACTATTTCTTTGGGAAGTTTTGCCTGGACTAGCAACGTTCTCTTTCGCCCAAGACGTAGCCACGACCTTTCATAAGCATCCATTTGAATGCTCGCCTAAAAATCCTCAAGCAAGTACTCCAATTGATGCAGGGAAATACTGCGCTCAGACAGCATCGCATCTTTTTGTCCAGTCCCAACGTTGAGATTTTGTAACAATCTTAATGAATTTCATTCTCGACTCGGAGCTGATTAGCTCCAATATTGGAGGCCAGGGCGTCTCCAGTGACTTGAATTGTGGAGAAGTGACAAATGCGGAGATGAACCAGCTCGCAATAATGTATATAAGCCTCGCTTTACGGCGAAATGGATAGACCATCAAATCATCACCTCAAAGTCTCGAATTTTCACTTCCAGCGTACTCCTTATTAGTTTCCGAAATATCAATCCTGCAGGATAAAACTAAATCTCATTTGTCAGCGGACTCAAAGGCTATCGACTCGAAACTTTGCTACACCCTGTTTCCCTCCTTAGTCATTAAAATGCGGCTTTCTTCAGCTATCGTAGCCTTCGGCCTGACATGTGCTCAGATAGTAACCTCAAAAATCATTCATTCCAGGCAAGAGGCGTGTAACTCAGCCGAAAACAGTGCTGCATATTCTGCCTGTGCGATGCAAGCGGCCTTTGGGGGTAGCTCAATCATTCCAAAGGTCAGATTCTTCACCTCTACATGTACCAAAAAAGCGCACGGCTAAAACTGACTATCATTTCACTCATCAGTTGATTCCCACTTTTTTACCTAAAGCCGCCTTGTCAGTTACATACGGCAACGTTGTCATTGGTGGTGCTCAACAGCTTTCTCCCGCCAGAGTTTTTGCGGCGCCATTTCTATCTTTGTCATTCATTTCCAACGGCTCCCGAGCGTTCCAACAGCCCTATGTCATTATCGGTCTGGACTACCAACCGCAAGGTAGCGGAATGAGTTTGTTTTGGCTTCAGTCTGACGTGACAATAGACGAGAACACCGGCGTGATGTCATCATCGATCCCGGTAAGCCTTGGCGGGAGTGGCGCAGGCCAGAAAAACAAATCTGACCAATCTCTGGTTTCCCTTAGCCTATCGTGCCCTACGTGTCCCCCAATCCTGCTCCAGGTACCGGAACACACGAATTCATATTCTTTGTGTTTGTAGACCCCGGGTTACTGGCACTATATCAACAAAATCCGCAAATAGTCCTTTTGAACTCAGTGGCTACATTCCAAACCTTTTTGTCCGGTGCGAAGCTCAATAACCAACTCGTCGCAGGAAGCTGTAAGCATCAAATATATTTTGACATGATTTCCACCCCCTCAAAGAAGAAACCGACGTAGACATCGCCAATTTCATTTGCCTCTTCTAGATTTCAAGTCTACGTATGATGGCGCCGTCATTAACGGTCAAACACCCGCTGCTTTGGATGCTCAACGAAGTCAAAAGACTCCTGTTTCCCCACAATCTTCGGGCTTCTCGACGGCCAAGGTAGTTACTTCTGCAAAGCAATCTGTCGATCAAATCGTAAGGACTGCCCCACCTGCGCCGGCTCAAATGCCAGCCAGCCCCTCGATCTCGGGAAAGGACAACGCACCTGTCCAGGCAATAGGGACTCAACCGTCAACGGTTTCCGGTGGATTGAAACAAGCAAGCAACACCAGCGGGTCGAGCGGGTCAAGCGCCACAAACCAAACGATTTCTGGAACTAAAACGAGTGCTGCGACGACAAACGGCAACAATTCTGACGAAGACCAATCAACAAGTTCGGCTAGCCTGTTGACTCAAAATCGCTTGAGTGCCTTAATGTCAATTCTATTGGCCGCCATTTTTGAATTATAAAACCTTCCCAGTAATTTCACCACTAAATTCACTCTTTGCCTAAAACGCATGAACAAGGCCTGTAAATAAATTATTCATTTTATGTATTGGTTGAAATTTTCATCAAGACAATGGCATCAAATTTGCTTAAGACTTACTAGTTTCAGTGCCCCTTTATAGGATTCTGCCTACCTGGATTTTTTCTTTTGTACACATCAACGATCATGTTAAATTCAACAGTGATCTTGAGTTTCCAGGACTTTCTCTTGAGCCCCAAAAACTTTTCGAATGGCGCATGAGCTTCAAAAAAGCAGGCAACTTTTCATTTTTTGGAATTTACAATCAGCCTTCAGCCATAATATGAAGAACTCACAAAGAGAAATCCAGTTTGAATTATTTAACAATAAAATACATTGAACTCAATCCCATGGATTTTGTGGTATTTTTTGGGTTTCTGTGTGGTAAAAATTGAGAAAAATATCTAAGAATGAGACTCAAACAAGTCAAAAGGAATATTGTCACCCTCTTCACAAATATTTTCAAGCTACCTGCTATGAAGAGTTAGCCAGCAGCATGTGATAAAAAAAATAACACATCAATCAAATTGAAAAAAAAATAAAGAAAGAAAGAAAACAAAAATAAAAACTGGAAGAAGAAAGATAAAGAAAAAAGGAAGGAACAAAGAAGACAAAACAGAAGAATTAAAAAATAGAGGGAGAAAAAAAAACAGAAAAAAAAAGAAAGGAGAAAAGAGAAAGAAGAAAAAGGAGAGAAAAGGAATAGTAAAAGAAAAGAAAGAGAAAAGAAAAAAAAACAAAAGAAATGAAAAGAAAAGAAAAGAAAAAAAAGAAAAAAAGAAAAAAGAAAAAAGAAAAAAAGAAAAAAAGAAAAAAAGAAAAAAAAAAAAAAAAGAAAAAAAGAAAAAAAGAAAAAAAGGAAAAAAGGAAAAAAGGAAGAAAGAAAAAAAGAAAAAAAGAAAAAAAGAAAAAAGAAAAAATGAAAAAATGAAAAAATGAAAAAAGAAAAAAAGAAAAAATGAAAAAATGAAAAAAAGAAAAAAAGAAAAGAAGAAAAAAAGAAAACAACAAGAATACAAGAATACAAAAAAATAATGAAAGAAGAAAGAATGAAAGAAAAAGGAAGGAAGGAAGGAAGAAAAATAAAAATAAAAACAAAGGAAGAAATGAAGAAATGAAGAGAAGAAAAAAGAAAAACAAAGAAAGGAAGAAAAACAAAAATAAAAAAGAAATAAAAAGGGAAAGGAAGTAAGGAAAAGGGAGAAAGGAAAAGGGAGAAAGGAAAAGGAAAACAACAAAAAAGGGGGGAAGGGGGGGGAAGGGGGAAAAAAGGGGGAAAGGGGGCCCCAAAAGGGTTGAACAAGGTGGGGAAAAGGTGGGGGAAAAGGTAGGGGAAAGGGGAGGAAGGGGGAAAAAATGCGGGGAAAAGGCCGGGAAAGGGGGGAAAGGGCGAAAAAAGGGGGAAATATGGCAAAAATGGGGGAGGGGGAAAGAGAGGAAAAAGGGGGAAAAGAGGAGAATTTTTGCAAGATCATTAGCTAGCCAGAGATAGAAGTTCAATTGTGTGATCACAATTGCAGGATTAATTGGAGCTAGTTTTAGATGGTACTGCAAAGTGAAAGTTCTGACTAATTAAACATCAATAAAATGTTTCTTTAGAATTCAAAGGTAGAAGCAGGTTGCATTTGATTATAACAGGGTTCTGGTTTTATGCTTATAGACTGAGGAAGATAATACTTAGGAGAGGGGAAATGTTGATTTGATTTTGAAAATTAACCCAAGAGCTTCAGAGCATGAAAAAACACAATCCTTCCAATCTAGTTTGATTCAAAACATGAAATCAATCCCTAAAAACTAGGATGAAAAGTATCAAAATACATAAATATTGTTGAACTTTCTTATTTTCAAGGGCTTCATACATATTTATTATTGTAATAATAGAATAAAATATTTTGAATAGGTTTTTTGAAGGGATCAGCATGTGCAAATTATTTCATAAAGAAATCAGATCAATTGATGGTCAGCTCATTTGGCACCAAAAACAACATAAGCAAAATTGAAGATTTTCTGAAACCATGACATAAATAAATGAATTTTTAAATGAATGGAAATTTGAGAAATTTTATTGAAAGAACTCACAATAAAAATGATTCAACATTTTTCATCTTAGAAAACTTATTTTGATTCACATTCTCAAGACTCTGTGTTTAATTATTTCATTTTGATTGTTTATTTTCAATGTATATCAGCACACCAATATTTGAAAAAAGGGGCTCTGAAATTGAACTAATTCTTGAATCAAATTTCCCTAGCTAAAGTCATGCCTTTACATTTGATAAAGGCACAGATCTTTCATTCAAAAATTAACCAAATTAATAATAATAAAAGACAATTATTCACAATTCCATGTCCAAACTCATGCCTTTTGGTGTTTTTCAAAATGCAAGGGGTTTTTTTTAAACTTAAATAGATGTGTAATGGTATACAATGCATGTTTTTTTTTTAGTTTTCATTCATTTTAGGCTATGCCATGAATCTTTATGGTGTACCTACCTTCCTTGGGTGGGGAACCGCACCTTTTCAGGTGGTTTTGAACAACAGAATGCCTTTAAATCTGAATTTTTGACCCAGGGGGCTGAGCTAAGTACTCCAGGAATCCTGTAAAGTTCTTCTGGGTTCAAATTTACCAAATAATTCAAATATGGACATTAATTTGGAATTTTTCAACATGCAAAAATACCAAAAATATCAAGCATTTGAAAGCAAGACAGATTAAATTTATTTTGGATATGAAGCTTTGTGATACATGTGAAACATGAAATATATGTGAGAATTTAATTTTTTTGAAGAAAACACAAAATTTGTGTAGATTTCAAAACACCACTTTACAAAAATGAGATAATATAATTTTGAAAAAAAAATCAATTTCTGAGAGGAACATCAATCCATTGTTTGATGTAATAAATATATTCAAATATTGATCATAATTTTAAATTACTTGAAAATTTTTTTCTTCATGAGTAATTGTCATAAGAAAATAAGACAATAAAAATAGAATCAGCTCATGAAATGATACAAGAAAAAAAAGAACAAAATAGAGAATCACAAAATATTAATTTAATAATAATTAAATTACAATTCAAACTAAAAAAAGATAAAAAAGAGCCATACAGTAGCCAATTCATGAATAAATAATCCATTTCAATAACTAAATATTTGAATCTTTACATGAAAAGATATCAGAATATTAAAAGGCTTAGCCTAAATTAATGCCTTCAGGATTACAGAATCCATTCCATCCTTTGAAGAAAGATGTGATTTGAGAATCATTTTTACTAAATTCATACATTTTTTGAAAAAAGGAAAAATTATATGAGTATTTTTCAATATCCAAACCTTTGCAAATTTTTTAATTTTCCAGGAAGGTTTGTAAATATCAATAAGCCATTGAAATAAAATAAAACATATGGATACAGAAATTAAGTTTTTTAATGCCTTTTTAAAGCTCAAAGGAGTTTCAAAGGTGAGAGAACATACCTTTGGAGATTTTGTTGGGAACTCCAAGCCCTGTAACCATCAATTGGGGCACTTGGGGGCTAAATTTAGGCCTCCATACCCCCTTAGGGGTCTGCCTTGGGTAGAAATTTTGGAGAATCCAAATATGGAAATAAAATGGTTCCATGCATCATTTAAAAATAACATAAATATTGGTTTTTTGCAAGTAATTTAAATCTGATCTCAGGTTAGAATAAAGGTTTGTGCATCATGAGAAAAATTAGAAAAATTTAATTTTTAAAACCAGGGGAAAAATGGAGGCACATGCGGGAATTTGGCTCCCTCTAATGTTAGTGTTAATTAAATATATAACTCTGGTGTAACTAGAGGTTAAGCAAAACATATCTCCAAAATAAAGAAAATTTAACTCTTTCCAAACCAACATCAATTTTGGTTCTAATTCTGATAAAATGCACATACATCCCAGGTTTAACAAAGGAAATTAGCTTAAAATCTCAAGGCAATTAAATAAAAAATATTTAAAAGCAATATGATAAAAAATGAAGCATAATTTGGAAACTAATAAGTTTGGTTGTGTCCATAACAGGGCCTTGAGTTACTTCTATCATGCCACAAAAATTGAACTGGTTCTTGAATTTATCCTGTTCTTTGGATTTACCAATCAAGTACTCGATTTTGGCACTGACAAATCCAGATGGAGGAATCAATGGACTGCTTTGGTTGAGACAGGAAGATGATTTTGAACTTTTCTATTCAAAATTCTTCATGGACCCTGTTTTTTATGAAAATATATTCCAGCTGCAAACATTCATAAATTGATTTTGACTTTTTCATGTATTAACAATTGGTAATTTTAAATTTGCAACTCTGCAGTTGCAAAACACCATTTACAACACATCTGAGTTTCAAATGGACATTTGTAACCTTTTGTTATATTATATATATATATATATTTTACAAATGGTGATTTGGACCTTTTGGCATATTATATACATATGTATATTTGGGGAAATGTTAAATTCACGGCTCATTGAGCCATGGAAACAGTTCAAAAGAGGCCGTGTGGCAAGCCACACGGTCCAATCCCAGCTGTGTACAACCCCCCAAGGCTGACCCAGCCTGGTCCAATGGTGTTTTGGATTCCACACAACTACATTCAAGCCATGTGGAGTTGTACACGGCTGAAATGTAGATGTGTGGCATCCCACATGCCACTGGACCATGGTGAGCCAAAAAAAACACAATGAAAGGGAACTAAAATAACCCATGAATCAAATAAATCTTCCAAAAAAAAGGAATCAACGAAAAAATCAAAGAAATCAAAAAATGTTGATGTTTTGGTTAAAGCAAAACAAAAAAATAAATAAATAAATGAAAAACAAAAAAACTGGGACTATCCAATGGAATAGCCCTAAAGTAAAAAGTCCCAAAAAAAATCCAAGTAACTGGACTAGCCCTAAATTAAAAACACCAAAAAAAAGACAAGTAACTTGAAAAGCCCTAAATTAAAAATACCAAAAAAAAAATAAGTAACTTGACAAGCCCTAAAGTAAAAACAAAAAAAAACAAAGACAAGTAACATGACAAGCCCTAAAGTAAAAATACCAAAGAAAAATACAAGTAACTTGAAAATCCCTAAAGCAAGTTAAACTTGACTAGCCCTAAAGTAAAAGGGCCCAAAAATTAAAGAAGTCTTATTACCAGCCCTGAAGCAAGAGTGCCAAAAAAATACAAGTCTTTTGACAAGGCAAAAAATACAAGAAGTCATTTGACCAGCCCTAAAGTAAAAGTGCCCAAAAAAATACAAGTCTTTTGACCAGCCCTAAAGTAAAAACACCAAAAAAAGAATAAGTTCAACTTGTGATAAGCTGATCCCATTCCAACCTTAACATAAGTTAAACTTGTGATGGAATTGGCCCAACACAAGTTGAACTGACTTACCATTAAAATCTCATTCAAAAAATTCAGTATAATTATTTTAACTCAAAGAACTCAACATAATGATGTTCAAAATGTGATAACCCTTTATATTAATAGAACTCTTCAGCTGCATTAGAATTACAGTTTATATGAAACCCAATGATGAAATAAAGTCAAAGTCTATAATCTCTATAATCTAGAATAAATTTGCAGTTGATCTTTGAGATGATCAACCCAACCAGAGGCTTTTTTAGAAATCAAGAAACGTGGTTTTGCTACAATGGGCGGGATTGGAATCATTTCTCCCTCAAGTACTAATAGAACCCAGTGGTTATTTTTTACAAAGGAAATGAACATTGGATCTGATTGATCAGTAACACCATTTTTCATTGGAGTATAAGTATCACATGACTCCAATGAAATGAAACATATAGGTCCGGAATATGTGTCTGCTATGATTTGACCCATATCTAATTTAGCCAGCCATTTTGAGGAGGGAATATTTTCATTGATTCCTTCAACATCAAGTCTTTGTTTAATCTTTTCAACCGCCTTTGCACCACCCCTAAAAACAGCAGTTTTGAGCCCTTTACAGGGGTACACGGCTCAAAATTGCCGCGTTTGGGGGGTAAACAGCTCCTACACCCCCCCAGGGTTGCGCATGTTTGGAACAGCCCTTTGTAGTTGTCTATGGGCCCCACGGCTCATTTGAGCCATGTAGGGCCCTACACAACTCCCACACAACTGGAATTGTGAATTTAAGTTTTTTTTTTTAATATATATGTATATATATATCTTATTAAAACATAAAACAATAAATAAAAAATAAATTAATTAAATAAATTAAAAATATAGATATAAAAGAAAGGCCATAGGGCGTATCAAAGGTAAAAATTTCAAAAAACTAAATGGCCGATTTCCGGCTTTTCTATTTTATTTTTTTGAAAATTTTATCTTTGTGGGCTAAACCTATTGGTCCATTGAAGTTAAAAATAAAAATATAAGTAAATAAAATCTACAAATTCTTATTTTATTTCATCTACTCATTTTTTTGCCATTTGCAACCCAAAAAGCGTTTCATGGCATGGTTTGCAAACCAAAATGGGTTGAAAACTGCCATTCACAATCCACCTGAGTCTCAAGTGGCAGTTTGCAACTCAAATGGGCCCCAAATGGCTGTTTGCAACTCAAATGGGCCACAAATGGCGGCTTGCAACTCAAATGGACCACAAATAGCCTTTTGCAACTCAAATGGGCCACAAATGGCTGTTGCAACTCAAATGGGCCACAAATGGCTTTTTGCAACTCAAATGGGCCACAAATGGCTGTTTTGACTCAAATGGGCCACAAATGGCCGTTTGCAACTCAAATGGGCCAAAAATGGCTGTTTTGACTCAAATGGGCTGCAAATGGCCGTTTGCAACTCAAATGGGCTGCAAATTGCCAGTTGAAACTCAAATAGGCCACAAACTGCACCACAAAACCCATTTTATGTTATGAATGGGTTGGGGGGGGTGTAAATTTAAAATTGCCCATTAACAATTTCACCAATCCCAAAAAATGTTGACAGGAATACTCCAACAGAAAACTTAAAAAAAAATCAACATGACTCTCAACCATTTGAATGCTTGTTCAATGCTTGTAAAACCTCAATCCACTTGGAGTTTCATGCCAAGGATATTTGATATTTTATCTGTTTTTTTTCCCAGCTATTTTTGTTTTCCATTTTTCTCTAAAAAAATTTATAAAATCATTTTTTGACATCTTTGAATCTATTTTTGTGTGTTCCAAGGCTTCTTAAAACAATAAAACATTTATAGCAGGGCACCAGCTTGACTCAAACAAACCAAAAAGACTGTTAGATTAGGATTTTGTCCCAAAACCAAAAATCAAATCTATTTGGAGTTGTTTTTGGACAGGAAAAATCTTAATTAAAATTCATGCGGATAAAAAATGGGGGGGGATCTTTAGAGCTTCATTTATTGAATCACAGCACCCAAACAGATCAAGGAAAAATTTTGATTTGAAAAATGTAACACCAATGAAAGGTAAAGTTTTTAAAACAACTTGAATTGAATTAATTCAGCCTACCACCACCCAAAAATATTTCAGATTGGGGATTGTTCAATAGTAAGTTGTTTGGGATATTTTTGTTTGGTTTTATGGCTGCCACAGCCTTTCAAAATAATTTCTATTGAACTAGAGTATGATTTATTGGCAGAAAAAAAAAATCAAATCCAATTTGGAAGAAGGTTTTGGAGTCATGCATAAGGACAGTGTGTATATACATGCAATTTTATCTTGTCAATCCTAAATGCATGCAGTGTAACCCAGACCTTTTCCCAAAAGTCTGGGGGAAATTTTTGTATTTATCTTGAAGCTTTTGCGGACTTAATTCATACTTGGATTCTTTAAAACAGAAGATTAAACACCAAATTACATATTTTCAACATGGATAACTCCATCAACCCTGGGTTTTCATTATATCTCAAAGGGGCTGCAACTCAATTGCCAAAATTTTAAATACATCAAATCTTTTTCCCCCTTTTTCAACAGAAAAGCTGCAATTTTTTTTGTCTGTATTTCATCTAACTGTAAAAAATTTAAGAAAAATTTCAAGAAAAGTGATAGGTGCATACTAAAAAGACAAAATTTGACTCATAAAAATTTCTAGACCATTCATCAGTTGTAAAGAATTATACAAAGGTTTGTTGAAGGGTAGCAGCCAGAACATTTGAATTTTTGAATGGTTAAAAATGATATTTGAGAAATTTAGTAATACTGTAGTCTAAAAAAACCCAGTTCAAGATATTTCAATTTTTTTTCAGTACAAAAGCAGATGATGTGGAGCAAATAAAAAAAACCCACACCAGATTACACTCCATCATGAGAATATATCCAATTAAGAAAGCAGCGGGGAAATAAGGAGGGCAGGTACATAATCAAAGCTTTCAAATTCTCCTAATAAATTGATTTTCTACAAGGGAATCACCAAATTGGAATATCAGCAAGGGGAACAGAAATTGGACAGAAATTATAGATTAGTTTTATCTTACTGAATAACTGATTATTTTTTTTACTTCTGTTGTGGATTTTTTGAAGCTAATGATCAAGCTTTGCATAATAAGCCAACAAGAGTAACCAATAAAAAATTATTATTTTTAAATTTGAAAACATTGTGCCTTTTTAAGAAGTAAAGCTAAAATAATGCCTTCATTTTGTAGTTATATCATGACATTCTTTGATCAAGTGTCCAGAAATTAAATGTTGACAGTCCTGACCATGATGGAAAATCAGAAACAAGAGTGACAGTTCTATTCACTATAAATCAAAAACATGGGTAAAAAGGCCCCAAAAAATCGGTGATGATAAATTCACAACAAAAATGAGTTGTGTGGCACACTACACGGCTAAAATTGAGTTGTTTAGCCTCCAGAAAACTTGACTGTAGTGGTGTAGCCAACACACAATGGTTTGGCTTTGTGTGTCACCACGCAAAACTTGATTCAAGTTGTGTGAGGGTGTACACAACTCAAATGTAGTCGTGTTCTGTGCCACGCAACTACAAGCGTTGTGGGCCCAAAATAATAAAATAAACTAAACCCAAATTCAAAAAAAAAAAAAACAGAAATCAACCAAAAAATCAAAAAATGATGATTTTTTGGTTAAAAAAAAACAAAAAAATAAAAAATAAATAAAAATAAGTAAAAAAAAATAAAAAAAATAACAAACAAAAAAAAAAACTGAAGACAACCAAAACACCAAAAATTAAATAAACCATGAAAGAGTCTATGGAGAAGCCCCAAAGTATAATTGCCAAAAAAAGTTCAACTTGACTAGACCTAAGGTAAAAACACCAAAAACACAATTTCAACTTGAATAGCCCTAAATTAAAAACACTAAAAAAAGATCAACTTGTGTTAAGCTGATCTCATCATGATAAGTAAAAATGCTTCTTATGATGGGATCAGCCCAACACAAGTTTAACTGACTTACCAATAAAATATCATTAAAAAAAACTCATCATAATGAGATTACTCAAAACACTCAACATAATGATGTTAAAAATGTGATAACCCTTTATATCAATAGAATTACAAGATAAAAATCAGAAAACAAACCCAAATGATGAAATTAAAATGATTTCTATAAATTTGAATACAAATCAAGTTGATATTTGAGGTGATAAACTCAACCAGAGGATTTTTTAGAAATCATGGAATGTTGTTTGGAAACTATGGGTGGGATTGGAATCACATCTCCCTTAAGTACAAGCTGGACCCAATGGTTATTATTAACAAACGCAATGAATATTGGGTCTGATGCTTCTTTTACACCTATTTTCATAGGAATATAAGTACAACATGACACCAATGAAATGAAACATATTGGGCTGTCAAAATTATCTGCTATTATTTGACCCATATCCAACTTTGAAAGAAATTTTGAAGATGGAATCTTTTCATTGATGAAATTAACATCAAGTCTGTTTTCTATCTTTTCAAAATTTTTATTGCTGCCAAGCATAATAGAATAGCATGTCTTATTTTTCCTCAATGTTCCAAGAATTTCTTTTTTTTTTTAATTTAAACCATCCATACTCATCATACTCAAGTGATTCAGAAATTACTCTAAATCCACAATTCCCATCACCAACTGGATCCCAATCCTCCCCCAAGATCTTATGTAAGTTCTCAGTTATTTGATTGAGGTAATTCAATTGTGTTTCCTACAATCAAAAATTATTTAGAAAAAATTATAATCTCATTAATTACTTAGTCAAAATTCTAATCTCATTGAAGAAAAAAAAGACTCACCAAACATGAGCTTCTGGTTGATGCTTCCTGCATGTCTTCTTCCTCTGAAGAGGATTCCAAATTCAAATGAAGTGAAACTAATTCACTTTTATTCTCTTGCTCTGAACTATGAAATTCAGATTCTGATCCTGTGGACTTTATTATCATCATATCATCATCAGTTCATTAAACCAAAAAAATGAACATTTAACAAAATAAAAGACTTACAATCATTCATCTTTTCTGATTTGGTTCCTATCCAATTCTATTTTCCTGCTTAAGTTTCTTTTCAACATTTTCAAATTGAGAAGGATCTCTCCATGTATCTGTCAATTTTGGCCAACCTCTGCTTGATTGCAAGAATTTTGGTTCAAGTATTGGCTTTGATTGATAATTTTTGGTCTTCTGAATAAGGTAATTCAACAGCCTGTGGTGATCTTGTTCTGGATTTCCAAAGATAATTGCATTGAGCTTCTCATGTAACTGAGAATTTTTGAGCATTTCACCAACATTGAACTTTCAAAATTCAAAAGGATCAAACATTAGTAAAGTAGGAATCATCCATCAAAAATCATTTATCAAAAAGTGTTAATCACAAAGTGATTTGAACAATCCAACATTCCAACTTAAACTAACTTACAGAACTAGAACTGCAAGGTTCATAATACAACCTCCACTGAGGATGAAAATCCTCAGGCACAATGGATCCTCTTGATGCTAGTAGGTCACCTGTCTGGTGGGAATAGGGCAAACCCATAGTCTGGGAGTATGACTTGGTGCACACCTTGCCATCATGTTTGTGCTTTGACTTCTTGAATTTCCCCCAATGAGCTTAATTTCCTCTAAAGACAAATTTTATCCCAGAGGTAAAATTTAAGTGGGAAGAGCTATTACTAGATTTATTCAAGAGTTTTGAAGGGCCTCCTGAGTCAATTTAACTTTATTTGAAACTTTTCCATCTAGGTGTTTCCAAAAATCCAACATTTTTCATGAAGAATTTGCAAGGAATTGTTTGAGAGGAGAATGGGACCCTTCCACCCAAGATGTTGTTTTATTTCCAAAGTTGGGGTTTTTGCAAGTCCAAGCCATTAAAAACATCTCTTTGATAAAGAAGATGTTATTATGCATATACTTGAGCACATCATCATGGTCTTCCAATAAACACTTTATAAAAGTCATAATGTAAGCACCCAAAACTAGTAAAATTAACAGTAGAGGCAGTGATTTAGACCTGACTCTGATTTCCCCATCATTGAAATATGCCTCCTCCTTGGGTTTAGAGGCCCCATACTTATCCCACAGAGACATAAAGATTTGCCATCCTTCAAAGTCATTATTAAATTGAATTTTGTAGTTTCCTTTTATTTTTTTAGAAAAGTGCCAAAGACAAAAATTTCTTGTTGATTCAGGGAAACTCTGTTCTATAGCACAAATCAGAGCTTTTTCACGGTCCATCACAAAGACTTTTGGGAGTCTGTCAGGATCATAAGCCAGCTTCTTTAGCGCATTTACAGACCAACTGTAGAAATTGGATGTTTCTCTTGTTATAAAAACAAGAGCTTTTGTGAAAGTTTTTTGGTTGGCTGTAATTCCTACTACATGCAATAGGGGGATGCTGTACTCCTTTTTTCTGTAAGTACAATCCAACAAAGAAATATGATGGAATTGTTTTAAAAGATTTAATGACTTTGGGTGTTGCAAGAATAGGGCCTCCAAGTGTCCCTCTCCACTTAATTTTCACAAATGATCCCAAACTGAATCACCAAGTTGTTCATAGAGGATATCCATAACACTGTTTCCCTTGAGTTCTGCAAGCGCAACCTTATTCTTAGTGTTGAAGATTGCTTTGTCATCAAAATATTTTCCACAATCAATTGTGCTCAATTTTTGTTTCAGTTGAATAGTATTGAGCCCATCATCCATGCCTTCTTTTGAAATCACTAAGGCCACCCCAGAGATTCTCCTGATTTGAGGATGCACTGAGGGGTGCAGAGATGGTTGATGGTTATTTTGATCATGTCTGTAGGAGATTTGCCACAAGGGGTCTGCCTTTGTGTGACTTTCACAGATTAAAAACTTGCAACCAACCTTCCTTGTGTGAGTTTGCCTTGACTTTTTTGTGAGAAATGACCCAGAGTAGAAACCAAGTCTATCACAGGCTAAATCCAAATATTGATCAAGCTTTGATTTGAAAACTGTCAAAGCTTAACCATGCTTCATTTCCCATGTTTGAAAATAGTTTTGTGCCTCTTCTCTAGTAGGAAAGGCTCTCACAGGAGGCGGGTCAAGTGGATCTGGAACCAATTGAATGGTTATATCATAGTTACATAGTCATAGTTCAGTTTCCATAAAATCAAATTTGGAAAAGTCCAGAGTAAAATAAAATGTTACTCACCACCAGAGGTCATGTTCATTTGTGAAAAATTTTGTTCCTCAATTTTAACCCTAGATGAGGATTCAATTGGGGCTTCCAATGTTTCATTACCCCAATCCTTTCTTTCTGCAGCTTTTTAATTGCACTATAGATTTAGTCCTTTAATGCAGCCATATCATAAAGGGGGGGGGCTTGCAAATTTCCCCATAATGCAAAAAAAAAATGCAATGGTACTTCAGAATTCAATCTAAATTTCAATTGAACATTTACCAAGTTTGCTCACTTTTGAGTTGAGCAGGATCAATTTAACAAATGGGAAGTAAAAATTTACTTTTCTGTTTTCCAAAATGAAAGTTGAGAGTGTAATTTTTGGGACAGGGAAAATTTCACATTTTTTTTTGCCAAAGGCAATGAATGTGTTTGCAGTTTCACTTTAGGTTTCACTTTATGATTTTAAGGTGTGGTCCAATAGTCCCACATAGTTTGCATTGATCCCAAATTTAGGTTGATGGAACCCAGATGTGGTCCTGGGGGTCCTTTCCAAACACACGCAATCCCCGGGGGATTGTATACCCCCATACACGCATATAAACGATTGTGTACAGGGGTAAACAACTCAAAATTTTGATTCAGGGGGGTATACAACCCCCTGGGGGTTGTGCCTGTTTGGAACAACCCATTTGACACTTTCATGGGTCCCCACATGTTGATTGGGCTGTGTATGGGCCCCCACATGTTTTTGGGTCATTTAGATCCCTACACAACTCCCAAATGACTTGGAGTTTTGAATTTATCATCACCCCTGAAAAATTTGTAAAATTTGAGGAATATTCTTATGGTATGAAAAAATTCCCAATCACAATCTCAATATCATTTTTTTTGTAAATGACAATCATATGAGAAACTTTTTCAAAGATTAAAGCCTTCAGTAAATATTCTTGCAATAATGTGGTTTATCAAATTTTTGATGCATATACAGGCCCATCCTTGTGGGTATATCAGATCAAAGAAAAATTTTGAAAACAGGATAAAATTTTATTTTTGAAATGAATAAGGATCCAGTTGGAGTGGGGTTTTTTCCCAATTTCAAGTCTCAGACTTGCAGAAGTCACATTCTCCCAAGATTGATTTATTCAACTTTGAATGTTTTAGGTAACAGAGTTGAGATTCTATAATGAATTTCAAAGAAAAAAAATCCAAAAAAAAAAAATTGAATAATCTATATCAAACAGATTTTTTGATCATACATCACCAAAATATATTAGAAATTTTGAAGAAAACTTGAGTTAAAATTTAGCCTCCTTTCAAGTATGAATGATATTTGATTGTTCAATTTGTAATAAGATATTTCAACAGAAGTTGTGATGTGGGTATTTGGGAGTTATTTGGATAGATTTCCTGATTTAGGACAGAGTTAAAACCCAGTTTTAACCAATTTGAACCATTTTTACAGGGTGTCACATGCTAACAGGTGCCTCTATTTTTCACCTGGTGTAAAATAGAATATTTCTGGTGGAATATAAATTCCTCTTTGCTGAGCATGAAAAAACCCCATAAAAATGATACCTTTGCCCATTTAAGAAGTTAAATTAAAATATTCTTGATTTTATCAACAAAATATCATCAATTACAGAAATAACTCTAAATAATATTAAAAAACACTTTTTTGAAGGAAATTTGGGATTTCTTATAGAATATAAATACATTTATACCAAACATATAACATGAAAAAATGCTAGATGTACCTAACTTATGACAGGAACTAACATATTTTGTGAAACATTCCAAAGAAACCATCAAATAAAAAAATATAACAAAATATTTTCAAAAAATATAACAAAAAATAGGGCAAATTTTTTCTCATGGGCGCTATCCTTTCAATTATGAATGTTTTACATCTGTGCGCTGTAACTCACACATTCTGTCACTTCACACACAGAAAAAACTTTGTTTCAATTTTCAAGAATTTTTTTTTTGAAAATTTTACACCACAGGCCTGTAGCTGGGTATCTCAAACCCTCAAAGTAGTTTTGTTAATTTTGGAAGAATGAGAACACCTTATAAAATTCAATCAAAAAAAATAATAAAAAAACTGTTCATTGGATCCTTTTCTTTGCCTTTTTTTTTTGGTGATTTACACTCTTATTAAGTTTTAAATTCAATCAAAGATTTTTTTTGTTTTTTTGGGTATTTTCTGGATGTACTGTTGGCCTCCAAAAATTGAATCTAAGGAAAAAAAATTCAGAAAAAAATCCATTTCAATGATGTTTGTCACATCTGGCATCAAATTTTCTCTCAATTTTTCTTTGCAGAACTTGAGAAAAGCACCCAAATTAAAAAATTAAAAATTTCCTGACTACTTATAACATTTTTTACCCCACAAGATATATATCAAAATTAAAATAATTCAAAAGAAAAGGGGTGGTATTCTTTATACATCCTTTTTTTTATTGTTTTCCTGAACAAATGAATCATTATTTGAAATATTTGAAGCTGAATTTTTAAAGGAAGCCTTTAAAAGTTTCAAAGAAAAGTCTTTTCTAATTGTTGAGGCACTATTTGTGTCTCAAAAAAATAATTTAAAAAGGATCACAATATATACCTTTATGGTTTTGCCCTTTTGTCTGAGCCCTTTGTCATGTAAAAATTCAATATGACTTTGAATCTTTTCCAGGGACCTCCTGCCATCTTGGAGAATCCTAATCATCTTATAAAACATCACCCTCACCTCTTCTACCCACCCATAACCCCCCACCACACCACCCATCACCACACCACACCACCCATCACCACACCACACCACCCCTACCACATCAAACAAAGCCACACCAAACAAAACAACACCAAACAAAACCAAACCAAATCACACCACACCAAACCAAATCACACCACACCAAACCAAACCACACCAAACCACACCAAACAACACCACACCAAACAAAACCAAACCAAACCACACCACACCACACCAAACCAAACCACACCAAACAAAACCACACCACACCACACCAAACCAAACCACACCACACCACACCAAAACACACCACACCAAACCACACCACACCAAAACAAACCACACCACACCAAAACAAACCACACCAAACCAAACCAAACCACACCACACCAAACCAAACCACACCACACCAAACCAAACCACACCACACCACACCAAACCACACCACACCACACCAAACCACACCAAACCAAAACAAACCACACCACACCAAACTAAACCACACCACACAAAACCAAACCAAACCACACCAAACCAAACCACACCAAACCAAACCAAACCAAACCAAACCACACCACACCAAGAAAAACCACACCAAATCAAACCACACCACACCAAACCAAACCAAACCAAACCACACCAAAAAAAAAACCACCAAAAAAAAACACAAAACCAAACCAAATCACTCCTCAAAAATCCACACCACAACTCTGCACTCCATGTCACAACACTCCATACCACACCACACCACTCCACTAATCACTACACCACCCAACAGTCATCATTCATTTCCGCACCTTAATAAAAAAATTAAAACACTCCAAACCTACCAAATAAAGCCCCCTGGAATTGAATCTTCCATCAAGAAATTCAAATATTTGTCTCCTAAAGAAGGCTTTTAGCACACTTTCAAATTTGCACCTCACACCTTCTTCTAACAAATTCAACTCAATAAATACTTCTAAAAACACTTTTGAATCATATATCAAGTCTCTGAATAACTTCTTTCACTCAATTTTCTCTCTATCTCTTTCTGAAGTATCAAATCCTATCCTTGCCTCATTTTTAGAAAATAAAATCTCTTTTCAAAATTGGCCACAAAACCATCCACCCACTTTTTTGAACTTTTTCACCAGTCCCTTCCTCAATTACCTCATTTAATAAAAATGATGATTCAAATACTCTTTCTCCTTCCTCATTGACTCAAACTCCTGGTTCAAACCCTCTGGCCCCTCTTCCTGAACTATATTACAATGAAAAGGATGATTTACTTGATGCCATACAATCATGGGAAAAGTCCCAAGGATATTCCATATCTACCAGAGTATCCAATTGAAAAAAACATACCTACACATATCAATGTGATAAAGCTGGGGATTATCAACCCATAAAATATACCAAGAGGTTGGAAAAATTAAGAAACACCAATTTTCCTTTCAGATTATCTTGGAGTTTTGAAAAAAGATTGGTTCTATGGAAGGTTGAATTGGTAGGTCCAGACCACAACAATCAACCTTCAAATGATCCTTCAACTCAACAAAAGCACAGAATAATCCAAAGGAATCAACAGCAGACTGTAGAAAATCTAACCAAAGCTCGCATTCCCCTCTTAAAAACTTTATATTTTCTTATTCCATCCTCCTTATCTCCTGTTCATACAAACCTCAGTGATATTTACAATAAAAGATCCCAAATGAAAAAACTTTTGTTGATGGAAAATGTCTCATTGAAGAACTCATAATTTAAATCCATCATTATTATTTTTTTCTACAAAATTAATAATATGGACCAACACATCAATTTTTCATTTATTTGACACCCTGATTCCATCAAACTTCTCAATCTTTTCCCTACTCTTCTGATGATGGACTGCACAAATTCAAAGAATAAGCTTGGAAAACCCCTTTTTCATATTGTTGGGGTAAAAAATAGTTCAAGAAATTTTTCAGTTGCTTTTGGTTTTCTATCTCAAGAGAAAAGAGATAAATATGAATGGCACCTGACTCAAGTTCATGAAATTTTGGAGCATGAAGAACCCAGGGCTATTGTCTCAGCAAATTACAATCTCTGATTAGTTACATTGAAGAAAGCTTTTGGATCTTTTAATCATCTTCTCTGTCTCTGCAAAATTGTTTAAAAATATCCAAACACATTGCAGGCAAAATTTCAAAGCTAAAGATTAATGGAAGCTTTTTGCTAAAAAATGGCATAAGTTTGTCCATTCAAATTCTGAACCAATATATCATGAGAAATTGAAAAAATTTCTCTAATCTGAAATCCCCAAAACTCAGACTGAGGAGCTGGATAATTGTGATTTCCTGAACCAACAGACTGAGAGAGCGATAATTCAACAAAATGACAGATGAAAATAAAAGAAGGAAATTTCTCACTCTGATGAAAGGAAAATGAGCAGGGCTCTCAAGTGACAACAGGGAATTGAAAGAGATAGAAAGGAGACTAAAAAAAGCAAGGAAAACAGTCTGAAGGTGTAGACGTGAGCAGGTGGTCATCTTTTGAAATGAATTTGGAAGAAATCTCACATCTGAATAAGGAAAGAAAGAAAGTCAAAGGAGTTGTAGGATGTGAGTTTTAGACATTACAGCAGGTGGAGATGGGAAGAGGTGATCTGGATGGTTGATTGTGAGAGATGAGGGTTTTGAGATGAATTGGAAATGGTGTAGAGTTGGTGGAGAGAATTTGAGTGAGCAGTGATGGGGAAGTGGTAGCAAGAAGATTAAAGGGAAGTGGGAGCAAGAAGATTAAGGGGAAGCAAGAGAAACAATTAAGAAGGAGCAAGAGGATGGAAAGGGAGAGGGGAAGAGGAGTGATTAGATGATGAAAAATAAAGAGAAGAAGATTAATGATCAAGAGATCAGGAATCAGGGTTGATGATGGAGCTGAATGATGGAAGGGAGGAGGAGATTAGGAGACAGCTGAAGGCTCTTTGTGAGAGGAAGGTGACAAGAATGGGAGTGGCTTTGGAGTGGAACTTTTCAGAGACTTCCTTTCAACACACTGCCATGTTCAGATGAGAGATTGTAGAACAGAGGCAGTCATGTTTTTTACTGAGGGTTGTATGGCTGCTTTTGTCAGAGAATCTGCCAGCATCATTTTGGAGTTCACAAGGTTGGTGACAAGTAGCTTGGAGGACTTCTGTTCTCTAAGCCACTTGATTTTAATATTGAAGTGCTTGAGTGATTTATGGTGGGATTCAAAGTTGATCAGGTAATTCAATGCCTTGTTATCAATATTGGAGAAATGCATGAGTTAGATCAAAGGATTCAATTCTTTTATCAAATTCATAATCCAAATTTTTTCTTAAGTGGCCAGGAAAATGGATTTGAGTTTGCCTTCAGTTTAGGACAATGAGAACTTTGGACAGAGCTTGCTGTGCCATGCAATGGCGCAGCCATACAGAAAATCAGATAGCCCATGTGGCTTCTTCTCAAAACCAGGTCATTTCTGCCATCTGAGTCACTCCAGGTTTTGAGGTCATAACAAAAGGAGTTCTTTTTGAGTCAAAGGGCCAAGTTTCCCATTGTTTTAACGTATCCCCAGGCGTGCTTTTCTTTGGGCCAGTGAGAGATTCCAGGTTTAGCATTGAATTGGGAAAGGGATGACACAGCATACAAGAGGTCTGGTTGGGTTCTGGTTGCTATTAAATTGAGAAAGCCCATTGATGAGCGGTATTTGATCTTTAGTTTTGAAAACTTGGAAGCATTGTTTTTGGTAGTGGGTTTGATCACAAGATTTGGTGTGATTGGGGTGTTGATGGGTTTTGACTTGGTGGTTCCAAGTTCCAATAGGGCAGTATAGATATGAGCAGGCTGGTGAAGGCAGGGTTCAGAAGGAGAGTCAATAATGTAGTTTCCAAGAATTTTGGAGAGGGGACCTTTGTGAGAGATGAAAAATTGGGATTCAAGTTTTTTTTTAGGTTCAAGGGAGTTTCCAATGACCACAAGATCATTGAAGTAGAAGAAGATAAAGATTTGAGTGGATTGATTGAAAAAGAGGCATGGATTGGCGGATAAGAAAGTGAAATTTTGACAAAGGATACATCCCCTGAGTGTTTCAAACCAACTCTTTGGGGCCGTCTTCAAACCATATAGAGCTTTGTTCAACTTGAGATAGGGAAATGGATTATTGTAGCTGGGAGTTGATTTAATGTAGTTGTCTTTGTACAGCTCTGCATGCAAGATGGCTGACTTGATGTCCATTTGGGTGATGGGAAGGTAATGATTGTAGGTGTAGACCAGCAAGGTGCAAAGTGTAGTTCTTTGACCATTTGGAGCTTATATTTTTCCATATTCCAGGAATTCCAGTTGAAAAAATCCTTGGATGCAGAGTCTTGCCTTGAAAATGAGTCTTTTGCCATCAGTTTTGGTTTTCAGTCAAAATACGCAGAATGTTGAGAGTGCTTTCTTTCCTTCAGGGAGTGATTGGCATCCTTTCCAGAATTTAATCAATTTGATGCCATTCATTTCTTTTTTTTACCCCAATGGTACAGTTTTTTCAATCTGGAAAGTGTTTCATCTCTTTGTAATTTTGTGGCACAGCTCTGGAAAGAAAGCCATACTGTTGCAGTTTCTGCAGGGTGGATTGCTCTCTTAAGCTTCTGGTTGATGGAGCTGATTGATCTATTATTTCTCTATCACATGACAACTCTGAGGTAGATCAGTCACATTTGGATGATCATCTGAGGTTTTGCAGTTGGATTCAGGGTCAAGTTGCTTTTGAGGTTTGGTGGAAAGATTGGTCATTGGGTTAGGTGATTGAGCAGCATTGGTTTTGTGTTTTATTGATGAGAGAGTGTTGAGGAGATTGGAATTTGGGTTGAGAAGTGATTTGAAAGTGGATTTGGATTGGTAGGAGCAGTCATTTGGTTTTAGGCCCTCAAAAATTCTGACATTTTTTGAGCAAATATTTTCTCCAAGTCCTGGAATGAAGATTTGGTAGGAATTAAGATTTAGATTGTGGCCTACAAGAATACCTTCCAAAACTTCATTTTCAAACATTCAAATTTTGTTAATGTCACACAATCACCCCACGTACTATAGGGCAATTCTTAGATGATTGTGAGCACAAAGGAATGCTGAGTGCAAGGGCAAGTGCAAGGAGCAAGACTCAGTTGCAAAGTGCGAACTTGGTTATGCCACTCAACAAACGGCGAGAGGAAAGGAATGTGTTCCAAGGAAGGAAACTCAACCTGAGTCCGATGTGATAACTAGGTTGTAGCAAAATGCAAGAACGTATGAAATTAACTAACTGAGGAGACAATCATCAGGCAAGGGGATAGCCCTTATAAGGTAATCCAAAGTGAATAGATACAACCTGGTGATGAGCTAACTACAGTTGAAGCAGTGAGGCAATGAATGACAGGAACGGGATAGGAAATGAAGCAGTAGTACATATCTGAGGTCATAGCGTAAGTGCCAGACAATAGAATCTGAGCGTATACTTGTATGAAAAATTGGGACAGGAGCAAGTGACGTTGAAGGTAATGCAAATGAGAAGTAATAGTGTATGCAGGGTAGGGACTAGTCCGATTGCAAACTGTACAGTAATGATGGCTTATTTAGACGTAGATGCGAACTAACAAACAGTGCATGACCAAAGATGGAAGTCCAAGGCTGTTGATTGGCCAGGGAAGGAGATTGGATCTCATAATGGATGACCAACCGGTATGGAGTTAACCGCAAAGTTTGCAAGTATATAATGAGTTGGTTGCCAAGATTGGAAGGTCAAAGCAAGCCAGAGGAAGTAGCGGATTGCACCATTGATGTTGTGCTTTATTTGTGTCACACTTTTAGACTGAGGTAGATTGTACTGAGGAGAGGACATGTCAAAGTGATGAAGACAATAATCCCTAAGTTCAAAGCATGACAGTTGCCCGGGTATAAAGACGCGAGCTCCTGCAAGCGCTCAGATAAATTTTCCCATTGATTTCAAGTCGTTAATAATTACTGTATACCCTTTACATTATTTAATTCATTACTTGATAAATTTATAATTTATATAGAATGTTGTCATTGTCGTCCTGCCGTTGCAAAAACTGTATTTGCCAAAACGAGCAATGTGTCCCTTGTACTGCCGTCCGAGGCCTTTGAGGCAAGTGCGAGCAATGTTGCCTTTGCAAAGTGGCATGTAATTTCCCTATAAATGTTGAGTTGACTGTTGAGGGTCCCGCAGAGTTATCAAGGGAGATGCAAAGTTGTAGGTCCGCACCAAGGGTTAACTACAAGATACCACCGTTGCCAGAGATCAAATACTTGGGGACTCAAGTTCCTGGTGAGTACTAATCTGGACTGACTAATGATCATAAAGATAGTAACTAAATTTTGCTTGTTTTGCTATTGTTGCCCCGTTTCCAAAGGTATACCACAAATACACCACCACCACCACCACCTTACTGGGGACCGCCGACTGAACTTCCGGGGGCCCAGATGAATGCCAAGGTGCAAGGAAAAGTGCCTGGTGCAGAACCGGTAGGAGTCATAACCGAGGAAGCGAGGGAGGAGGAAGGAAACAAAGTGGAAGGAGAATTGGGAAATGGAGGAAACAGAAATGGAGGGAGAGAAGGGAAGGAAGAATTAGGAGAAGGGAATGGAGGAGATGGAAGGGATGGAGTTGATGAAACGGAAGGAATGGAGGGCCAAGGCAAAGCGGATCCGGTGCGAGTCGTAGGGCCGGTCAAAACGGATGCAAGGCGGCTGACGGGCAATATTGGAGAAGTCACGTCGGGAGGCCAAAGGAAGAGAGCGTACAAAGAGCTCTTGGAGGAAGGTGGATGGAATGCTTGGCCAAAGCAAGCTTAGATTGCAAGGTGCAAGGAAATCTTTGAGAGGCATATTGTAACGGAAGCGCTAGTTCCCCAAAGAATGTCCGCACTAATCAATGATGAAGACCTGGATACTTTTTGATCCATGGTTGCGGAATTTACTGCAAATTGGGAGGATGCGGAGAAGGAAGTAAAGGAAACTTTGTAATCATTTATTATAAATACATATTTTCTTTCTTTTTTTTTTATTATAAATAGAAATATTTTTAATTTTTTTTTTTTAATAATAAGGAATGAAGTTTTATTTAGTAGAAATGAAAGGGAAATGAGAAAAAGGAAAAACACAGTGAGATGGAGGAATTAACTGATGGAATGATGGTGTGAAATAAAATGGGGTTAGATGAGATGGAATATGGAAAGGAATGGGATTGGATGAGATAGTATGTGAGATGAAATGGGATTGGATAAGATAAAATGTGGAATGGAATGGAATGGGATTGGATGGGATGAAATGTGGAATGAAATGAGATTGGATGAGATAGAATGTGGAATGAAATGGGATTGGATTGGATGGGATGGAATGTGGAATGTAATGGGATTGGATGGGATGGAATCATGATTTTCGAGGTTTGTGAGGGTAGCTCGCATGGAAGTCTCAAATCAGATTGGGTGAATTGCAAAGGTGATGGGATGGTTCCCACAAGGTGCGATCTTTGTCGTACTGGAAACCAGACCATTCAACAAGGTATTGAAGTTTTCCTTTGCGTAACCTGGAATCCAGAATACGGCTTACTTCCCACTCTTGATGATTGAGGACAGTGACCAGTTCAGGAGGGGGATGAGTCTTGCCTGGGTATAGGACTTGAGCTGGCTCTAGGAGAGACACATGAAAGACTGGGTGGATACCTTTCCATTTTTCAGGTAAAGTAAGTTTAAAGGCATTAGGGGAGATGACTGATTCTACTTTAAAGGGGCCAAGCTTTCTTTTGGAGAGTTTGCTAGTTGGGCGAGTGCTGCAAATGTTGCAAGCATCAAGCCATACTTGATCTCCTACTGCAAAGGTTGGAGCCAAAGTGCAAGATCGGTCTGCTTGCTCCTTATAGCGCTTTTTTGCTTCTTTGAGGTTGGTTCAAAGTTTCAATTGAAGGGATTGAATTTGTTCAAGTTAATTGGTAGCAGGTTGAGAAGGTGCTACGTGAAGGGAAGAGAAAGTTGGGTTTCTACCATAAAGAGTTTGGAAGTGTGACTGTTTGGTGGAGGAATGAGTGGAGTTGTTGTAGGCAAATTTGGCTAGTCGGAGCCATTGCGACCAGTCATCTTGTTGATAGGCAACATACATTCAAAGATATTGTTTGAGAATCTGATTAACTCTCTTGGTTTGCCCATCCATTTCCGGGTGGTACGCCATTGATAAATTGCGAGTGATCTTCAAATGTTGGCATAGCAAGGTCCAGAAGCTTGAGAAAAACAGAGATCCACGATCACTAACTATATTATCAGGGAGGCCATGTTTTGAAAATACATATTCTATGAACAAGTTAGCTAAGTCTTCTGAAGAGGCCATCACATTACTGCGCAGAAATAAAGCCATCTTTGAGAAGCAATCTACTATTACTAGAATAGCATCATATCCACTAGAAGAAGGTAATTGAGAGATGAAATCCATAGAAAGCGAGTTCCAAGGACAAGGGGGAATTGGAAGTGGCTGAAGCAGCCCATACTTCCGGTGTTTCAAGGACTTGTTACAATTGCAATCATAGCACGCGCTAACATAGTCTTTTACTTCTTTGGTCATACCAGGACAGTAGAAGGCTTGTGCAATCAATTGGTAGGTTTTATCCTTCCCATGATGACCATCAAGCGGAGAATCTTGCCATGACTCAAAGATATCTAACTTAATGCAAGAATTATCTGGTACTACTATGCGATTATCATAGACTAAAAAGTCATTATCATCAATACTGTAACTACTATCTAATAAGTTCGCACTTTTTCAAAGTTTGATGCACTTGGGGTTGTTGCTTTGAGCCTGTCGGAGTTCGGAAGCCAAATCTTGTAAGTGAGCGATGATCAAACTGAGTTGGGCAGATTGGGTTGAGAAGAGTGTCCTAACGTTTTAAGGGTTGTTTTTGGAAAAGGTGCTCCCCCCCCCCTGGGTAAACGTTTTCCCAACGTGATAAAGCATGATGAACTACTGCTTGTTTCCCAGGACGGTATGTGATTGTAAAGTGGAACTCGGAGAGGTATTTGGCCCATCGTGCCTGTCTATGTGTGAGGACTCTTGAGCTCATGAAATACTTCAAAGAATTATGATCAGTTAAAACTTCAAAGGATTCCCTAAGGCTCAAAAGGTATGAAGGCCATTTTTTCAAGCAATAAACAATTGCAAGAAGTTCCTTGTCATGAATCTCATAGTTAAGCTCTGCAGCAAGCAACTTGCAAGACTTGAAAGCTACGGGATGAAAGAGAGAAGTGGAGGAAGAGAACTGCAAGATTACTCCTGAAATTGCATAGTCACTTGCATCTGTTTTGACAATAGTGCGAGCTAGCTTGTTGAAGTGAGCAAGTATTGGAGAAGTGGTGAACGCTTTCTTCAGAGCTTCAAACTCCAAAGCAGATTGTTTGGTAAAAACAAAAGGAGTGTCTTTTTGAAGAAGGTTAGTAAGATTCATGGTTTTCTTGGCGTAATGCTCAATAAAACTTCTATAAAAATTACTAAAACCAAGGAAAACTTGAAGGGATTTAACGGAAGAAGGTGGGGGCCAGTCCAATATGTGTTTGCTTTTGGCTGGGTCCATCAATATTCCTTGCTGCGAGACTACAACACCTAGAAACCAAAGAGAAGAAGAATGGAATTTGCACTTAGAGGCTTTTGCAAACAGGTCATTCTTGCAATGTCGCTGCAGCAACTCTCGCACATGTGCAATGTGATCTTTGAGGTTTGTTGAGTAGACTAGTATATAATTGAGATATACCACAAGGTATTTACCTACAAGATTGGAGAAAATGTCATTGACAAAATGTTGAAAAGTGGAAGGAGCGTTACAGAGGCCAAAAGGCATGACAGTATACTCATAACTGCCAAACCGTGTTCTCATCGCAGTCAAATACTCATGACATTCCTTAATGCAAATTAGGTTATAGGCACCTCAAAGGTCTAACTTTGAGAAATAAGCAGCTCCATGGAAGAGGGTGAGGAGATGTGACATAGGTGGTACTGGATAGGCATTCTTCTGGGTTACCTGGTTCAGTTTCCTGTAGTCAACACAAAGGCAAAGTCCGCCGTCCTTTTTTGGAACAAATAGGACAGGTGAACTGGTATTTGAATTTCTTCGTCAAAGAAATCCTTTTGCTACATTTTCCGCAATGTAGTCTTGAAGCGCAATTGATTCTTGCGTTGAGAGAGAGTAAACTGGTCCTGGTGCCGGAGGTGGGCCAGTAAGTTTGATTTTGTGATTGTAAGGACGGGATGGAGGCAGTTCATCTGCTCTTGCAGCTGAGAAGATGTCAGCAAAGTAACAATAAACTGAAGGTAAAGACTCTTGAATGATTTCTAAATCTTCAATCTTGTCATCTTTGAGCACTGGGTTTGATGTGCTTGCATGGTGCAAGAGGATTAGGGAGCTCAAAATACACCGTTTGGTTGGTGTCTGTTTCTCTTCAAAGGAACAGGAAAGAGGTAAGCTGGATAGGTAAGCAATAACTCCTAAATCTGAAGAGGGGATTTGGGAATGAAGGTCAGGATATTGCAAATCTCCTGGCGGAAAAGTGTCATCCAACTCAATGACAGTGTCAGGCAGGCTGTTTAATTCCTGATTGGCGGAAAGTTTAGCGTTCTGGGGGTGCAAGGTTTGAAGGTTAATTACTCCTTCTTTCTAATTCACATCCGGATTCCAGTAAACTAGGAAATCATGGCCTAGAATGGTATCATCCATTCCGGGTATAGCCAAGACAAATAAATCCCATTTGAAGCTGGGGAAATTGGAGAATGCAAAGGTCCATTTTGCCTTTTGGGAAACCCAATAAGACGGTTCAGTCGCACTACTTACTAAATATATAGGAAATTTATCTATCTCGGAACGCATAAGATTTTTAGAAGTGGCAAAAGATTCAATAATGAAGGAAACATTAGCGCCGGAGTCAAGTAATACTTGATAAGGAGTGTTGTCAGAATGGAATAGGATAAATCTTGAACTTGGAGCACCTAGTGACTTGCAAGTGCAAAGATTTACTCGCGGTGATTTAGATAATGTGTAGTTTTCCTTGCGAGTATCAGAAAAACTACAAGCTAATTTTTTGACTGCTTAGCCGCTTCACGCGCTAACTGCTTTGCACAACTGTCAACATCATGCTTTCCTCCACAATACATACACAGCCCATTATTCACCCTTTGTAGCCGTTCCTTGTTCCGTAGCATCCCGGTTTCTTTGTCCAAGAACTTTGGAGTTTTGGCAATGGGTTTCCCTTTTGAGTTGGAGTTTGAAGTTGGGGTTGGTTTGGATGGTTTTGGGTTCCTTGTGTTATGCTTTGAGTAGTCTTCCACCCTTGGAGCCAAGGTGGACGGTCCATTGTTGTTTTTCCAAGAGCGATTCTTGTCGTGATAGCCATTATCAAGCTCAATCACTCAATCAATTAGCTGCTGAAGCAAGGTTGTCTTATGAACCCCAACTGCAAGCTGTTTGATTAAGCGTGTCGGTAGACTCTTTTGGAAATGGAATAGTAGAGCGGCCTTGTTCCACTGGATGCAAGACTGCAAGGTTCAAAAATGAGAAATATAAACGGAAGCTCTACTATTTTCCTTCATAACTAAACTATTAAGTTTGTATTTGGCATTTCAAACTTCATTGGGGTTGCCAAACAGGGTGAACAGTTGTTGCTCAAACCTGTCCCAGTTGTTGCTTGAACCTGTCCCAGTTTTTGAGAATACAAGTGGGACTGTTGTTGGACAAAAGTTTGAGGTACGGTTCAAACCACTGCAAGGCTCTACCTCCTAAGAAGGACAAAGCATACATAACTTTATGTCTATCCAAAGGGAAATTTTTGGAGTCGTTTGAAAAGATGATTTTACAAGACTGTAGGTAGGATCTAAGCTTATGAGGGTGTTCTCCCCTAAAGTGATTGGGTTGTTTCATGCCCGGAGTGCGAAAGCTAGGAGTACTTGGACTAGATTGCTGGGCACCATGAGTGAGGGCCTGGATCAATGTCAAAAGCAGGGTTGGAGCATTGGGCTTGGGAGCAGTAATGCAAACCCCTGGTCTACCACAAGTCAAGGTTTCATTGGAAGAATGGTTGGAATCTGCAAATTCCGCGAGAGGGTCCATTGGAACATCCCGTGGAGGAGTCCGAGGATCATTGAGGGGTTCAACAGATGGCGATTTAGAAGGAGGAATGGGATCTAAGGGTTGTTGGGCCCAAGGAGCGCTGGTTCTCCCTACCCAATGAATCTCATCATTGTAAGGGGCAAGGGAAGTGTTCCCAGTTGAGCAAGTACGTGACATCAAGAAAAGAAGTCTACTATAGGTTTGCAAGCTACAATAGATGAATTGAGTTAGTTAATTTACTGTCACACAATCACCCCACGTACTATAGGGCAATTCTTAGATGATCGTGAGCGCAAAGGAATGCTGAGTGCAAGGGCAAGTGCAAGTAGCAAGACTCAGTTGCAAAGTGCGAACTTGGTTATGCCACTCAACAAATGGCGAGAGGAAAGGAATGTGTTCCAAGGAAGGAAACTCAACCTGAGTCCGATGTGATAACTAGGTTGTAGCAAAATGCAAGAACGTATGAAATTAACTAACTGAGGAGACAATCATCAGGCAAGGGGATAGCCCTTATAAGGTAATCCAAAGTGACTAGATACAACCTGGTGATGAGCTAACTACAGTTGAAGCGGTGAGGCAATGAATGACAGGAACAGGATAGGAAATGAAGCAGTAGTACATATCCAAGGTCATAGCGTAAGTGCCAGACAATAGAATCTGAGCCTATACTTGTATGACAAATTGGGACAGGAGCAAGTGACTTTGAAGGTAATGCAAATGAGAAGTAATAGTGTATGCAGGGTAGGGACTAGTCCAATTGAAAACTGTACAGTAATGATGGATTAGTTAGACGTAGATGCAAACTACCAAACAGTGCATGACCGAAGATGGAAGTCTGAGGCTGTTGATTGGCCAGGGAAGGAGATTGGATCTCATAATGGATGGCTGACCGGTATGGAGTTAACCGCAAAGTTTGCAAGTATATACTGAGTTGGTTGCCAAGATTGGAAGGTCAAAGCGAGCCAGAGGAAGTAGGGGATTGAACCATTGATGTTGTGCTTTATTTGTGTCACGCTTTTAGACTGAGGTAGATGGTACTGACAAGAGGACATGTCAAAGTGATGAAGACAATAATCCCTAAGTGCAAAGCATGACAGTGAAAAAGTTTGGGGACTATTGCCTTTGAGCCTAAGGTGCAAATCAGAATGGGTTTGGGCTTTACTCCATGCCACAGTTTGTAGGGGCTTAGTTTTGACTCTTTTTAGGGGACAACATTGAGAATTTTGGTGGATCTGACCAAAACTTCATTCCACAGGTTGGCTGGAACTGAAATGTCAATGATACCAGTTATGGTGGCTTCAAAAACAGTGCAAATACCTTGTTTGGCAATCAGGTTATGCTGTGGGGTGTAGGGTTTGGACGTGGTGTGGGCAATTCCCATATCAGCAAGGTAGCTGGATAGTTTTGAGTTGAGAAATTTGCTGCCATTATTGGACTGAAACTGTTTGAGCTGATAGCCAAATTTTTTTGAGTTTAGTTTGATAAAGTTTATTAATTTGTCAGTGACTTTGGATTTGAGTTTAAGAGGAAGGCAAGTTTTGAAGCGGGAGAATTTTCTGGTAAGTAGAAGGAAGGATCAATTTCCTGCTTTGGAGGCAGGATTTATTGGACCACAGAAGTTGGCATGAATTCAAGTGAATGGTTTTTTAAGAGGAGAAATTCAATCTTTCAAGATAAAACAATGAATTTTTCCAAGGGGCATGATTATATACATGGTAGGTCTTTCAATTTGATCCTGGGAAAATCCTTTGACATGAGCTTGGTTTGGTCAATATTTATATGTCCAAAGCGCTTGTGGATGGTTGATAGGCTGATGAATGAGTAAGCCAGCTTGGATTGGGGAAGCAAAAGATCTTTAATAAAAAGCAGGTTATCTTCAATTTTACCTGAGAGGATGGGTGTGCCCTTGAGACTGAAAATAAAGTTTCTGTGTCCCAATCAGTGGAGAGAGAATCCTTTATTCAATATTTGTCCCAGTGGCACACAATTTAAAGCCATCTGAGGAACAAAAAGTGATTGGCTGAGGAGAACTGTGAAGTTTTCAGAAATGATTTTGGCTGCTCCGATTCCTTTAGCACCCAGCAAGGTACTTTCATTTCCAGTCTGGATCTTGGTATTGTCCTCCTTGAGATTGTCAAAAAGTTCAGAAGACTTGAACATGGAATGTGATTCCCCTGAATCCAAGATGATGGAGTTCTTGGTCAATAGTCTTGAGTTGGTCACGGCAAATGTGTAGGACAGGTGTGCCAAGGCAGATTTGGGATTGGTTTATTTATAGGGGTTGTTGTTGTTGTTTGAGCCTGATCTGAGATGTGGATAATGCAACCAGCACAAGTTTTTAGGATGAGAATATTGTGGTTTATGCCAGGTGGATCTGCACTTCATGGTGTCTTGCTTGAAAATCTTATTCATCATGGCAGAGGCAAAGGTTCCAGCGGAAATCTTGTTTTTGATTTGGCTCAAGTGCTGGAGTACAAGATCTCCTTCAATTTTAGATTCTCCCAGCAAGTGTGTGATGGTGGTTTTCAGATATTCAAGCTTTGGATGAAACTTGTAAAGGATTAAGTAGGCTATTTAATTGTTGTCCATTCAAATTCCAATTATGGAGATTTGGATTAAGCAGGATTTCACTTCAGTGATGAATTTGTTGAATTTTTTTTTTCAAAATGAAGATTGAGGAATTTAAATAAAACTTGGGACCATTTTGCTGTTTGTGACAATGCATAGAAAACATTAATTGACTTCCATAGTTCAATGCAATTTTTCAGATGGTAGTCTTTCATGCCGTTGATATAGGTCCTGTTGTCCAGCTTGGCAAGAATGTATCCAACAAGTTCCAGATTTACATTGACAGTAGATTTTTTGGGTTTGGAGGACTGGATCCATTGATCTATTCCCTTCAGAGCAAAGATAGTCATAAGATTTGAGCGTCATAGTGAGAAATTGGATTCAGTTAAGGTTTTTATGAAGTATGTGAGCGTCTTGAGGAGAGGGGAGTTGAGATCTTCTGGCCCAGGTGATGAGGAAGTTTGTGGTTTGAGTTTTTGGCGTAATCAAAATTTGGCTTTTAACCGTGAAGAGCTGAATAATTTTGATTTCCTGAACAAACAGACTGAGAGAAAGATGATTCAACAAAATGAAAGAGTAAAATAAAAGAAGGAAATTTCTCACTCTGATGAACAGGAAATGAGCAGGGCTCTCAAGTGACAAAAGGGAATTGAAAGAGATAGAAAGGAGACTAAGAAAAAAAAGGAAAACAGTCTGAAGTTAGAGACATGAGTAGGTGGTCATCTTCTGAAATGAAGTTGGAATAAATCTCACATCTGAATAAGGAAAGAAAGGAATTCAAAGGAGTCATAGGTTGAGAGTTGTAGACATGACAGCAGATGGAGATGGGTGGAGGTTATCTTGGTGATTGCCAAAGGTTATCTGGATGGCTGAGTGTTAGAGATGAGGTTGTTGAGATGAATGGGGTGTAGATTTGGTGGAGATAAATTGATTGATCAATGGTGGGGAGGTGGGAGCAAGAAGATTAAAGGGAAGCGTGAGCAAGAAGATTAAGGGAAAGTGGGAGCAACAATGAAGCAAGAGCAAGAGGATGGAAAGGTAGAGGGGAAGGTGAGTGATGAGATGATGAAAAAGCAAGAGAAGCGGAGTAATGGTCAAGAGATCAGGAATCAGGTTTGATGATGGAGCTGAACAAAGGAAGGGAGGAGGAGAGTGGGAGACAGCTGAAGGTTCATTGTGACAGGCAGGTGACATCACTGAGGTTGGCCCAGGTGTGGAACTTTTAAGAGACTTCCTTTCAACACAGACTACCTGCTTGGAAATTGGCTCCCCCAAAAAAAAAAGAATTTTTCTCTTGCATGGATAAAAAAAACTTCCATTTTGGAAATACAAGTACCTCAAGAACAGAAAGCCTACATTCATATATTAAAATCTTAATTGCTTAATCTACATGTTATTTTTCTCATTTTTTCTTATAAGATCTACAAATCAATCACCATTGAAATTCATTAGAGAGCTATTGAAGCCTCTCAGCAAGATTTCAAGCATCTCATTTGTTTTCCCCACTGTTTGGATCATCATCTTGGGAAAATCAGTCACTTTTCCCTCAAAATCATTCATTTATTTCATGAATTTCCTGAATCTGAAATATCTTGCATCAAATTTGATCACTGTTCTTATATTGGTATACTGTGTATTCACAACTTAAAATTAGCTATTGTAAAACGTGAAATCTTCAAAATTGAGGATTTCCATCCTCAATGGCATTGAAACCCTCCTTCTCAGTAAGTTTTTTATTTTTAATTTTATTCAAGCTCAAATTAATAATTTTATGATGGATTTCTAGTGTCCTTTCTACAGTTAAATCTTAACACAGATTCAATTCATGAATCACCACCCTTGAAGTTCCACAAAAAACAACTAATGAGTATCTGTTTCATCCTGAATTATTTGAAGAATTGCATAATTTTCAATCTAGAGAAGAAAAATACTACCTGGTTTAAAAAAAGAAGGATTGTGGTTGGTAATATAATTTTTTTCTGGTTGAAGAGCCAAATTCTACTCAAAGATCTGAGTTAAGAGGAATAACCAAAAGATCAGCCAATAAGCTCAAGAGAATCTACCAGTAATCAAGTAAAATACATCATTCAGGTTTTGAATATTTAGAACAACCCAAGAGTAGAGGAGGGCCAAATAAAAAAACTAAATTAAATTCAACAGTCAGTAACAATTTTTTGAAAAAAAAACATCAAATTTCATAATTGATATTTTTTATTTATTTCTACAGGTTTCAAGAAATTGGAAGGCAAAAAAAGCAACAGGGAAGGGAAAGAAGAAGGAGGAATCAGGGGAAGAGGTTAATTTATATGTATACTTATTTTTAAAATATGGTATGAATTTTTTAATAATTCTATTTAATTTTTTCAACAAATGATGTTTTTCTGACTGAATAAGAATCTTAATAAGATGAAGAGCCCCACAATTTGCATTTTATGAAGACAGTGATATTTTCTTTTCTTTTTTTTTGTTTCAATTTGGTATCATTTTTCATGGATGTTCTCTCTTTTCTCAGAGGTCTGGAACAATTGTCAATGAGAGGTTTGATTCTCCTGAATAAAATCCTGGTCCAAGAATCAAGAGAAAAAAATAAAGCAGATGAAGATGATGAATCTCCTTGAAATACTCCTGTAAAGAATTCATTAGCATAAAAAGCAAAAGCAATAAGTGAGAAATTGAGTAAATTTGGCAATTTGTCATTTTTTCTATTTTTTTTTTGTATTTTCCCTCTTGGTCTCCTGTAAAGTAACTTATTCTTCTTCTGAAATTTTTGAAAATTTTTTAATTGAAAAAGTGAGTGTTATCTTTCAAGCATCTTTTATTTGATGAAAAATTCTGATTTTTGCTTTTAGTTCCAATTCAAAAACTTCATTCACCCTGCAAAATACATTCCACATATATCCCATAGTCAAGATTTCATAGGTGATTGAAATTGTGGTCACAGAGAAACAGCCATTTCTTGGGGGAGGAAATCTTAAGAATGGATGGAAATCAGGAAAGAAATGATCAAGGAGATGAATTCAAAACCAAACTGTGCATGAAATCTGGGTTGAATCTTTTCAAGAAGCAAGAAGGAACTGAACCACCTTTCTGGCCCAGATCAAATAAATATGTGAATGAAATTTCTATGCAATGATTTCCTTCTTGCTGAAACATAAAAGTTTACAGTTTTTCTATTATGTTCCTTAATGCCGTGGACTTATCTTCCTCTTAATACCCCACCCACTCCAAATTCCCAATATTCTCCTATTTTCATTATTCTTTTTGAGGACTTAAAAAATATTATTCCATTCAAGTTCAATTGTGTTCCTTGGCCAGCTCCAAAATTAGATAAACTTTGAAAAATATTTGTGATCAAGAATTCCAAATCTTTGAAAAATCATTTTCAGAAGAATTCAGAGCTTGGTAATGAGGCCTTTTTCTTTCCAAGAAAATCCTGAAGAAAAATAAAACCAATAATAGTTGAATAATATCAAACAATTTTAGTTCAATAAAATTTGTAAAAATGTCTGTTCTTTGTATGTATTACAAGATTACAAAAAAGAGAATGAAAAATGTGGACCACCCCTTTTATTTTCAATTATTTTTACTATGACAGATGATTTTTGGGTTTAAAACTGTGATAAGAAGTCAGAAAATGTTTTGTTTCATCTTTTGATTTTTTACTACATTCATTTGAAAAAAATTGAGGGATAAATTGATGCCAGATGTTGAAAAAAATTGAAATGGATATGTAATTTTGGAGTGTTTTTATGTTGGATTCAATTTTTGGAGGCAAAGGATAAATTCAAAAAATCTCAAAAAAATATTCAAATTCTCTCTGATTGATTTCAAAAACTTCTAAAATTTTAAATAACAAAAAAAAATTAATTAAAATGGAAAAGAAAAGGATCCAGAAACACAATGAATATTTTTGAATTTGATTTTTTTAATTCAATTTTTAAGGTGTTATAATGCTTTCAAAATTCCCAAATCTATATTTAGATTTTTTAGGAAATTCTGTCACAACCGTGACACAGAGGTAGCATTGATTATATAATACAGCTATGTGATTAGTCATCCTTGTAAGTTTCATTAACATGTTACAATGATGAGGTTTCACAGGTTGTAAATACTATTATACAAACCATCACTCTTCCTTCACTTCCAAGTCTTCCCTTATGAAATTTATTCCATTGATTCGCACCCTGACTTTCAGTCCACTCCCTTTGGGAGTTCCCTTCCTGCTAGTACCACCCTGACTCATTTTGAGTCTTCCTTGGGTCTTCACCCATCCTGGAGTTCTCACTCCTTTTCCTGCTGAATCCTCAGCTTGATCCATTTTGGATCCCCCGGTACTGGCTCCTACCTTCTACTGTTAGTTACTTCCACCCTGGATTTGTGTCAAGCCTCCGCGTCTGTCTCTAATTGTCTTCTGTTTTACTTCACCTGCCTTCTGTCTTGTATCCTTTCCAAAAAACTTCTCCAATCCCCGCTCAAGCACAAAGCACAACTCTCAACAACCACTACTTAAAAACCAGAGTCTCACCATTCTTAATCCTTTTCTTCCACAACTTTTTCTTGTTTTGTATAATCACTAGGTCTATTGTGTTCTCCCATTCCCAAACCACTCCTGAGGCTCATTAATCATATACTGCTACTGTAAATTTCTCCTTGTTAACAGTGGCCATTGGTGGAAAGCAGGGGTGGGGTCCATTGGTTGTGAGAAAGGGGAAGGGGTCAGTTGAGGATGAGTGGAGAGGGGGAGGGGGACTAGAGGATGAAAGGAGGGGTGGAGGGGGACTCACCTAATTGGGGGGGAGGGGGGTCTGCAGGGTCCTGGGTGGAGGAAGAGGAGGTTGATTTCAGTAGATGAGGAGAGGAAGAGTAATAGTGGGGTTGAGGATGAGAGAAAGAGGGAGTGAGTACTCACCTGATGGGGGGGGACCAAGGGTTCCTGGATGGAGCAGGTGGTGGAGGGAGTAGATGGAGTGGGTTTGATGGTGAATTGGGTTGATAGTGAGCTTTTGATGGTGCTGGTGGCTGAAGTGGTGGATGGAGTTATATTCCATGGATAAGGAGGGAGGTGGTGGTGGTAGTGGGGGCAGAGGTGGAAGGAGATTGAGTCTAGTGAGATGGAGGGTGGTGGAAGTGGGTTGGTTCTGAGGTGGAGGAGGGTGATGGGTGGGGTTTACTAGTGAGCAAGAGATGGTGGTTGACTGCAAAAATCCAAATTCCACCAAAAAAAAAACCAAAAACAAATCAGTGAGGGACTCTTGGGTGAACAGCCATCATAAATGCATTTAAAAAGAAAGAAAAATCTTTGATCAAAAATTTTGCAATTGAATTTATCACAATTACAACCAAAGAATAGTGAGAGGTATAATATTCTCTCTCATTGAAAAAGATGAAAAATTAGATGAGTGGATAGCTGGATCAAATTGATGATTCAAAGTTTTATTCTAAAAGATGTGTTTATCTTCAATAATTTCCAAAAGTCTGATGAATGACACCAAGGAAGTTTGGAAAAGTTGGTGCAAGCTCAATTCAGGGAGGAGATGGAGTTTTTTCCTTTCGTATATGGAATGGTGGAGCATTTTTCCTGGGAACCATTTATTTATTTTCAAATATAAAATTCAATTATAAGCAATTGGATTCAAACTTGTAGTATGAAACAGATTCAAATATCATCAAAGGTTCAGTCATCTTGATTCCATTTTGAACTTGATCTCAGGGAGTTTGTTAATACATTTTTAGATTAATGGAAATGTGACATAGATTTATGATTTTATGGGGAAATGGGATGATTAGTTTATGATTTAGTGGGATGAAGTGATGATTTTATGATTCAATGGAGATGATATCAAATTTGGTGATTTGATGTGTGAAGCTATTGTGATAGGATGGTTGTGGATTTGAAAATGCGGAGGTTTGGATGGGTGTTTTGCATGCCATGGATGATGGATGGATTGGTATTTGTAAATGGTGGATTTTATTTTTGAAAAACACCATTTTCATGAGAAAAATTATATTTAAATACACCCATTAAGGGTTATTTGTATTTCAGAAACCAACCATTAAAATAATAGGTTTTTTCAAAAAGAAATGGTGGGTTTCTAATGGCAGGTTTTCTAACCCTGATATGCCCTATTGAGGGATTTTTGAAGGTTCCAGATTGAGAAATACTATTGGATTTGTCACAACCACCCCTGGCGTGCAAGGGACTGAAGGCACGGGCACTACTGCTCACAGAACTCAGGATAGAGATAAGTAGTTTGATTGCATGAGAAGAGGAGATGTAGCGTAAGGACAATGATAAGAAGAAGAATCCAGGAGTAAGGCTCTGAGGGATTTTTGATAAGGGAATCCTGTAAGAGTAACACCAGAGGGATAGGTGAGATGAGTAAGGTAGGCTGGTTGGCTGTTCTTGTGCTGAGATGAAACCTATTGGATGAGGGACTAAGCAATAAGAAGTAGTATACTAATTCCTTGGGGGGAATTAGTCCAGGAGGGAAGGAGAGGCCAGTATATGTGAGAGCTGAGAAGGAGGCCTTGAGGGATGAGTGGCTGGTGTTGCAAGTTGGAGTTCCCACGGTATTACATGTTGACTGATTGGGCTGGAGGCTGTAGTTGACTAATTGGGTGATGGGCCTATCCAGGAAGGTTTGACATATAGTGATCTGGAGTACTGGGATTATGGGCTGAACAGACAGTAGTATGTACTACGTATATACTAAGTGTAATATGTACTAACTCATATACCAATTGGGTTGAGGAGAGATGGGGGATGGACCAAGCCATGGAGAGAGGGAGAGATCCTGAGAAGGTTGACTGAATCACATGACACAGTGGTGAGGTTTAAATGGACATAGAGCTTATACCATACAGGGAGAGGTTGAAGTTGGTGGAAGAGGTTGGATTGGTTTAGTTGAAGGAGTTTCAGAACTGCGGTTATGACACATGCACCCACAGGGCTGAGGTTTCAGATTTTAAAAAAAATAAAATATTGAAAAATCCATGAAATATTTATTTTTGTATGGGAGTGATGGATTGCAGACATAGAACATCTTTCATTTAAATGATAGCGCCTGTGATAAAAGAAAGGCCCTAAAAAATATAATAAAAAATATGATAATTTTTAAAACATATTTCTTTGAAAGAGGTTAGATATTTCTGATGGAATTGAAATAAATTTGTATCAAATTTGAATAAATTTATAAAAATTATACATATACCTTATCCATGAGTAGAATCCAAATATTTTGAGTTACACCAACAAAGAATTCATTAAGAATGATGATAGTAATTATCATGAAATAAAAAATTGATTTTTACAAATAAAAATTAATATTTCTGATTCAATATAGATATATTTTTCAAATAATTTTTTGAAAACCCCTATCACTTAAACCCATGTGGTTATGAAATCACAGGGAGATACTCTGCACATGCTTTAATTGTTAAACTCACACTGTTTTTTTGATTTTCCATTTTGGATTATTCAAAGCACAATTTTGTAGATTGCACTTAAGGGGCCACCAAAAATATTTCTTTAGAATTCTCCATGGTTTTATACCCCTCTTAAAAATATTTTTAAAATTCCAAAGAAAACAAAGGAAAGGAGGTTTGATATTCATTTGTGACCCTTATCTGAAAGGGTTTTTCTTGAATATTTTTTATTTTTTTATGCAAAAGTATTCTATCATTATACCAAAGAAATAAAAGAATATTTTTTGGGTAATTTTGAAAGTGTTTCTGGCCTCTCAAAATTCAGAAATATTAAAAAAGCCAACAAAGGAACACCTTATTTTTAAGATTTTTTTGAAGAATGTTATGTCAGTTTCTCAATAATTTGAAGGGTGTAGGCCTGTAAACTAGCTAAAAAAAAATATCTGGGAGTTCATGGAGCTTATGTAAAACCTCAAAAACCTGCCTTCTAACAAAATTAAAATTAAAAAGGGCTGTATGGGGAAGTGATATATGGTCTTTTTAGCATATTTTTGAAGGATAAGTTCTTCAAATTAAAAAATTTTCAAAAGAAGAAAAATAAGTTAAAATTAGGGGGGAAGAATTCATATAAATTGAACCACAAAAAATCTGAAAATTCTTGCTAGAAAGTGTCACCAAGGAGCTTTGGCCCAACAAATTACCAAGCTCATGTCAAGCTTTCAGTAAGCTAAGGTCAATGTTTGACCCAGCTCCACTGCACAGTCCCTGTGCACCAACTGTTTTCTTCAGGATGGAGATGGATTTAACTAGAGAATGGAGGAAGCTTCAAATAGAACTTACTAGATGACAATTTCTAGTAAGCAACATGAAAACTCTTCTGGTTTTGAATATTCATTTTTACATCTGAGTTTGATTTTTGATTTATTTCTTTATTTTTTGGCTAATTTTCTATTTAAATCATATTATTTTTTTTCTTTATTTATAATTTTTTATTTCTTGTTTGATATTTTCAATTCTAATTTTATTTTTAAATCATATTATTTTTTGTATTTATTAACAATTGTTTATTTCTTCTTGGATATTTTCAATTCTAATTCATCATTTTTTGAATTTTCTTCTATTCCTTTATTTTTCATTTTATTCATTCTATATTGTTTCTTTCTTTGAAGGTCCAAAAATTTCCCTGAAAAATGTTTCATGGGTTTTTTTTTTGAGGAAAACTTGAAGAATGAAATGAATTCAATTCAAAAATAGGACCAGCAGACTGCAAAAGTAGAGGTCAGAAACATGACATTTGAGAATTAACAACTTGAGAACAGCGCAAATGTGAGATCTCACAACTAGACAGAAAAGGAGATAACTGATTGATGAAGTTTGAGGTGTTTGGAGGATTGAGGATGAGATGTTTGGTCAAGTGAGAGTAAGGGTTGGGGAATAAGAAAAGAGAAAAGAAAGGAAGAAAGAGATTGGATGCAAGAGGCTGAGGAAAGGTGTTGAATGAACGAGTTGGTGGAGTGAGGGCTGGCGGAATAAGAGGGATTGGAGAAGAAGGATGAAGAGAAGGGAGCAAGGAGTGAGGAGAATGGTTGATTGGCGTGAATGATGGTGAGGAGTTGAGGGTGAGGAGATCAAGCAGGAGAGGAAGAATTGGGAGGAGAGGTGGATGTGAGAAGCAATGATCATAACAGAGCAGTCATGGGGTTCAGGAAGTGGACAATAAGAAGTAGGCGCAGGTGATCATAGAATTGGAGGAGCCCCACTGTGTCTAGCTTGAGGGAGAGTAGAGATCAGTTATTTCTACTAAACTTTCAGGATGATATAAACTCCAAAGATCTCCAAATCAGATTTTTAAAATTTTTTTTCTGTTTTACAGGTCACCACCCTTCAAAATATCACTAAGAATACATAAATGGTTTCAAAAAAGTTCAAAAACTATGTCTTATTTTGTGCCCTGTTTTTAAATTGTTGAATTTTTAGAGACAAAAACCCCTTTTGAAATCCCCAAAAGAAGCATTTTTTGGGTTCTTTAATATAGTGATAAAAGAATTTTGGCTTGAAAAATACAAAAATATTTAAGCAAGAAATAATTCAGATAAGGGTCATGAATAAACAAAAACCTTTTCTTACTTTGCTTTTCATTTAAAATAATTTTTAAAGATTTATTAAACCACACAAAATCTTGATAAATATTTTTTGGGGCCATTGAAGTGCAATCTACACACCTGTGGTTTCAATGATGCGAAATTCAAAAGTCAAAAAAAGTGTGAGTTTAAGGATTTTAAAATGTGCAAATTATTTCCCTGCAATTCATAAACTGTGTAATTTTGATTTTTAAGGGAATAATTAAAATAATTCCCAAAATATATCTATGTTCAATCAGAAATATTTATTTTTATTCAAGGGAATTAATGTTTTATTGTAAAATTATAATCATCACTTTCCTCGATTTATTTTTTGTTGGCATAGTTCAAAATATTTTTATTCCAATCATTAAATAGGCATACACAGCACATATGATCTTTCTTGTTGATAATTTTTGATAATTTATGATTGATGTGTTTTTTTTTATTTTAACATCTGATACTTAAATTCATCTTCAATTCCATGAAAATATTGCCAACCTAACCCTCAATGCAGTATTCCCAAGGAAAAAAACCACCTCAAACTTATAAACCACAATGTGATGTGAGTCATAATCCTCCTTATATTCAAAAATCCCTTGAAAAGCATTACATTCCTTCAGTTCCAGATTCATCCCACCTTTCCCACCATAAATCAAGTTACATAATTTTTGGAATTGTACAACTCTACGACTCACACTCATTGTGCCTGACACCAACAACAACTTTGACTACATGACTACAACAGCAACAGCAGAGCAACAAGGGAACCTCCATTCACTAACAACATGCAACCCGCACCAATTTGACTCACCAAAAACCTTCACATCCAAATCAACCTGGACCTACCTCACTCTGACTCTGTTATGAAAAATGCCTCCATAACCCCCTCTTCAACTCAACCTTTCACTCCTCATCTTGTAATCCTATTCACCCAGAACTCAATCCACCCATTGATCACTCAAGATAACTCAGCTTTTCACCCCAACAACTCAACCCATTGTCATCCATGTCTGCCTGGTGAGACTGCACTTTTCACTTTGTTCATCCTGCTATTGTTGCTCTGTCAATCTCCCTTCAATTGTTTTTCCTGATTCTTTAGTTATCAGTCTCTCCTCATTTCCTTTTTTTTTTGGTAATTAAGCATTGAAATTTCTTTCACATTGAAAAGCCAAAACTATTGCTCTAAATACTCACAATCACTCAAAGGATTATTGACAACCAAGGAACAACCAGATCTCAACTTTCCCTCTTTTCCATGAATCCACTCAGGCAAGCCATGCTCAAAATCTCTCTCAAAGCCATAACAATGCTAGGAGAAAAATTACAGGATTTGGAAAGACAAAATGGATGCCATCTTGGAGATAAGAGGATGCTCAAATTAAATGAATGGAGAAAAGACTCAACTTGAATCAGACGTGAATGACAAACTAAAGCTTCTCATAATCTCAAAACTTGATTTTTCCACTCATGATAATGTGGTCACTTCAACAAATGAGAACTTGGCCAAGCTTCTCTGGAAGGAAATCATAAAAAGTACATGTCTATGCAACATTCTAATTGATACAGAGTCTTCAACAAATTCCTCTACCTATGCTACATTGGAGATAAAATTGAAAACTTGACAACCAAGGCCAATTTTTGCTTGAAAAAGATGTTGGAAGTTGGGATAATTCTTCCAAACAATATTATTGCCTACCACCTGATTTTCACTTTTCCTGACTTGATGAGAGATTTCAAGTTTCAGATCATGCATACAGATAAGGAACTAAACATTGAATTTTTATTCAACCATCTCAAAAAAATCAATAACAAGTTGCAGGTGCAAAGTTCTATGGAACCCAGTTATTTTTCAAGAAACAAGATTGCTCTTGTTTCAACCTCTCAAAAATCCTCAAATAAAGGCCTGGGCGCTGAGAGAAAAAAATGCACCAATGGCTACCACAATCCTCAGCAAGCCAAGTCACACTCAGCTGATAACTGTTGGAAACTTCATCAAGAAATTTTTTCCCAATTGGTGGAGAGAAGAGCAAGAAAACTGGAGAGAGAGAAAATTGTGCTCCAAGGAAAAGACTCTAGCTGCACATTACCTTTCCCTAGTCTTTCTATGGATCAACCATGGTAACCATCAATTGAAATTCTTCCTTGACAGGGGTTCTTCTGTACATATGATCAACAATAGTTTGTACTTCATTAAAATTGCTCCTTGCAAGGAAGACTCAATCAAAACAAGGAAAGAGGGGGCCAGTCTTAAAATCAAGGGAAAAGGCATGGCCAGACTCAAATGGAGGGACTTCACTCTCCAACTATACAACTGCTTCTATTTCCCCAACATCACCATCAACCTAATTAGTGCGGGGGATGTCAGCCAAGCCAATTGCCTGCTAACTGCTTGAAGGGACTCATTTTCCTTGACTCATCTAAACGCCAAGGTGTTCTCAGGTTCAATTGTCAACAATCTATATACAATACCAACCCCAGCTTTCAACTAGAACCTAACTAAGAAATCTGAAAATTTTTGTCACATCAACACAGTTGAGGTTAAATTGATGGAAATACACCAAAAACTTGGCCACAATTCACTCTCTTGCCTTTGACCCTTCATTCAGCATCTACCCTAGGACTCTTGCTCAAATTTTGAGTGCATTAACTGAATTTGAAGCAATATCTCAACATCATCCTTCAGTCAACCATCCAAGCCTGTCAAGAATTTGTTTGAAAGGATCCATCTCAAATTCATTGGTCCTCTCAGACCTTTATCCAAGCAAGGACATTGCTACCGTTTAACTCTAGTCAAAAATTCCTCTAGATACCTAGGGGCCTGTCCACTAACTTCAAATGAAAAAACCACTGATTTTCTCATCAATATAATTGAGAAGGAATTCAAAAAGAGAGGTTACTACCCATCCAAGGTCTGTTTGGATGGGGGCACCAAATTCACCAACCACAAGCTAATGGCTTTCCTTCAGGAAAGACATATCTGTCAAATTATTTCCAAACCCTACCACCCTAAGCACAATGGACAGGCCAAGTTGGCAAATTGAAAAATAGTAGAATTGACAAGATTGATCATAAAGGCTGGAAAGATTCCAGCAGATGCCTGGCAAAAATTCATCAAAGGTATTTGCCTCATGCTTAATCAGACACCTTGTGAAAAAGATACACCAAATCCCTGGGAGAGGGTGCATGGTTACTCACTTCCACCATAATTTGTTTGACTTCTAGGAAACTTGTGTGTTAACATTTTTTCAAAGAGAAAGAAATCTTTGAAATTTGTTTATAAGGGCAAGGAAGGAATCCTTTTAGGTTTCAATCCTCTTCTCCTTTCTTATAGATTCTTGAAAAAAGGGGGAAGCTTAATCTCAACCAAACACATCTGTTTCCTAAAAATAGATCACTTGGTTCAGAGCTCTCCATGGCATACTAAGGAAGAACCAATTGTTGAAGGTCCTCCAATTTCAACCTCAAGCAACAATGCTTGCCCCTCAATCAAACCTGAAATGGAACATAATCATCAATCTTGCAGATGGAACAACTACCAAGACCAACCCAAAGGTTATTCCAATAGCTCACCCTTGGAGCAAGAGGAACACATGTCATCAGACTTGGAAGAGATTGAAAATTCAGGTCCACTCAAGTCTTTGTCAGACAACATACCACCATGTGCTGCAACTCCTCAAACTGTGCCACCATCACACCCAACTAAAATCTTTCAGGATTGCTTGAGCCTCAAAGTTCCGCAAAGTTAAAGCTTTTACTATCATTAAAAACCTATAACTTATGAGCAAGCAATAAGGTGAAAAGAATATTAGAAATGGATTGCAGAAATTAACACAGAGCTTGAGACAATCAAGGACCTGAACATGTGGGAAGACTACATAGCTCCAGCCCCCTCTAACTTCCTGAACACCACCTGGGTAATCCGCATCAAGGAGAATTTTCATGGAGACCCAGTAAAAATCAAAGCTAGGCTGTGAGTGCAGGGATTCAATCAAATTGAAGTCCTCAACTACTTCAGAAACTTTGCACCAACTGGAAAACCCTCAACCCTCAAGCCTTTACTACTGTTGGCTTTAAAATCAAGACAACCAACACAACAGTTTGATGTGAAGAGTGTTTTTCTTCCTGCCCCCATCAACAAGGAAGTTATCATCAAAGCCCCGAAAGGATCTAATTGATTATCAAGGTTTCTCAGGCTAAAGAAGTCATTTTAAGGGTTGAAACAATAACCAAAAAACTGGTACAAAACCCTCATCAACTGGTTAAAGACCATACGCTTCTCTGAATCAAGCTATGACCCCTGTCTTTAAATTTACAAAAATAAAAAATATTCTTTCACATGGATGACCTCATTCTGGTTGGATGTGGTAGTAACTTCAAGCAAAATTTCCCGGAAAGATTCCAAGGATTTACAGGCAAACACTTCAAACTATCCTTGGCATGAATATTGAACTCAAAAAAGATTTGATCTCACTAAGCCAACCAAACCACATCAACACTGGGCTTGAGGAACTGGGCCTCTCTGGTGCCAAGGCTTCCAACTCTCCCCTGAACCCAGTTCAGAAGATTAAGCCAGCTAGCAAAGAAGACCATTAGAGCTTCAAGACGCTCAATATCAACTATTGCTCAGCAATTGGTCTCCTCAATCATATTGCCTGCTACAACCAACCCAATGTTAGCTTTGTAGTGTCTAGTCTTGCCTGATTCTCTGAAAAAACTGGCCTTAGTCACGGGAACAAGCTAAAAAGGACGCGGAGGTACCTCAAGGAAAATTGGACCCTCAAACTCAAACTTTGATTTGATGGCACCAGTTGTCCTCTGATGGTTTTTACCAATGCATCCTGGGCTGATGATCCGACCACCTGCAAATACCAATCCAGTTATCTTTGCTTTGTATTTGGAAGTCTAGTTTCTTGGAATATTAGCAAGCAAAGAAAAATTTCCTGGTCCTCAACCAATTCTGAGCTGAGTGCACTTGTGGAAAGATTTCACAAAGCTACTTGGCTCAAAGATATAATCAAGGACACTTTTGACCTTGAAATTGCAACCATTCCCATCAACATCAAAAATAGCAGGCTCTATGACAAAATACACAAGTTTGGGTCAAACTTGAAAACTCAACAACTTGACCTGAAGACCAAAGGAATGCATGATGAGCTAAGAAAAGGGAACAGAAGTATAAAATTGATCCTCTCTAAATGCATGCCAGCAGATGCGCTAACCAAATCTTGTTCCAGTCAAAGCCTCAGTATTCTCAAAGAATACTTTTCCGTGGGGGAATAATCAATAATTTTTATTTTCTTTTCTTTAATTTTTCATCCTATTCCACACTTTTTTTCAGAGTTGTTTTTCACCTGTGGTTGTTACGGCTAGAGTCTCACCAGGCATGGAGGGGTGTTGGAATTTTACCGCTCTACGACTCACACTTGTTGCGCCTGAAACCAACAACAACTTCAACTAAACAACTAAAAAAGCAACAGCTGAGCAACAGGGGGGCCTCCATTCACTAAAAACATGCAACCCGCACCAATTTGACTCACCAAAAACCTTCACATCCAAATCAACCTTGACCTACCTCACTCTGACTCTGTTATGAAAAATACCTCCATAACCCCCTCTTCAACTCAACCTTTCACTCCTCATCTCCCAATCATATTCACCCAGCACTAAATCCACCCATTGATCACTCAAGATAACTCAGCTTTTTTCACCAACAACTCAACCCATTTTCATCCATGTCTGCCTGGTGAGACTCTGCACTTAAAAATTTTTTCATCCTGCCATTGTTGCTCTGTCAATCTCCCTTCAGTTTTTTTTCCTGGTTCTTTTGTTGCCAGTCTCCCCACGTTTCCTTGGTTTTTGGTAATTCAGAAGTAAAACTTCTTTCAATAATCTTTCTTCTTATTTCATCAACCTACTGTTGCAGAGCCAGCTAACAAAATTACCTCAAGAAAAATCAACATTGTATAAATTATTTAAACACAATCAAGGACCTTGAAATCCCAAAATATTATAGAATAAATGGATCCTGCACCCAAAATCAGGTAGCTTCAGTAGGTGGACTTAAACTTAAAATAATATTTTTAGGCCCCTTAATTGAATTTTCCCAAAACACCAAAACACTACCCTGGCCTTTTTTGAAATTTTAATATTTCATGTGAAACATCACTTATATTTTTTCTGACCAAAATTGAGTTAGAAATTGAGTTTTTTGTACATTTTAGGAGGGGAAATTTTAAATTCATGGATCATTGAGCTGTGCACACGGTTCAAAAAGGGCTGTGTGGCACTCCACACGGTCCAATCCAAGCTTTGTACAACCCCGCATGGCTCAAAGAGTTGGGCGGCGGACTCAGCCTGGTCTGCCAGCGTGTTGAATCCCACACAACTACATTCAAGCCGTGTGGAGTTGTACACAGCTCAAATGTAGTCGTGTGGCATCCCACAAGCCACCGGACGGCAGTGAGCCAAAAAAAAAACGGAATGAAAGGGCATTAACATAACCCACAAATCAAATAAACCTTCCAAAGAACAGGAATCAACCAAAAAATCAAAGAAATCAAAAGAATGTTGATTAAAAAAACATAAGTAACTGGACTAGCCCTAAACTAAAAACACCAAAAAAAAGAGAAGTAAATTGACAAGCCCTAAAGTAAAAACATTAAAAAAAGACAAATTAATTGACAAGCCCAAAAATAAAAACACCAAAAAAAAAGACAAGTAACATGACAAGCCCTAAAGTGAAAACACCAGAAAAAATACAAGTAACTTGACAAGCCCTAAAGTAAGTTCAAATTGACTAGCCCTAAAGTAAAAGGGCAAAAAAATTAAAGAAGTCTTTTGACCAGCCCTAAAGTAAGTGTTCCCCAAAAAATACAAGTCTTTTGACCAGCCCTAAAGTAAAAACACCAAAAAAACAAGTTCACCTTGTGTCAAGCTGATCCCATCCCAAGCTTAACATAAGTTAAGCTTGTGATGGAATCAGCCCAACACAAGTTGAACTTAATTACCATTAAACTCTCATTCAAAACACTCAATTCAATGATGTTAACTCAAAACACTCAACATAATGATGTTCAAAATGTGATAACCCTTTATTATATTAATAGAACTCGTTAGCTGCGTTAGAATTACAATTTATATGAAACCCAATGATGAAATGAAGTCAAATTCTATAATCTCTATAATCTAGAATACATTTGCAGTTGATCTTTGAGATGATCAACCCAACCAGAGGCTTTTTTAGAAATAAAGGAAAGCAGTTTTGCTACAATGGGCGGGATTGGAATCATTTCACCCTCAAGGACTAATAGAACCCAGTGTTTATTGTTTACAAAGGAAATGAAAATTGGATATGATTGATCAGTAACACCATTTTTCATTTGAGTATAAGTATCACATGACTCCAATGAAATGAAAAACATGGGTCTTGAATATGTGTCTGCTATGATTTGACCCATATCTAATTTAGCCAGACATTTTGATGAGGGAATCTTTTCATTGATGGCTTCCACATCAAAGTATTTTTTTGATCTTTTAAACCTCCTTTGAACCACCAAGCATCTTCATTTAGCATGCTTTATGTTTCTCTAATTTTTTAATCATTCCATTCCTATCTTTAAACCAACCATGTTCTTCATAACCAAGAGATTTAGCAATGACTCTAAATCCACAATTCCCATCTCCAATTGGATCTCAAACCTCACCCAACAACTTATGGAATTTCTTGGGTATTTGATTGAGGTATTTCAAGTTTGGTTCCTATCATGAAAACTAACTTAGTATTCATTTCTTTAATCAGATCTATTAAATGAATACTCACCAAAGATGAGCTTCTGATTGAGCTTTGATGCATGTTCTCTTCCTCTGATAAGGATTCTGATTCCAAATTGAGTGATCCCAATTCACTTTTAGTCTCCTCCTCTGAACTATGAAATTCAGATTTAGATTCTTCCAACTTTGAATAACAATTCATCATTAGTTAGTAACTAAGTTCATTAAATCAAAAAAATGAACATATCCCAAAAGAAAAGACTTACAATCTTTTGTCTTTTCTTATTTGGAGCCCTCCTAGTCCTTTTTACCCCCTTGAGTTGTTTTTCAACATGCTCAAACCAAGATGGTTCTTTTCATGTATCTGTAAATTTTGGCCTGCCCCTACTTGAGTGTAAGACTTGAGGTTCAATTCTTGGCTTTGATCTATATTTCTTAATCATCTGAATGATATACTTCAATAGGCCACTTTGCTCATGATCTGGATATTCCAAGATCATTTCATTCACTTTTTCATGTAACTGAGGAATGCTTAGCATTTCATCAACATTTCACTTGAAAAATTCAAAAGGATCAACCATTAGTGAATTGGGATTCATTAATTAAAAATCATTAATCACATAGTGATTTGAACAGTCCAACTTGAACAATCCAACTTAAGCCAACTTACAGAACTAGAACTGCAAGGGTCATAGTCCAACCTCCACTGAGGATTAAAATCTTTGGGTACCACGGATCCTCTGAATGCTAGACGGTCATCTATTTGGTGGGAACAGGGCAAACCCATAGTCTTGGAATATTACTTGGTGCACAAGTTGCCATCATGGTCACGTTCAAATTTCTCAAATTGTTCCCAATACAATTGATTGCCTCCAAAGACAATTGGTAACCCAATGGTAACAGTTCAGGTGGAAGAACTGTCCCTAACTTAATTCAAGAGTTATAAAGTGACGCATGAACCAATTTAATTTGATTTAAAAATGTTCTGTCAAGGCTTTTCCAAAAATCCAACAGGTTTCCCAAAGATTTTGAAAGTATTGTTTGAGAGCTGCATGGGCAACTTAAACCCAAGATTTTGTTTTGTTTCCAAAATCTGGTTCAATATAATTCCACGCTTTTACAAACATCTCTTTGATAGGGAAAATTTTATTTTCCATATACTCAAGTACATCCTCATAATCTTTCAAGAAACACCATACAAGTCAAAAGGTAAGAATCCAAAACTTGAAAAAATAAGAAGCAGTTATTTGGACCTACTCTGAGTTCTGGATCATTGAACTGGGCCTCCTCCTTGGGTTTTGAGGCCCCATACTTTTTCCACAGAGTCATAAAGCTTTTCCATCCTTCAAAATCATTAACAAAGCACGCTTTACAGTTTACTTGTATGTTTTTAGACAAGTTCCAAGTGCAACATTGTCTTGATGACTCAGGGAAACTAGATTCTATAGCACACATCAGAGCTTTTTCACGGTCCATCACAAAGACTTTTGGAAGTCTCTCAGGATCATAAGCCAACTCCTTTAATGCATTTACAGACCAACTGTAGAACTCAAACTTTTCTTTTGTTATAAAAACAAGAGATTGAGTGAAAGTTTCCCAATTGGCTGTCATTCTTACAACATGCCATAGCTTGTTTTTGTACTTATTTGTTTTTTAAGTACAATACAACATAGCAATATGATGGAATTGTTTTGAAAGCTTTACTGCCTCAGGATTTGCTAAGTACAGGGCCTCCAAGTGACCCTCTCCACTGAACTTTGACTGGTGAATCCAATTTTTTTCTTTAAGCTGTTCATTGAGTACCTCCATAACACTTTTACCCTTTAGTTCTTCAAGCGTTACCTTCTGCTTAGTGTTATAGATTATTTGGTCATCAACATAATTCCACCCATCAATCTTGCTCAATTTTCTCTTAATTTTTAACATATGGAGCCCATCTTTCATGCCTTCCTTAAGTAGATACAAGGATTGCCCAGAGACAGGTGAATCCAGTTTGTTTCTTCAAGCTTTTCATTGAGTACTTCCATAAAACTTTTACCCTTTAGTTCTGCAAGCGTTACCTTCTGCTTAGTGTTATATATTATTTGGTCATCAACATAATTCCACCCATCAATCTTGCTCAATTTTCTCTTAATTTGTAAAATATGGAGCCCATCTTTCATGCATTCCTTAAGTAGATACAAGGCTTGCCCAGAGATTCTCCTCAGTTGAGGATGCACAGAGGGATTTTTCAGATGGTTGATGGTTATGTTGGGTTTCTTTATAGGAGATTTTCCACAAGTGGTCTGCCTTTGTGCAAATTTCATGGATTAAAAACTTGCACCCAACCTTCCTTGTGTGAGTTTGTCTATACCGTTTGGTAAGAAGTTGTCCTGAATAGGAACCATGGAAATCACAGGCTAAATCCACATATTTTTGTTTCTTCAAGTTAAAAAGGTCAGAGAATAACCATGCTTCATAGCCCATGTTTGACAATAGTTTTGTTCCTCTTCCCTAGTAGGAAAAGCTTCCACAGGAGGTGGGTCAAGTGGATCTGTCATATTTACATAGTTATATTGATGGAATGCACTCCATCATTTTAAATCAAATTAAATACAGCAAAGACATGTAACATAAAATGTTCCTCAGGCCCAGAGATCAAATCCCTCTGTGAAACATTTTGTTCCTCAACTTTCACCCTTGATGAGGATGCAATTGGGGCTTCCAATGTTTCATTACCCAAATCATTTTCTTCTTTTTCAAAAGCTTTGTTGATGGCACTATCAATGTAGACCTTCCACACAGCCATGTCAGAAGAAGGGGGGCTTTCCACTGTTCCCATGCAAAAAATTGCAATGGTACACTTCAGTATTCAATTCAACTTTCAATTGAACAAACAAATTTTGCTCACTTTTGAGTTGAGAAAGAATAGTTTGCAGATTTTTATATGATTTCAATTTTCACTTTACTTTCACTTTGGTTTCACTTTAAAATCAATTTGGAATTGCTAGGTGTGGAACAAAAGTCCCACAAAGCCTGCTTTGATCCCAAATCTGGGTTGAAGGAACCCAGGTGTGGTCCAGGGGGTGCCCAAAATTCTTGCACAACTTCCAGGGGGTTGTGCACCCCCAAAAATGGCAGTTTTGAGCCATTTACGGGGGTACACGGCTCAAATTAGCCGTGTTTGGGGGGTAAAAGGCTCCTACACAACCCTTGGGGGTTGCGCCTTTTGAAACAGCCCTTTGTAGTTGTCTATGGGCCCCCATGGCTCATTTGAGCTGTGTAGGGCCCTACACAACTACCACACGGTTGGAGCTGTGAATTTGACATCACCCTTTTAGGAGTGATGGGAATAAATGTACTTTGAAAGAATTCCTCAATCCAGCTGTGCAAAAAACTAAAGCCCTGAGACACACATGCAGCACCTGTCTCACAAATCCACACACGTAGATGCATCAAAGCAATGCCACAGCCAGTAAACACGCTTGCAGCTGCACACAAAGCTTTCAGAGCCAGAATAATCACAAAAAAATATGACAGAGGTATTACAACAGGCATGGGAAATGCTGCAAATGTGTAGTATGCATGCCAATCCGTCAGATATGTCACCAAACACATGGGATAAGCCAAAAATTACACAAAATATATGTAAAAACCTCTGAAAATAACATTTGAAAAATTTGACCAAATTGAAAAAAAAGGTCAAAATACTCAATAACAGACTTCTCAAGCTTGAAAAATTTACACCTGCACAGGCTAAAAGACCTAGCAATTTCCAGGAAAATGTATTTGATTAATTCAAAATGTTAGAAACTTATACAAATACAAATAAATCATTTATGCATGCACAACAGGCCCTTTTCCCTTGCCATAATCATGCAACAAATGCCAGAAATAACACATTTGTTGACATTTGACAAGCCCATCTGGCCTACACCACCAAAGACAGATTTTTAGATGCATCAAAGGTGCTTTTCCCCAGCCATCATCATGCAACAACTGCCAGAAATGACACATTTATTGACATGTGACAAGGTCATCTAGACTACAGCACCAAACACAGCTTGTGGGCCATTCATTGATGCCCTTCTGGCCCCAAAAAATTTTATATTCCCTTCAATCTACCCTGAGAAACCTCAAGAGGAAACCCCATAAAACAAAAAGGGATAAATAGAGGCCTCTTTTAGGAGGTATATCCCCCAGCCACTCATTATTTTAATTTCAGACACTTTTTTGCAAAGGAATCAAATTATTTTAAGGAGAATTCATTCATTAATTTCTTTATTCTGACCTTTTAAAAAATATTCCGCCATTATAAATAAACTTTTTCACCATTGAAAGACCTCAAAGAATTATAATAGGCTCAAAATTCACCCTCTAGTTGATTTATTGCAGTTACCCTGGTATTAACCACTCAAAAAGTAATTTATTCATCTCAGGTCTGGCTGTTTTTTCAGACAGTTCCATCCATGCCATATATTTTCTGGGTAATAATCCCTTTATGAAACTTTCCCAAAGTCCCGGGTGCATTTATTGTAAGTTTAATTCCCTGAATAGAGGTTTTAAAAATCCCAAGTTTTTACTTTGGCCACTCTTTCTATTTAATGAATGACTGATTTATTTATTAATACCACTTTCCACCGTCCCAAACCACCTCCTTGGATTTGCTTTATCCATATAATTATGTATTATTTGTGCATCATGTTAAATAATTTATTTATTTTAACTGCATTGCCTCAATTATCTCAAGTCTTGCATAGAACCTGGCATCTAGTAGGCCAACATTATAATTTCTGAAAATAATGTATTTTTTTACTGATTGGTGTTTTTTTTATATATGAAAGCATTTTATTTCTTCTTTAAATAGTTCTATGCAAATAAATAAACCAGAAATTCCTAAAAAATTTCCCAAGGTGGCCCAGTGTGATGTTACTTATACTGAAGGTAAAAACTGAAGGGCCTAAAAATGACAATTCTTCTTGGGATCATGAAAAAATAAACAAGATTCAATCATACATAAAACAGAAATTAGTTCCCATACTCATATTCATTTTCAAAATTATGCTTAACTGATGGATTTCAATTCAAATTAGGCCAAGGATCATAGGTATCAATTTAGACACCTCACTTTGCGCTGTGAAAACAATTTTTATTTTGGAAATGTTAAATTTACAACCCTATGCAGCTCCTTCACAACCCAAATCAGGTTTTTTGAAGCAGTTTGTGACTTTTTTTAGTTCTGAATGGCAGCTCACAACTCATTTTCAGTGAGAAAAAAAAAGAAAAGAAAAGACATTGAAAATAAAATAATTAAAAATAGGTCATTATTTTTCTCACGCATCCAACCCTTTATTTCACGCATTATGATGTTGGCATGTGGTTGCCCCCCTTTGGTATTTCACACAAAATACTTTATTTCATGCAACTTTCACAAATTCATTTTTTTGAATTCTGACTGCGCAGCACCATACAAGGTTCTTTAAACCCCTAACCAAAATCTTCGGTAATTTTGAAGCCATTAGAACCCCTTCAAAAATGCAATCAAAAAATGAAAAAATTCCGTAAAAACAAATTTTTGCATGGGTTTTGGGATCATCATTTTGTCTATTTTGGTTGTTTTTTCTTGGTTATTTCAGCTGCAATAAATTTCAACCGACATTCATAGAGTCTTCAAATATTTTTTTTGCATATTTTTTTGGATGTATCCTTTCACCATAAAAATTTCCTTCAAAAAATACAAAAAATCAAAAAAATCAAATTTCTCTTTCAAAATTTGAATCCTTTTATTTCCCTTTTTATTTCATTTTTTTGGGTAATTCAAGCTATCAAAAATTAAAAGAAACATTTAAAGATGATTCAAATACTTTTTTCAGATTTTTTGGATGTATTATTTTCCCTTAAAAAATTCCTTGAAAAAAAGCAAACATTCAAAAAATTCAATTTTCTCATTTGACTTTTGGATCCTTATGTTTGCCGTTTTGACTTATTTTATTTTGGGGCTTCAAGCTTTGATTATTTTAAAAAACCTATTCAAGAGAGTTTTGAAGAAATTTTCAGGATTTTTGGATTTCATTTTTGACCTTTAATAATTCCATGAAAAAACCAAAAAATTTGAAAAATTCACTTTTCTTTGAGCCCTTCACATGCATATATTCAATATGACTGAAAACTTTTTCCTGGGACCACCACCCATCTTGAAACGCTTCAATTATCTTATAAACCACCCCCTTGACCTATTCCACCCTCCCATCACCCCCCACCACAGCATCCCACTACCATACCATACCACACCACACCACACCATACCACAACACACCATACCACACCATACCACCACAACACACCACACCACACCACATCACACCACATAAAAACACACCACACCACACCACACCACACCACACCACACCACCAACCACTCATCAAAATAACTTAACACTTCAGATACTTCCAAACAAGAACATCTCTTTTTCTAATGGCTCAAGAAAACATCCACCCAATTTTCAGAAATATTTCAACTGTTTTACCAGGCCAATCCTCCATTATCTTATCTAATCAAACTACTGATTAAAATCCTCTTGCTACTTATTCATCTACTCAAACTATTGATTCCACTCCTCTGGCCCCTCCTCCTGAGCTATCATATAATCAAAAGGAGGAGCTGGTTGATGCTAGCCTCATGGGCAAAGTCCCATGGATATTCCATATCTACCAGAGTATCAAATTGCAAGAATCAGGCCTACACTTACCAATGTGATAAATCTGGGGAATATAAACCCAGCAAAGATACCTCCAAATTAAAAAAATCAAGAAACACTAATTGTCCTTCCAGGTTATCAGGGAATTTTTCAAAAAGTTTGGGTGTTTGGGTGGTGAAGTTTATATGTCCAGAGCACAACCATCCACCGTCTATTGATCCTTCCACTCATCCCATCCACAGAAGAATCTAAGGGGATCAAAAGGAGGTGGTTGAAAATTTATCCAAAACAGGAGTTCCCCCTTTAAAAATTCTCAGCTCTCTTATACAAAACTCATCATCACTATCCATACAAATATCCCTACAATTTACAGCAAAAGATCTGAAATACAAAAAAATGCCCTTGATGGCAAAACTTCTGTGGGAGCACTCATACTGGAACTGAGGAATTCTTCTTTTTACTAAAAAATTAACAATGTGGATGGTCAAATTACTTCATTATTTATTTCACACCCTGATTCCATGAAACTTCTCAACCTTGTCCATACTCTCATTATGATGGACTGTACATATAAAACCAACAAATTTGGAATTCCCCTTCTTCATATTCTTGGGATAAAAAATTCTGCTAGAAGCTTCTCAATTGCATTCTGTTTCTTGTCTCAAGAGAAAAAACAGAACTAGGATTGCGCCCTGATTCAACTTCAGGAAATATTTGAAGATAACAAACCTATTTTGATTGTTACAGACAAGGAACAAGGAGTTGTTAGCTCAATTGAATCAGTTTCCCCTTTTTCTCATCATCTTCTCTGTGTCTGGCACATTTTCAAGAATATTCAAACTCATTGCAGGAAGCACTTTAAATCTGAATATGAATGAAAGTTTTCCAGAAACAATGGCATTTTCTGGTATACTCATAATCTGAATCAAGCTATCACAAAAAATTCACAAACCTTTCTCTGGTCTGGAATCCTCCCACTTCTGAATAACTTGTTGAAAAATTGATTTCTCTAAAAAGAAAATTTTTATCCTACTATGCAAATAAATACTTTCACTTTGGAAACACAAGTACATCAATGATAGAAGGTTCTCACTCCTGCATTAAAAGATTCATTAATTCTTCTATTGGCTCTTTCTATAATGTAGTTCAAAAAATTTAAATTTCCATCACCATCCAAACCTGTGAGAGAGCCATTGAAGCCTCTCAGAAAGAATTTGAGAATCTCATTGGTTTGCCTCACTGTTTGGATCATCTTTCTGGAAATATCAGCCACTTTGACCTAAAAACCATTCATTCATCTCATAAAGTTCCTGATTCTTCCACCAACTGCAACAACTGTGATTACTCTTCTTACATGGGTATACCATGTGTTCAAAAAGTCAAATTTGCCATCATAAAGGGTGAACTATTCCAACTTGATCATTTTCATCCTCAATGGCATGTCAAAGCTCCCATCTCAGTAAGTTTTTCTCTTTTTTGGGGGGGGGGGGGGTATTTGAGCTCAAATGAATAATGTCCTGATTGATTTTGATTTTCCTTTCTCCAGTAAACTGTGAACCTTGAATCAACTGAAGATTCAGAAAAATTGAAGTTCCAACCAAATACAGTAATGGAAACCTATATCTTACTACAACCTTTGAAGCATTCAGGAAATTGCCACCTGGAGAACAGCTATATTATCTGGGTGAAAGCATGAATCTGTACAGTGGAAGATATCAAATTACCCTGATTGAAGAGCCCAATTCCACTCAAAGATCAAAAGTTAGAGGAAGACCCAAAACAGTAGCCAACAAGTTCAAGAAGATCTTTCAGTTTTCAAGCAAAATAGATCCATCTGTTTTTGAATATTTAGAAGAAACCAAGAGGAGAGGAAGGCCAAAGAAGAAATTCATAGCTAATTTGAAGGTCAGTCACCAATTATTTGGACAAAAAAATATATCAAAATTCATAATTAATTTTTTTTCTTATGTTTTCAGGTTTCAAGAAGGTGCAAGGCCATCAAATAAAAGATGAAAAGATAAAAGAAGGAGGAATCAGAGGAAGAGTTAATTTTATAATTATAATTATTTTTTCTGCAATTGGTTGTTTTTTTTTTTTGATGTGTCCTCCTCATTTTTTTAACATAGAGTGTATTTCTGACTGAAGAGGAATATTCAGAAGATAAAGGGGTGCCAGGTTTTGATTAAGGGGAAGATTCAGCAGATGAACAGCTGCCAGATGTGGATGTAATTAAGATGGTGAGCTTTTGTTTTCTTTTATTTTTGGCTAATTTGTTGGATATTATTATTCATTAATTTTTTCATTCAAACCTTTATCAGAGGTCTGGAACCATTGTGAATAAGCAAGTTGCTTCTCCTGAATACAATCCTGGTACAAGTATCCAGAGACTAAAGGTATCAAATGAAGATGGTGATGCTCCTTACCATCCTCCTGGTGGGAAGGTATTAGCAGCCCCAACAATCAGTGAAAAGTGAGTACATTTGATATTTTCTCATTTTTTATATTTGTCTGATTTATTTTGGGGTTTTCCTCTAGGTTTCCTGCACATTATTTCATTTTCTTCTGGAACATTTTACAAAGTATCACTTGAAGAAGTGAGTATTATCTATAGTCAATATTTCTCAATATAAAAAATTCTTATTTTTGGTTTTAGTTCCAATACAAAGATTCCATTTCCCCAAAAACAGCCATTCCACATATCTCCCATGTTCAAGATGTCATAGGGCATGGGAACTGTGGCTTTAAAGCAGAAGCCATTTGCTTGGGGAGGATCTCAGAAGACTTGGTTGAAGTCAGGAAAGAAATGTTGAAAGAGCTTGATTCAAGCCCAATCTTCAAGGACACAATACTACTGCGTGATATCTGGGGTGAAAATTTCCAAGAAGCAAGAAGGCAACTGAGCCACCTTTATGGACTAGCTCCCATAAATATGTGGATGAAATTTCCATGCCCCGGTTTCCTTCTGGCTGAAACATATAAGTGTCCAGAGGTTCTGTTTCCTTCTTTATTGCCTTGAACCTATCTTCCTCTGAATTCCCCTCCCACTCCAAATTCCAAACCTTCTCCTATTTTCTTCATTCTTTTAGATGAATCCAAACATATAGTCTCATTCAAGTTGAAGTCTGATCATTGGCCAGCTCCTAGGTTAGATCCACTTTGGAAAATCTTTGTGACAAAGGATTCCAAATCTTGGAAAACCATTTTTCAGAGAAATTTGGATCTTATTAATGAGGTTTTTTTCCCTCCAAAAGAATCAAGTAGCAAGATAAAACCAATCTTAGTTGAATAAATTTTAATATTTTTATCCATATCTGTTATTTATTGTTAATTTTTTGAATGAAGCTTGTAAGGTGTATGCAAGAATGCAGATGATCTTCAAAAATTATTAATGAAGTGTTTTTTTGTTTTTTTAAAATTAAAAATTCTGAAAGCTTGGATCACCCAAAAAAACAATTTTATAGGCCAAAAAAAGGTTCCAAAAATCCAGTGAGAAAAATGATTTTTTTGGTTTTTTGATGGAATTCTTAACGGTAAAAAATGACATCCAGAAATCCTGAAAAAATTTTCAAAAAGCTCTTGAATAGTTGTTTTACAATTCTCAAAGTATGAAAAACAAAAAAAAAATAAGTCAAAATGGCAAACATAAGGATCCAAAAGTCAAATGATAAAATTGAATTTTTTTGAATTTTTTGCTTTTTTGAAGGAATTTTTTAAGGTAAAATAATATATCCAAAAAATCTGGAAAAAATATTTTGATTCTCTTTGAATTTCTTTTGAATTTTTAATAGTTTTAATTACCCAAAAAAATGAAATAAAAAGGAAAATAAAAGGATTCAAATGTGTAAAGAGAAATCTAATTTTTTTTTTATTTTTTGTATTTTTTCAAGGAATTTTTTAAGGTGAAAGGATACATCCAAAATATATGAAAAAATATTAGAAGACTTTTTGAATGTTTCAAAAATTTATGGAAGCTGAAATAACCAAAAATAAACAATAAAAATAGCCAAAATGATGATCCAAAAACCCATGCAAAAATTTGTTTTTACGGAATTTTTTCATTTTTGATTGCATTTTTGAAGGGTTTCTAATGGCTCCAAAATTACCAAAGATTTTGTTTAGGGGTTGAATAACCCCTTCTAGGGGGCTGCGCAGTCAGAATTCAAAAAAATTAATTCTTGAAATTTGTGTGAAATAAACTATTTTTGCATGAAATACCAAAGGGGCGCAACCACATGGCAACATCAAAATGCGTGAAATAAACGTTTGGATGTGTGAGAAAAATAATTCCCAAAAAATAAATAAATAAATTATTTATTAACAAAAACACAAAAAAAAGAAAAAAAATTCAAAAAATACAAGTTCAACTTGACTAGCCATAAAGTAAAAACACCAAAAATTAAATAAACAACGAAAGAGTCTGCACAGCAGCCCTAAAGTAAAAATGCCAAAAGATACAAGTTCAGGTTGAATAGCCCTAAAGTATAAATACCAAAAAAAAAACAAGTTCAACTTGTTTTAAGCTGATCCCATCACAAGAAATAAAAATACTCCTTATTATGGGATCAGCCTAACAAAATTTGAACTGACTTACCAATGAAATATCATTCAAAACAATCAGCATGATGATGATAACTCAAAACACTCAACATAATTATTCTCAAAATTTGATTACCTTTTATACTAATAGAATTACAAGATCAGCATCAGAACCCAAACCCACATGATTAAATTAAAATGATGTTCCTAAATTAGAATAAAACTTAAGTTGATCTTTTAGATGGTCAATCCAAACAGAAGCTTTTTTAGAAGTCAAAGAAGCAGGTTTGGAAAAAATGGGTGGTATTGGAATCATTTCTCCCTAAATTACAAGATGAAGCCAGTGATTATTGCTAACAAATAAAATGAAGATAGGATGTGATTGTTCTTTTACACCCATTTTCATAGGAGTATAAGTACAACATGAATCCAATGAAATGAAACATATTGGTATTCCACAAATATCAGCTATTATTTTACCCATATCCAAATTTGAAAGCCATTTTGAAGATGGGATCTTTTCATTGATTTCTTTAACATCAAGTCTTTTTTCTATCTTTTCAACGTCTTCAATGCCACCAAGGATCTTAAAATATCACTTCTTATCTTTCCTCAATGTTTCAAAATATTAATCTTGTACATTAAACAATCCATGCTCATCATACCCAAGTGATTTTGAAATGAATCTAAATCCCCAATTCCTATCACCAACCAGATCCCAAATCTCCCCCAAAAACTCATGCAAGCTCTCAGGAATTTGATTGATGTAAGTCAATTTTGGTTCCTACCACCAAAAATACTTAGAAAAAATTCTAATCTCATACAAGGAAACAAAACTCACCAAACATGAGCTTCTGTTTGACTTGGCCATTTCTTCTTCTTCCTCAGAAAAGGTTTTTGATTCCAAATGAAGGGACCCTAATTCAGTTTCAGTCTCTTCCTCTGAACTACAAAATTAAGATGAAGAGCCTTCCTTGCAATACAGAAATCATTTTCCCATCAGTTCATTAAACCATAAAAATGAACATTTCTCAAAATGAAAGACTAACTATGTTTGGTCTTTTTGGTTCCCTTTTAACCCTTTTTTCCCTCTTAATTTCTCTTTCAACATGTTCAAATTTTGCAGTTCACAACAAGTTGATTTCAATTTGGGATGAACGCGGCTGGACCTTAACACCCTTGGCTCAAGCCTTGGCTTGGCAATCAAAGTTGCTGTACAATTGACCACGGACTTTAAAATCTCCAATCTACCATGTTGAGGTTGTCCCATAAGAATGGAATCAAACTTGTTGATGAATTTGAATTTTTCAAGCAGTGGATCTGTGTCAATCTTCAAAAAATAAAAACAGTAATAAATCTGTCATTACTATTATTGCTGTCAATCCTATAATTGAAACCCTTTAAATGACACAAAAACAAGGACTTACTATGTGGTCCAGGGGTTCCTAGGTACCCCAAATCCCCCCTCCAATGGCTCATTTGGGGCTATCTTGCCCCAAATGGGCCTGGAAAACAGGGGAAACCCCCGCTCACAACTCACACATGATCCCCAAAACCCCTCAGGGGATGCACAAGTTGTGAGCAACTTTTCTCCTTCCTTGTTGAGCCATGAATTGTGGTTTGCAACCCATTTGGGTCATGAAGGGCAATTCATAGCTGTTTGAAACCCTGAGTTCACAAATTTAGCATTGGCCTTTTTATTTCAAGTGCCCCATTGGAGTTCATAATGAAAAAATTATGCTTCTTTTTCACATCAGATATCCTTTGGTATTTTTCATTTATAATTCAATTTTTATGGATTGAAAAGTCTCAATTAATCTAATTTAAATTGGTTGTAAAAATTCCAGAAAGAAGCCATGAGCCCTGTTTTGATTTCAGAGTTCATTCAATTTCTTGCAGATTTCAACCTAAATTATAATTGAATTTCAGATAATATATTTTTTCTGGTTTTCCTTCTAAAAAAACATTTTATTATTGAAAGAGGAATATTGGAAAAAATTAAACAGATGAAAATATCTTCATAAATGAAAAATAAAATGAAAAAGGAACTTTTTATATAAAATTATCTATTCAATATTTCCTCAATATCATGATTGAATCTTCTGAGAAATGGATACATTCATTTATGAGGTCATCATATTCAGATTTAGAAGCCTATTGTTTCTCTAACCATGACTTAGCCTCTTTGGATATAAAATTACACAATTTCTTCATAATGGATTGTACATTCATGAGCGGCAGATATAGAGTTCCTTTTGTACACTTTGTTTAAATGGCTTCAAAATTTAAAGAAATTCTTGGTTGAATTCACCCTGATGAACCATAAAATCCAATCAGTTTGTTCTGGTGATTTTTCACAGCTAAGAATAATTGGGGATGAAAGATATACACCAAAATTCTTTGTAAAATCCAGAGATTTTGCCTTTATTGTTAAGCTAAGAGAATATTGGAAGTCAAGAAGGAGCAGGATAGAGGATTTAGAATGTAATGTGGCAAAGTGGATTAAGGATAAATAAGGCAAGACCAGTTCTATGAATGAAGTTTTGCAGTAGCGCAAAGTGGATATCAAGCCGATATACGGCATAATTAAATATTAATAGGAGGAATTTTACTTCTAAATGGAATACCTTAATAAAAGCTAAAACTGGGATTACCAAGAGGGACCCCGCCACTATAGGTGGTTATTCATTAAATTAAATCAAACTGGCTGAGTTTTATTTCAAGGTCCTGGAAAGCACCAGTTTAAATAGACACCTAGAGAGCCCCTTACAGGGGCCTAAAACTAGAGAGCCCCTTCAAGGGGGCCTAAGGAAATAAAAACAAAGGACAGTGATGACTAATCAACCATGGAAGAAACTATATGAGTAATTTCCAAGGTCAGGAAATATGGAGTAAGCCAATAAGAAAGAATCAATAAGTCAATAAAGGACTAGCTGGCTAGGCAGGTTGGGTGACATGTAATAATAAGTGAGGAAACAGGTGTTTTACTCATAGAAAAGTTCCAATGAAAGCAATGATCACACCAAGCTATAGGTTTATCTCAAGATGAAGAGAAGAAATAAAAATAAATAGGAGAATGAGGCAATTTGCAGAGAATCCAACATCCAACATTTATGAATTCACTAGATGACCAATTTGGTGTAAATTCTCAAGAATAAATTCAATCAGATTAAAATTCTTTTGATTTTTTTGAAAGTGGAATAGAAGAATATCTCATAAATTTTTTCATCTACTTGGAAACTGTAATATCAACCAGAAAATATTATCCAGATGAAAAATGGTGTCTAGATCTGAGGAATTATGGGTTTCTTTTGTTTCTTTTTGAAACAATTTTTTTTGTAAATAACCAGGAAGTACTATGAAGCTTGTAATTTAATTATTTTATTCATTCCTCAAAAAAAAACCCTTGAACTTTGGCAGGGAATGAAAAAAGTTTGGATGAAGCATTAGAAAATGTTTTTTTGCCCTTACAAAATTCAACCAACTGAATTTGGGAAATACCACTATTTCAAAGAATGAAGTTACCGTTATTTTATCAAATTTAAGTTTGTTGATTCCACAGGGTATATTTTTAAATTTTGATAAGTTATCAAAAGTGCATTTGCCAATCAAAACAAAGAGATACACACCAAATTAGCTGGAAAATATTTTAAAATCTTGGTCAGGCTCCCTGATTTCTTGGATTTTTGTCACAAATGGCCCTTGTGTGCAAGGAGCTGAAGGTACGGGCACTAATTCTCACAGAACTCAGGATTCAGAGATGAGATAGATTGCAATGAGAAAAGGTAGATTAATGAGAATGATAAGAAGAAGGAGAAATCCAGGAGTAAGCCTCTGAAGTAGATTGACAGTTGAATCCTATAAGAGTAACACCAGAGGGTTAGGCACAATGGGTAAGGTAGGCTGGTTGGCTTTCTTGTGATGAGATTAAACCTATTGGAAGGGACTAACCAATAAGAAGTAGTATACTAATTCCTTGGGGGAATTAGTCCTGGAAGGAAGGAGAGGCCAGTATATGGGAGAACTGATAGAAGGCCTTGAGGAGGGATGACTGTTTCTGGGACTGGGATGCCCCATTGTATTACATTTTGACCAATTGGACTTGAGGCTGTGGCTTGACATAATGGGGAATGGGCCTGTCCAGAGTGGTGTGGCATGTACTGAACTGGGAAGTTGAGTTTTCCGGCCAGGAGTATGTACTATTGATTTACAGTCTGGTATCTGTATGTACTTCTCATAACAATTAGGTTGGAATAGAGATAGAGTATACACCAAGCCATAGAGAGAGAGGGAGAGCCTGGGAAAGTTGCCTAAGACCTGCAGGGTATGCATGGGGATACTTCAGGAGGTGCAGCTGGTAGATCCAGGGGTAGAAGGTTGATTTCACTAAGGACTGAGGCTGGCTGAGGGTTGAGAATGGCTAGGGAAACTGAGTCAAGTTTTGGTGATGACAATTTCTTTCACAGAAAAATTTATCATGATCCATTAATCAAATTCAGAGAAAAAGATTTGAATATCCCTAAAGAGATATGGAAATAATTCCCAAAAAATGTTGTCAGATCAATGAGAATTACTTTCAGACATATTTCAGAGGATATCAGGAACCCTGGAAGGCTACTCAAGCCTAAACACTCTTATCCATAGTTGCTTCCTAAAACAACCACTGATTATGATAAATCTGGACCTTTAATGGTGATGAAACATTCTCAAGAAAAGATCAAAATTATCTTTCTTATTATGAAAAATTTTCCAACAGACAAGAAAATTGGGATTTTTGAAGAATCTGATATTTTTCTTTCTGGCAACGACAACTTTGACAAGTTAGGATCCCCAATATTCTGAAATCCACAAGGGAAAGGCCCTCAGCCCGACATAAAGAAACTATTCATTCTTGAACAGTAAGGGAGCCTTTACTGTTTGAAATCAACAAAAAGATTTTTCAAAAAAATAATCAGGAAATAATAAATTGAGAGGCGAATGATGAAATGGTACTAGCAGAATGTGAAAAAATTGGGAATCTATAGATTCAAAGTAGACATCCCAAAAAAGATGAAATCTGAGGGATTCAAGAAAGATGATCAGAAAAAACCTTCAAAGTAAGCTCAATGAGGAGAAGAATTCAAAAATTGGAATATTAAGGTGTATCAGAGCTAGATATTTGAAAAGTTTGAATGTGTGATTTTTTGAAAACTATTCATTTCAAGAAAAAAGTTTTTTCTTAACAAAATTCAGAATTAAGCTCCTTTTTTTATTAGAAAAATATTCTTCCATCAGAAAAATATTGGATCATTCCTGAAATAAGCCATTTAATTTTTCGAAGATTATAATTCTGATATTCCATATTGAAAATCAATTGAAGACAACCTGAAGATTTGAAGGAATCAAGAAAATCTTTTGCATCAAAAGATCTTGAGAAAGAAATAGCATATTTTTCACCTCAAAGATAGATTTTTAAAAAAAGAAAGAAGAATTTAAAAATAAGAAAATACAAGGGTTAAGGGAATAACATACAGCTAATTATGAATAGGTGGAAAAGATCAAAGCTTTACTTGGAAACAATAAAATACAATGCAATTGAAATCTCAAATCCAAATGGATGTATTTTTGTTTTTTCTTGTTCTCCTGAAAAGAGCTCATATGTTTAATTCAATGAATCCATCCCTCCATTTCAATCATCTTTGAATTCTTCTCTTTATATTACTTTAAATTTGTTTTGGATTTATTTATCAGCTTGCAAGTTCTTTTCCCATTTATTTTGAAGCTGTCTATGATCCACCCAGAAATTTTTATTTTCTTTTGTATTCTCCAGCTGATCAGATTGGGGGACCTTTCCAGATGTCAGGAATAAAGTGAAATTTTAATTTGGAAAGAAATAACTCATTTCATCAATTCCTTCAGAAGAATCTTGGTTATATTTTGAATTTTTTTCAATTCTTAAAATAATTCACTCCAATGGTTCAAATCTTTCCATAAGGCATTGGAAAATCTGCAAACCTATGATTAATTTTTTTTACAAAGTTTTATGAATCTCCAATATTCTTGATATCTAAGGCACAATCATTGGAATTTTTCCCTTCTGTTTTTCATTTCAATTCAACCCCCTCTGCTTTTATATCTTGATTTTGAAGAATTTAATTCCATAGACTTTGAAATGGGTACATCAAGAGGCTTCTTGAACAATTATTGTTGAATTCCACCTGTTGGTAGTATGTGGAAATAATAATAATTAGTAAATTTATAATTAAAATTGCTCAGATACCTGGAAAAAAACACCTGCCCCATCAAAGAATGATACAATTAGGGAATATCAAAGTTGAAACCTTCAAAAAATTAAATGGCTGATTTCAGGCTTTTCTATTTTATTTTTTGAACATTTTATTTTTTTGAGCTAAACCTGGTGGTTCATTGTTTTTTTTTTATAAAAGAATATTTTTCCTGAAATAAGCAATTTAAATTTTTCAAAATTTTAACTTTGATACACCCTATTGAGTTGGCTTAGAATGGCTTTTTTTGGGATTGTTGTATTATTATTCTTTTGATTTTTTTCCAATTTTTATGAGACCTTTGTAGCAGGCTGTTGTTCTTTTTTTTATTTTTATTTTATAGAAATAATGATTTCTCATTTTTTCCCAAAACTCAATGATCAAAATTGAGCCATATCATTCAAATAAATTTAATTTTAAAAGCTTTTTTGATATCTTGAGAATTTCTAGATGTCCCTTTATATTTAGATTACTATTTGAAAATAGGTATTTTGAGGTTTTATTTCATTGAATTTTTTTTTGAATGATACTTGAGACTATAATATTTTAATTGGATTGAAATAATTGCAAAACTTAATTTTTTCAGTATTCTTTTTTTCCTTATTTACATACATTTAGGAAATTTTGTTCCATCACTTATTATTATTTTTTTTGCTTACAGCATAATATGTGCTGTTGAATTTATTTATTTTTTACTTTTTATTGATAATTATACATTCTTTATTATTTAATATCTATTTTTGAATATTCATTTATTTTCTATCATTCATCATTGATAAAATAAATTAAAAATTACCAGAAACAAATAATAAATTAATAAAAAAACAATTAAATATTAAATAAAATGAAAAAATAAAAATTAGAAACCAGATGTTTTTTTTCACCATTATTGAAATAAGGGGGGTGTTAAATCCACAAACCCAGGGTCACAAACAGGCGTGAGTTGCTGTCCACAAATTATATGAGTTTCAAACAGTGATTCACACCTCAACAACCCACAAGCAAAGTTTTTTATGACTTGCGCATCCCCTGGGGGGTTGCAAATCCCCAATTGGGCCCCCTATGGGGTTGCAAATGGGGATTTGCGCACAGTGAATTGGGTTGCATGTGTTTTCCTGGTCCATTTAGTGCAAAATAGCCCCAAATGGGCCAGTTTGGGGGTGAGTTGGGGTACCTAGGCACCCCTGGACCACACTTGAGTGCTGTCAACTAAAATTTGTGGATATAGCAAAAATTGTGGGACTATTGGACCACAAAAAGAAATTTGGAAACTGTACTGCAAATTCTGCCTATTGGCAAAATAAAGTATTTTCACAAACTGTACACAACAATCACCAATCAGATAATTTTCTTTTTCTCAACCCAAAAGTGAGCACACTTTGTAGTTGTTGAATTGAAAATTGAATTGAATACTCAAGTACCATTGAATTTGTTTTGTTTATGGGAACAGTGGAAAGCCCAAGCCCCCCTGGGTTAAACATGGCTGCATTAAATAAATTCATTGAAAGTTTGGTTAACAAAGATTTGGAATCTAGGTATTTGGGAAGGGATTATCAAACATTGGAAGCCTGAATTTCTTCCTCATGTAGGGGTACTATTGAGGAACAAGATTTTTCATCAAAACTGGAATTTAATCAAGCCAGTGGGTCACATTTCATATGCCATTTGACTAATTTTATTTGATGGTATCTAATGGGGGATGTAACTATGATGTTCCAGAACCTCTTTACCTTCCTCCTGTGAGAGCCTTTCCTAGTAGGAAAGAATCTGAGATTTATTTTCAAAAAGGGGCAGCCATGAATAGCTACGGAGGAAAAATTCAAGTGAAAGAAGGCTAGATATGTCAACCTATCATGCAAAAAATTTGGAGTTTATGAGGGGTGTGCCTCAAAGGCAAACTCACACAAAGATGGTTGGATGTCAATTCATGATCTGTGAAATTCCCACAGTAGGAGATCTCACATGGCACCTCTGCATTAGAAATTGCCAAAACAATCATGAAGCCTCTTCAAACCCCTCAGTGCATCCTCAACTGAGGAGAATCTCTGGTGTAGGCTTAGATCAACTAAAGGAAGTCATGAAATATTGGCTCAATACAATTCAACTCAAAAGGAAATTGAGCAAGATTGATGGTGGAGAATACATTGAAAATATGAAAATCTATAACACTAATCAGAGGGTAAAGCAAGCAGAACTCAATGGGAAACCTTTTATGGATGTTGTATTTGAAATGCTCCAAGAAAACCAGTTGGTTTCCAGGTCAAAATTTGGTGGAGAGGGTCACTTAGAGGCCCTTTTCTTGGCTCATCCTGATTCTATAAAAATTTGGAAAAAATTCCATCATGTTGCTTTGTTGGATTTTACTTATAAAACAAATAGGTACAACATACCTCTATTGCATGTTTTAGGAATTACAGCCAACATGAAAACCTTTACAAAGGCTTTTGCTTTTATAACAAAAGAAACATATGAGTTCTACAGTTGGGTGTTGAATAACTTAAAGGAGTTGGCTTATGATCCAGAGAGGCTTCCCAATTCTTTGTGAAAGACCATGAAAAAGCTCCAATTTTTTCCATTGAACATAGTTTCCCTGAGACATACAGACAGTTTTCTCCTGGAACATGTCCAACAATATTCAAGAAAATTGTAAAGTTTGCTTCATTAATGGAAATGAATGATAGTCAAGTTTTATTTCTCTGTGGGCAAAGTATGGGGCCTTGAAAAACAAGGGGGAGGCAGAATTCAATTATGCAGGACTCATAGTATTCCAATTTATTTCTTATCCTGTTCATCCCTTGTGGGAGTGCTTATTTTGAAACTTGTATAAAGTGTTTCTTGAAAGAACATGAGGATGTGCTTGGGTATTTGAAACTAAAATTTTCCCTATCAAAGATAAATGTTTAAAAGCATGTACTCATGGCAACCCTGACTTTGGAAATAAAAAAATGCCTTGGGTAGAAGTGGCCCATGCTACTTTCAAAAAACAACTTTCAAGTTCTTCAGGGAAGATTTTGGATGTGTGGAAAAACCTGAAAGAAACAATTTATGGGCAAATCAAATCAGCCCATGCATCAATTAAAAACTCTAAAATAAATTTAGGAAAATTTATTCCAACATAACTGTTACCTTGGGGATATAAATTTTTGATTGAGTCAATTAAAATTATTATGGAACAATTTGAGAATTTAAAGCATGACCATGATTGAAAAATGTGCACCAAGTTGTATTCTATGAAAATTGGCTTGCCATATTCCCACAGATTAGGTGAAATTCTAGGATCAAGATGATATGTCTTTCCTGAGGAGGATCATCCTCATTTGTGGTTAGACTAGCACCCTTCCAGTGAATTAAGTTGGTCTTTTTTTTTTTTGAAGGGTGCCAATTATTGGATTGAAACATTAATTATTTTCTTGCTTTTTGAAAGATTGAACAGATGCAGTGCTTGACAAATCTCAAATTTTCAACAATTTTAATTCCATGCTTATGGTACAACCTCAAGAAGTTATATTGTATATTTGAAAGTACATGGTTGAGTATACAGCCACTTTTCCAGCCGCAGTCAACCAAAATCAAATGCTACTCTTTGTGAAATTTCAAAATTTGAACAAGTTGAAAGGGAACTTAAGAAGGGGAAATGGGTTAGAAGGGAACCAAAAAGAACAGAAATTGGAAGTCTTTTATCTTGAGAAGTGTTCATTTTTTTTGGTTTAATGAACTGATGGGAAACTTATTTCTGTATTCAAATGCAGGCTCTTGATCTGAGTTACATTTTTTGGAGGAAGAGACTGAAAGTGGATTAATTTCCCTTATTTGAAATATTCTTCCACTCCTGAGGAAGAATAAAAAGTGGAGAAGTCAACCAGAAGTCCATCTTTGGTGATTATTCATTTCATTTATGTGATTAACATAATTAATACTAAGTTAGTTGTTATCTTAGGAACCCAAAGTGAAATACCTCAATCAAATACCTGAGAACTTACAAGAGTTCTTGGGTGAGGTTTGGGATCCAGTTGGTGATGGGAATTTCAGATTTAGATTCATTTCTAAATCACTTTGGTAAAATGAGAATGGATGTTTTGAAGCATGAAAGGAAATGATTGAAACATTGAGGAAAAATAAGACATGCTATTCTAAGATCCTTGGTGGCAGTAAATAAAATGAAAAGATACAACAAAGAATTTATTTTAATGGCATAAATTAAAATATTACCTCTTCAAAATGGCTTGAAAAGCCATACATGGGCCAATTAATAGCTGAAACTTATGGAAGACCAATATTTTTCATTTCATTGGCTTCATGTTTTACTTATAATCCTATGAACATGGGTTTAAAAGAAAAATCAGATGCCACATTCATTTTCTTTTCTAACGTGGTTTCATCTTGTACTTGAGGGAGATATATTTCCAATCCAACCCATTGTTTCAAAACCTGCTTCTTTGACTTCTAAAAAATCTTCTGGTTTGGTTGATCATCTCAAAGATCAACTTGATTTGGATTCTAAGTTATAAACATCATTTTCATTTCATCATTTGGGTTTTGTTTCTGATACTGATTGTGTAATTCTATTAATATGAAGGGTGATCACATTTTTAAAATCATTATTTTGAGTTTTTTGAATGAGATTTTATCGGTAAGTCAGTTAAACTTGTGTTGAGCTGATCCCATCATAAGGATTATTTTTACTTCTTGTGATGGGATCAGCTTAAAACAAGTTGAACTTGATTTTTTTGGTATTTTTACTTAAGGGCTTGTCCATTGAGGCGGACTTGATATATTTTTTTTTTGTTTTTACTTTAAGGCTATTCCATTGAGATGTGCTTGATGCAAGCCCACCTCAGTGGGCTAGCCCTATTTTTGGAGGGGTTGATTTTGTTTTGCGCTATTCCAATAAAATAGGTTTGACTGGTGTTGGGCTAGCTGATCCCACCATAAGAAGTAGATCCCATCATAAGGATTATTTTTACTTCTTGTGATGGGATCAGCTTGACACAACTTTAATTTAAATAAAAATTGAAAAAAAAAAACTAAATTCAGGCCTTGGGGTGATTTTTTTCTTATCTGTGGAAAAGATACCAAAAGCCATGATTTTAGAAAAGAGCCATAATTTTAGGAAGGAGAAAAAAAATTTAAATCACACCTCCTTTTTCACAAAAAGGCATTTTAGTCATTTGGAGCGCATGAATTCAGCCTGGGCCCCTTACTAGTTATCTTGTATGTTTTTCTGAAAATTTGAAAAATCTTTGGACTAGATGATATTTACTACCAATTCTCCAAGTTTCTTCAAACAATTCAACATGTAGTACCATGGGAGCTCCATCCTCCAGCACCAGTCACTCATCTGTCAAGGCCTCCTGCTCAGTCCTCACATAAACTTGCCTCTCCTTTAATCCTGGACTAATTCTCAAAAAGAATCAGTATACTATTTCTTATTGGATTCATTCAACCAGCTTCCTTCAGAGCCTTATTCCTGGATCCATCTCATCTCCTTCTTCATCAAACTTTTCCTTTTTCCCTTTCCTCAGCATTACTATTGAAAAAAATCCTCATTTCCTTGAGTTCTGTGAGTAGTAGTTCCTGTGACATTCACTTCTTGCATGCTAGGAGAAGTTTTGACAGTTGGATCCTAAAAATTTAGAATACATGGGAAAAAAATTTTCCATGGTGTGTAAGCTTCAACTTTAAATGTGAAAGAATCCATCCTTTTGAATTGTTGAAATTCCATCCCATCCTCATATCAACTCAATCTCATCGTGGGAAATTCCAGATTCACTTCATTCTGGCCTTGATATGGGCTTTTTTGTGAAACATTCAACAGATATGAATGGAACATTCCAATTCCAATCATACATACATTCAGATTTTACTCAATACAACCTTAGTAACCTTCAATATATATTCAGTCCTCTATTTCACTTCTCTATTGACTTTGGGAATCTCTTTTAAATTTCCTAGAATATCACTCCACCTGGAATATGCCTTCTGGTAGCTTTCAAGCTAACATAACTTTTATTTTATGCAAAAATTTCCCAGAAGGTCAATGTACCTGCACTATCTCTTCTGGTAGTTTATAATGGGAAAATTCCTATTATCTTAAATGAAATTCCCAGAAGATTGCTCCACCCAAAATATCCCTGTGGGTAGTTTTTAAGTGTAACATAACTATTAATATATTAATATACTGGAGTATTTCGCCCAAATTTGGGGAATGATTGTAATTTTATAACTTGGATAGGGAATTCAATGTGGTTTTATTGGAAAAATGTGAAAAATAAAGCATTTTTTAATTTTGAATTAAATCATGTTTAAGCTAACATTAATTTGATGATATAGGGGTAAGTTTTGAAACCTCTGTGTAAATTTAATAATTTGGATAGAGAATGGAATGTGGGCTGATTGAAAAAATGTGGGAAATAAACCATTTTTTAATTTTAAATTAAATTATGGTTAAGCTAATTAAATTTATTGATATAGGAGGAGTTCAAAAAAAAAGAAGTATATTTCATATGCATCAATTTCTGGGATGTATGTAATTCAAAATCTCAGTGTACATACAAGATTTTATCAGGTTGAAATTAATTTTGGCTGTAAGCTCTATGTGTGACCACAACCCTTTTTGAGTTTCTTGATATTATCCTTGAAAATGCTACATATAACTGAAAATATTGGCTGAACACTGAATCTTGCAGATAAATTCCAAAATTTGAAAATTTCTGACCTTGATATTTGTTTATTCTCAATGAGAAAGACAAATTAACTTCTAAAAAATACCCAAAGTTATATCAATATATATATATATATATATATTAGGGAATTAATTTTCTCATGCCCCCAATACTTTATTTCACAGAATTTTATGCCTACCTGCCATTGCGCGCCTCTGCTGCTACACAGAAAAATACTTTATTTTGCAGGCATTCCAAGAATTCATTTTTTTAAAAAAAATTCTGACACCACAGTCCCATAGATGGGGTTTGAAAACCCTCAATCAAAATCTTTGGTAATTTTGGAGGCATTAGAACCCCTTCAACAATAGAATCAAAAAATTAAAAAATTCTGCCAAAACCAGTATTCCCATGGGTTTTGGGATCCTTATTTTGGTTACTTTGAAAAGTCTTTTTTGGTTGTTTTCAGCAATCGGAACGTTCAACCAACATTCAAAGAGCTTTTAAATATTTTTTTTTCAAAATTTTTGGACTTATCATTTTACCGTAAAAACTTCCTTCAAAGAACCAAAAAAAAAAAAAAGAAAAAAAAATTCTCATTGGACAGTTGCAACCTTTTGATTTCTTTTTTCTGGTGATTGGAGCTATCACAAAGTCCAAAAAAAAATCAAAGATAAATCTAATATTTTTTCCAGATTTTCTGGATGTATTATTTTCCCTTAGAGAATTCCTTTAAAAGACCAAAAAACTCAAAAACTTCAATTTTCTCATTGGACTTTTGGATCCTTGTATTTTCCTTTTTGAATATTTTTTTTGGTGACTCAAGCTATTAGAAAATAAACACCACTATTGAGGAGCTTTTTGATATTTTTTTCAGAATTTTGGGAGGTCATTTTTTCCCTTAAAAAATTCCTTCAAAAATCAAATAAATTGAATTTTTGTTGGATTTTTGGATCCTTTTGTTTTCCTTTTAAAACAATTGTTTTGGGGGTATTGAATATTTCAGAAATTTAAAAAAAGAAAAAAATAGCTTCTCAATAATTCTTACAGATCTTTTGGATGTATGCATCCACCTTGAAAACTTCATTCAAAAATCAAAAATGAATAAAAATATGGATACAAATATTAAATTTTCTTCAACTATGATTGTTTTTATGTTTCTACTTGAATATCTTGGAGGTAAAAAAATCCTGCATTACCAAGCTCTAAATTTTTCTGAATAATGGTCTTCCAAGATTTGGACTCCTTGGTCACAAAGCTTTTCCAAAGTGGATCTAACCTGGGAGCTGGCCAATGATCAGACTTGAAATTGAATGAGACTATATGTTTGAAATATTCTAAAAAAATGAAGAAAATAGGAGAAGATGTGGAATTTCAAGTGGGAGGGGAATTCAGAGAAAGATAAGTTCAAGGCATTAAAGAAGGAAACAGAACCACTGGACAATTATATGTCTGAGCCAGAATGAAACCATGGCATGGAAATTTCATCCACATATTTATGGGAGCTTGGCCAGAAAGGTGTTTCATTTTCTTTCTTGCTTCTTGGAAATTTTCACCCCAGATATCATGCAGTATCTAAGAGGAATCCCAGAACCCAAAAGGGGTCTATTATGATGCTTTTTTGGTTTGGTTTTTGTGACACAAATAGTGCCTCAAAAATTAACAGATAATAATCTTTGGAAAGCTTCAGATAATACCTTTAAATCTGCAACTTTAAATTTTCAGATCATCATTATTTCTTTCAAGAAAAAAAAATTGAAAAATGATAATTAAAGAGAGACCACCCTTTTCTTTTGAATTATGTTCATTGTCATTTATAATTTTAGCAGTAAAAAATGTGACAAGAAGTCATTAAAATTTTTGTTTCAGTCTTTGGATTCTATTATCAAGTTATTTCCAACAGAAATGGCGGAAATATTGATGCCAGATGTAAAAATCACCATTGGAATAGATGTGTTAATGTGAAGTTTTTTTACATTGGATTCAATTTTTGGAGGCCTGGGAAAAATTCAAAAATTCTGAAAAAAAAATAAAAAGCTCTTTAACTGTTGTGTTGAATTTTCAAAAGCTTGAATCAAAAAAAAAATAAAAAAGGCAAACAAAAGGATCTAAAATTTCCGTGAGAAAATTGAAGTTCTTGCATTTTTTGGTTTTTTGAAGGAATTTCCTAAGGTGAAATAATCCATCCAGAAAATCTGGAAAAAATATTGGAATTCTCTTTGACTGTTTTTTTTTCTTTTTTACTTTGTGATAGCTTCAATCACCAAAAAAAAATTTAAAAGGATGCAAATTTCCAATGAGAAATTTAATTTTTTTGGTTTTTTGAAGGAATTTTTCAAGGTAAAATGATAGGTCCAAATAGTCTAAAACAAATATTGGGGCGTATCAGAGTTAAGCAAACCCTCCATTCTTGAATGGCGGGTTTTGACCCAAATCCGCCATTTCAAACCTGCCATTAAAAATAAAAAAAACCACTTATTTCAGATCAGACGTGTCAGAGTTACCTGGAAATAAATGAGTTTTTTCAAATAAAGTATATAAAGGCTTTCACCAGTTCAACTGTTTCATTCCACATCATCACCCCTGGTTTCAAACTCTGGCCTCATTGGAAAAATTTTACCTCCAACCTCATCCAAAAAAATTGATTTTCATTGCTCTCATCACTTCATTGCTCTCATCACTTCATCACCCTCATCCCCTCATCACTTCATCACTCTCACCTTGCTTCATCACTCTCATAACTTTATTGCTTTCATCACATCCATCCTCTCATTGCTTTATTGCTCCATCCCTGCTTTCATCACATACCTTTATCACTTCATTGCTTCATCACTTTATTGCTTCATTCCTCATCCCCGCTTTCATCACATTGCTTCATTGCTCATCCCTGCTTTCATCACATCCCTTCATCACTTTATTGCTTCATCCCTTCATCCCTCTTACTCTTTTTAAATGGCCCCTTCACAATCCTCCCCCCACAAGTCCACTAAACAAACCAATGGACAAAAGCAAACATCCCCCAGGAACTCAAAATCCAACAATCCTCCCCCATCAGCTTCCAAAGGATCAAGTCAGCTCAAGAGAGCTGATCACATCATCCTGGTCAACTGGCTCAAAATTCCCTCCAACTACAATTCTTGCATTGGATCAAAAAATGAAACATGCATTGGCCAACCTCCATCCTCCAAGGTCAATGGTTATCTCCTGATGGCCAATGAACTCAAGAATAAAACAAAAGTTAGGCTGGGTCTGTCATCCAAACAGATGAGGGAGAAATTCAAGAATTATTGAGCCAAGTACAAAAAGGCCCACTCCATGTCAATCTCCACTGGCTTTGGTATCACCAACTCCAACAAAGCCAAAGGAATCAACTCCATGGTTGATAAGTTGGACTCCATTTGTCCTTTTTATATTCAAATGGATGAAATCTTTTGAAAGAAGTCAAACATCACCCCTCTTGCTGCTTTTGATGCCCAACAATCTGATTCAGTTGATGCCAAGGACTTGGCTGTGGATGCTCAGCCTAGCAATGAGGACCCCAATGAGACCTTTGCCTTGGAGTGGCCCCCATCCAATGCCAAGGAGGATATTCCAACACAGTCAGCTCCAATCACATCTACTTCAGCATTGATTGATGAGTCAAACAGGACCTTTGACCCACCACTTCCTTCTTTTTATTGCTCTCTTCCTGGGTTGGAAGAACTGGAGAACTTGGCCAATGAGGAGGATTTTATTCCTGTATTGCCACTACCATCACAATCTGCTCAAGTAAGTACCCAAGTTCTTTTCTCTTCTGTCTGGTTAATCCTGACTGATTTATGTTGTAAAAAAACAGGCTCATCCCTTCCTGATTGGCCAAAACCTCAAGCCAATGGGGCCTCCAACATCCCCTTCAAATGAGAGTGACACAATTTCAATACAAACCTCCTTTGCAAAGGGAAAGCAAAAGGCCTCAAATTCCATCAACATCAACCCAAATAGCTGTCAAAAGAGAAGAAATACTTCAAGATTTTCTGGCTTTGAGTATAATATGGAGAAGCAAGATTCAAGTAAGCATGATGGATCCTCCTTGCTTTCAAAATCCAGCTCATTCCTATTCCCCTCTGAAAAACAGTGAAATTGCAAATTGAATCTGAAAAACTTCAGTTCAAAAAGGAGAAGTGGGATTTTCAACTGGCTATTGATTGTCAAAAGCAAAAAGCTGAGAGTTTGGCTAATCAACAAAAGTCGGATGCTGAGTGGCAAATTGAACAGGCTGAGCTGGAGTTTCAAAAAGAGGAAAAGGAGAAGGATAAAGAGGAAGTAAAACTCCAAAAGGAGAGGGAAAGGCTAGCCACAGAAAAAAAAGATAGGTTATCCGTAGCCATGGCATTTATTGGAAGCAGTAGAACTGTGGATGAAATCAAGGAAATCACTCAATTGCTTGGCTTGTAAATAAATTTACTTTAAAAATTTTAAAAATAAAAATATTTTGCTTGGCTTTTAAATATATTTACTTTAAAAATTTCAAAAATAAAAAAAGGGTACAAATCCAAAGGTTGCAGTTTTTGTCTAGACCATAGAATTTTTTCAAAAAACCCTTCTTCAGCCACTTCCAAAGAGATTTTTGGTTCTCTCATTTGGGCCCTCTTTTGCCAAAGAGCCCTCTGCTTTCCACCTCTCTTGATGTTTTTCAACACATCTTCTTCCATATTGTTCCCTCACATGCAAATGCTTTGCTTGGGGTGAGGATCAATACAGGATTTTATTGGTTTTATCACATTTGGAGCATGGCAGGAGAAGCAAGTTTCATCCCTCTGCTTTCCACCTCTCTTCATGTTTTTCAACGCATCTCCTTCCATCTTGTTCCCTCCCATGCAACTGCTTTTCTTGGGGTGAGGATCAAGAGGGGATTTGACTTGTTTTATTACATTGGGATCATGGCGGGGGAAGCATGGTTCATGCAGAAAAATGGCAGTCATGGAAAAAAATGGGGGTAAAAACGGGTGTTGCATTGCGGGGAATCCAAAAAAAAAAAAAAAAAAAATCATCAGCCATGTTTCAATCATTGTGGAAAATGAAAAAAAGTAGAAAAATAAATACTGGTCCTTGAATGATGATAGCCCCCCCCCCCCAAAAAAAAAAAAATGTCAGTCAGAGTCATTGATCAATCAATGAGCGGAAGGAGGAGAAGGAGAAGTGGGTCACGGGGCTCACCTTTGTGAATCAGCAAGGCAGGGTGGGGGTCAGTTGGCCAGCCAAAGAGGGGGGTGGGGCCCTGGGTCAGTTGGTTGGGCGGCCAAGGAGGGGGGGTCAGTTGGTTGGTCACCTGGCTAAGGAGGGGGGGGGGGCGGGTTGGTTGGCGGGTTGGTCAGCCAATGGAGGGGGGGGGCATTGTTGGTTGGCCAATGGAGGGAGGCGGGGCAGGTTGTCAGTTGGCAGGCAGCTTGGCCAATGGAGGGAGGTGGGGCGGGTTGTTGGTTGGCCAAAGGAGGGGAGGGGGGGGGGCATTTGTTGGCTGAAGGAGGGGAGGGGGGGGGGCATTGGTTGGCCAAAGGAGGGAAGGGGGGGGCTTTGGTTGGCTGGCAGGTTGTTGGTTGGCCAAAGGAGGGGAGGGGGGGGTGCGTTCAGCCGAGCCAGCAAGGGGGGGGTGGGCTGCTGCCAAGCAAGCAAGGGGGGGGGCGGGCCACAAAGCAAGGGAGGTGGGGCCAACTGAGGGTGGTGGGGGGGCCAGGCTGGCATAGGGAGGTGGGTGGGTGGGCCACCGAGCAAGGGTGGTGGGGGGGCCGGGCCGGCGGAGGGAGGTGGGGGGGTGGGCCGCCTATCAAGGGTGGTGGGGGTGGGCAAGAAGAGGGGGGGAGAGGGGGGGGGCATTAGTGGGGAGTAAGGAAGAGGGGGTGAGGGGGGTGGGGAAAGGGTGATGAGCAAGAGGGGGGGGGAGCTTACCTGAGGAAAGATGCAAGGATGTGGGGGGGACCTAAAGGTGGGTGGAGAGTTGGATCAGCATCCAATGATGGGGAGTATGAGGAGGAGGAGGAGGAGGAGGGGCAGTAGCTTACCAGGGGGGGGGAGTGGTGGGTGAGGTGGAGGCAATGGGTGAGGTGGAAGTGGAGGGTGAGGTGGAGGCAATGGGTGAGGTGGGGGTGGAGGGTGAGGTGGAGGCAATGGGTGAGATGGAGGTGGAGGGTGAGGTGGAGGTGATGGGTGAGGTGAAGGTGGAGGGTGAGGTGGTGAGTGAGGAGGAGAGCAGACCAGTGGTTTGGTGGGGTGAGGTGGGTGGTCTGGAAGTTTTGGTTCTGCTTTTGTCTAATTCCACCAAAAAAAAAAAAAAAAAAAAAAATCCAAGTCAGCCTTGGATGCTTGGTTGAACAACTAAAACCAAAAAATATATTTCACCTATTTAAAAACCAAATGCTACACATCAAAGTGAGCAAGTGTGAGGGGTAGAATCCGCTCTCTCATGGCCAAAGATGAGGTAGAAGATGAGATGGGGATGACTTGAGGAGGATCAGGAATATCTTCTTCAAATATTTTGTCCCATTCATCCTTGATGTTGGCAAGAAGGTTGTGAAGGATTACACAAGTGATAATCCAGTTGATGAGGATCTTCATGTCCTTCAAATTTTGAAGCTGGTTTTGCATCTCCTGTAAGCTGGCCCATCTTCCTTTCAGTATTCCTATGGCATTCTCAATCCAAACTCATGATTTGGCAAGATGATAGTTGAATTTGGTTTTTCCTTGATCATTAGAAACTGATGATGGGATTTGTGTGAATATGGAGATGTGAAGCAAGAGATGTGAACCACTGGAGATGTGAATGGATGGAGATGTGAACCAATGGAGATCAGATGTGTGTGATGTGATGGAGATGGGATTGGTATGGATTTGCTGAGGTTGAGGTGTGGATGGGTGTTTTGCATGCAATGGATGGTGGATGGATGAAAATGGCGGGTTTGATGTGCAAAACCCGCCATTTTGAAATACACCAGTTAGGGGGTATGTGTATTTCAGAAACCCGCCATTAAAAATGGCGGGTTTTGTCAAAAAAATGGTGGGTTTCTAATGGTGGGTTTGCTAACTCTTATATGCCCTATTGGAAAGCTCTTTGAATGTTGTTTGAAATTTCTGATAGCTGAAAAAACCAAACAATAATAATTAAAATAGCCAAAATGAGGATCCCAAAACCCATGGAAAAACTGCTTTTGATGGATTTTTTTAACTTTTTGACTCCATTTTTGGAGGGGTTCTAATGCCTCCAAAATTACTCAAGATGTTGATTGGGGGTTTTCAAACCCCAGCTATGGGACTGCGGTGTCAGAATTAAAAAAAAAATGAATTCTTGAAATGCCTGTGAAATAAATTATTTGTCTGTGTAGCAGAAGAGGGGCGCAACAGCGGGTAGACGTAAAATGCTGTGAAATAAAGTTTTGTGGGCATGAGAAAATTAATGCCCTATATATATATTCTATGATAGCATATGTATATCATTATATTCATACTCTGCAAACCTCGTGTGATTTCTGAACTTGATTAATTTCAGTCTGAGAACATATTAACTCTATGGAAAGAGTTCCAACCATATGGTAGATGTTACATCCTTCCTCCAAATCAGTTTTCTTCAAATATGTAGTTCTTCTTGGTATCAATTCAATTGGTTGACTGCCTTCCCAACGTGTTTGGACCTCATCAAAACAGATACCAGTTTCCGTCCTCACACTGCAAAATCCGATCCTTCTGGATACCACCTCTGGCCTTTTTTAATTTACTGGTCGCTCATAACCAACCAACCCCTTCCAAACTTTCCAGGGTAGTGCCAGCCCTGCATTCGTACATAACAATAGATAGATAGCGGGTTTGTGAAACTTTGTAGCCCATTAAGAAACCTCAAAGTTGGGTGTGATATGTTTTTCCATTTGTTTGGGGGGCAAAAAGGCAGCTCATCAAATAGGAAAGTCAACCGACAGCACGGCCATTGAAAATTAATAGAAACGATTGAACCATTGAATGTTTTACAAAAAAAATGGAGGCAGGTCAGATTCAGTCAAAGTAAATTGTCAGTTTCGGATGAAGAGATACTGCCGGATCAGCATCATCGGGTACCACCCCTTCGCTCTTGAAAAAGCTCATCCATTTGGAACGATCAAATAGGCTTGACAAAATGTCGGAGTTGGATTATTGCAAGTGATTGGTGGAGTTCATCTAAAGCATCCTTATTTCAACGTTGGGTCAATGGGCATGGTAAGAGATTTACGCGCGAAAATGTGAGGAGTGCAGCGGAGCAATATCTTATGTCACAATGTGAGCTTTATGGCTGTTGTCCGCTCGGTCAATTGCTATCTAGGAAACCAGAGAAAGACCCAGCTTTTTTAAAAAAAAGCCCTGTGAGACATCAGTCGGCAGACTCAAACTTTTAATCAGATGGTTTTCTCGGAGGATGTGCATCGGATTGCGACCGTTGGAGCGACCGGTCAAGCGAGAAGGGTAAAGATCGCTCTGAATTCTTCCTGCTCAGTGATCGCTTGTGTTTTTTACTCTTTAGATGATCATCCCAATTATATTTTTCGACTAAAAACGGTTTGTGGTCTTCAGCCGAACATATTTCACATTGTCTTAATTGAAGTTGGTCCAACGATCGAGCTCTCCTAGGAACGGCGTTTGGGACTTTTCAGTATTGTGACCAGGAGTTATTTCTCTGGAGTAAACAATAAAAAGTGTTGCAACTAATGAGGCTCAAGTTTGGCGAGCCATCTTACTCTTTAACTTACTTTAACCTGCATTCAGAAAGTATCGAATGAGCCACTACAGACGTTGATGAGGGCGGAGGTAAACGTGTTCCATTCAAAAATGCTAAGAGATGCAGGAGAATCATTAGCTAGACTTTGTGATTGTTAAATGTGAGGATCAATTGGACAAACCAGACAGGATCTTTGAAGCTGGGTCAAAAACATTTTGCTTCCAATCTTCTGCTTTGCTAGCATCTAATATATAAAGCGACATGTCTGAATGTCCTCGGGTGTGGTCCAAGTCAAAGGGCTGAAATTTATTCAGCTCGGGCAAAAACTTATTCTTCATCCATTTTACTTGTGATTTAGCGTATTGTCTGGTTGAAATCTTCATGAGCTCGATTGCCTCTTCGATCCTTCTGGCTTGCTTGCAGTCGGGTCCTTCTGCTTCAATCGTGCTTGTACATGATTCAAACTCCCGATATCCTATAATAAATTGAAAAGGCCTCAGTCCGAGCTTCTGAGAAGGAGGAAATCGAATAGCTTTTCCTGACCTATAGCTTGGTATGGGCCGCGCGAAAAATCAGTCTCACGAGAGCCTTCTGTCCAACGATCTCGCCTCCTTTTCAAGTCCCGGATTTCTTCGATAAGGCCGCTCTGTGAGTGGGCAAACGGATAATTCAATCGAAGAGCAAAACTGGGAAGGACACAGCAATCTGATTACCAACTTTGACCATCTGATCAACTCGAGCATCAAGTCGAGGTAGAAGCTGATCTGGATCCGCATACAGCCAGAAAACCAACGTACGGTAGCTACGAGAGGTGAGTTACATTTTATGCACCATCATGTGTGGTGCAGATTCCATGAAATATGCATAAATCAGTTCAAAAAAGTGACCATTCGGACGATTGGATGCAATCAAGACGCCGAACAAAAAACCTCGCAGTCGATTTTGATAAACGTCAACTTACGGGACTCTTTCACTGAGCATATCGCTATCAGACTGGTTGTCGATCTCATCTTGCTTAGCGACTAAGTTGCTGGTGAGTTGGCCGGAGCAAATGGCTACTTCCAAACTTCGCCGTACTTTTCTCAAGTCTCTCCAATGCCATCTTCCAGCCATGACCGGATCGATGAGCTTGAGCGCATCATGCAGGGCGAGACAAAAATCTTCAGCCGATGCCTGGGGTGGTCGAAACTTTGCAGGTAACAGATCTGATGGGAAATCAGGGGGGAAAGCTTTGGGCGATGAGAAGGGTGGTAGGTGAGGAAGTAAGAAGACTAGACGTAAAAGTTCGATCGGTAAGAGTCTCAGACGATCGATCAAATCGGGTTCAAAGCCATTCTTGAGACATTGATCAATGATGAGTTGGGAGTCATTGAGATTGAGTGATTGATTGAAATCGATCGATTTAGTGGCATGAATATCTTTCTTGATTTGATCAGGTATCGGAAAGATAGATAGAATATCTTGAGTTAATCTACCTGGCAAGATCAAATTCTGGATATAATAACCCGTACCACCAACAACGATGGGTAGAGAACTACTTCGGTGGACCTGATCAATCTTGATGCGCTCAACAGATAAAAACCAGTCAAAAGTTTAAATTAGCTGGAGTTCCATATGACAAGCCGAATCGAGAATCTTGGAGAGGAGTTGAAGATTCACGCCTAACTTTTTCGATCGCATCCTGTCTGAACCGTTCGACCGTATAATCCTCATCGATTTCTAAGAAGCTCATGAGATGATGGGTGACACCATTCATCTCAGCTGGGGTGACTTTGTTCGTCAGGATATCGAGTCCTTTGTAGACTTGCATCGAGTCGCCATTGATGACTTCAGCTTGAAGGCGATGAAGGTCATTCAAACTGGTCGATAGATCGACGGCCAATTTCGATTTCCCAGTTCCGGTCGTTCCCAGGATGACGACCAGGTTGGGTTTCGGATGGATCATCTGATAAACCTTTCGGAGAAACTTGAGAACCATCAACAAGCCTTCGTCACCACCGAGCACCTAGCGAGTCACGATACCCTTCTTGATACATTCGTCTCATCGCTCATCATCCGATTCCGCTCGTGATCAACGTCGATACGCGTGCAAGTATCTGGGGGACCATCACAATTAGCACATGAGCTCAGTTGAAACATCTCTCATAGCTCAAAGGGGAATAACATAAGTATCATCGAGCAACTCAACTCGTTCAGTAGCTCGGTGATCTCATCATCCTACCCAACCTTCGTTCCTTCAGCTCTAGATGGGTCAAGTGTGTTAGGATACTTGCCACAGTTCACGGTAACAGAGGGTTTGACCACTTGGCTGGGATGTCGACTCCACTGCGAACCTGGAACCTGTTAGAATTTGAGTTTATATATATGTGACTTTCACTGGAGTTTGAAGTATCATTGATTGGATTGATTTGATTTATATTATTGTTGTTATTGAAGTATTAAGATACTGGTTAATATAAAACTAGGCTGTGTACTTAGTAGTGATTGTCAGACTGTCCAAGCATAACATTTCACTGACCATGTCACTTAAACTGCTTATGTTAATTTTGCCTTATTCATTTTGTACTCAACCACTTGTTGGCCAATCATGTATTTAGTCTATAAAAACCATGGTGCTCTCAAGTGGAATTCATCATCTGTTCAGCCAACACATCAACCAGAGTGTCCTTTTCCTCCTGATCTCAGGTCCGTTACGCTTGACATTACAAGCCCCTTTCACTCATTCTTTAATCCTTTCATCTCATTAGAGCTCAGCTCTTTTTATATTTTACAGAACCCTCAATTGGATGGCATGTAAGTAAATATGTAAATATGTACTTATGTATGTACACAGATAGCAACCCAATGCACATCTGTGTTTTTCTCCTGATTTTTTTTCTTGCATCCTTATCATTCATTGTTTCTAGGTTGAACAACGCATCATTGTTATGTATCTACAAAGTATTGCCCTCCATTTTGAGATGTGTATAAGGGACCTAAGCTTGGATGTGAAGAAGTTCCAATGTCAAATTAGAAAACAAGTGAGACCATTTGGCAGTCCAACTAAGAAAACAATGAAGAAACTTAAATGTGGATGGCTTGAAATTTTAAAGAAACAGTCAACTTCAAACAATTCAAATGAGAACAAGGAGGCATACCCAATTTTAGATGGCGGTTATACAAATACAAAAATGACCAAATGATAAAGAATTGCATGAGAAAAGATAAATCAAGATATCTATTTCATTATTCCATAGGTCATGATGATGGATTGATTGATTGCATTTCAAGCCTAGATGTAAGCAAATTGTTGGTAGGTTCAGAACAGACTTGGTTTTCAGTACTGACAATGACCAGGTCCTGTAGTCAATAACTTGATCTGACATGTTACAAAGCATCAAGTAATTGACCATGGCCAAAAACAGAGTTGTGAAGGTAGAGTGAAACATGAAGGATTTTCTAGCCCTTTTCCCCATTGATTTCCAAAAAGAAGGCCAAATTAACAGAAAACTTCAGGCAACCCCATCAGGGGACAGGGTCTGAATGATCAGGCTCAGAGGTTGAGGTTGTGCAAGGGAGGTATGGCTGAAATCCCACCCGTGAAATCAGCTGTGGCTATCTGAAAAAATGTCTAATGACCAACAAATGTTTGAGCAATAAAATGAGTTCCCTGGGATAGGCCCTTTGGACAGTGGATGGATATTCCTCAAAATCATTCCAAGGGCATAACTTGAAGAAACAATTTTTTTAGGAGGAAAGTTTGAGAGGAATATTGATTTGAAGAATTCCTGCTGGTAGAAATTGAGTGATTGATCTTCAACTGAATCATGGCTTGAAAAAGTTTATGCTAATCTATGAAGATCATTCCAAGTAATCTAAACAAGGAACTATTAACTGATTCTCTTGGTTATTGGTCTTTTTATAGCACAGAATACAATGGCTCATGACTGGTTATCCAAATTCAAAATCATGGTCAATCCATTTTCCAAAAAAAGTTTTTTGCCAATCTTTCCAGAGCCACGTATATCCCAATTTACTTTGGTTTACCATTTGGGATCAAATGTCAATTTTGGTTTTGGAATTTGATAACTGTCCAAATTATGTGGTGCCCTAAATAATAAATAATGGCTGTATCATGCATGAGCCACCTATATATTTCAAATTGAGTTTAGCTTTGGAAATAATTTCCTACAAGCATCATGGAATAAACAAAACCTGACTGATTCAGAAAACAGGAAATATAGTAAAAATTACAATAAAAAGGATTCAGATGAGATGGAATCCAACAGAAAATACCAGAAGCATAAATGCCCAGGCTGAATTCACCCCTTCAAAATTACTGAATCCAAAGAAAAAGGTGGGGCTTTGGAATTTTTATTTCTTAAACCATGCCTTGTTTGAAGAACTGAAATCACACATGAAAAAAATGCTGCATATACCTACTTAATTCTTGGAATTCAAATATTTTGAAATATCTCATCAAAAATATCACCAAGTCCATAAATAATATAGAAAATATGAAAAATGTGTTTCTTGGAAGAAAATTCAACATTTCTGATGGGATGCATATAACTTTGTACCAAACATAAGAAAAAAATAGAAAAATGCTACAAATATCTATTTCATGAGAATATTTCATGTATTTTGAAATATTTTAACAAAAGCTTTATCAAGTAAAAAAATTAAATCATCATAAACAATAAAAATTTACCACATAAAAATTGATTGTTTTTAGTAAGAAGTTACATTTCAAGCACATGAATACATTTTTAAATCCAACTAGAGAAATTTTTAAAACGCCTTTAAATTTAATTCCATTCAAATAACTATTTTTGAAGATGAATGAAAATATAAAGGCTCAAATAGGGACTTGCAAATTATTTAAACAATTTGTTTGAATTGATTCTTTGTAAAAACAGGATTTTGAGGTTGAGGATTGAGGTTCAGGTGGATGATGGACATCTTGCTAAATATTGGAGAGATTGTAGGCTTAACAATTGGGAAAACTTGAATGACCAAAAGGATTCATTATACAGGAGAATTTTTGTTAAAAGATATTAATTAGAGTTTATCAAGATATAGATCTTCTTTTTATATAATCATAATAAGCATGGGGTTTGTTAGTGTTATCTGTTTTTCAATATTTCAAATTATTGAGCATATGGGTGGTTGAAATGGCTGTTGTGAGAAAATTTAGATGAATAGATGAATTTTTGAGATGTAAAAAAACATTTCAAAGTCCCCTGCTACCCTTTTGAAGAGTGCAAACTTTGCACAGACATGAAAATGTTGAGAATTGAGTTCAAACATTAATATTCTTATCAAAATGTATCTTAAACGTTTCAAACAAATTGAACAAACACATTCTCAAATTTCAATCATTGAACAAATTATGATTTTTAATTTTTTGAATCACAACAAAATATAAATAAATAAGTGAAATATTTTAAACATAAAACTGTAAAAATTACAGAAAGAAAAATAAAGAAGGAAAATAAAAATAAATCAGGGACGCTCTGATCAATGCTCAGAGCAACAGCCCCCTTGAAATTTCACAACAAATAAAATAAAATAAATACAAGATGATTCTTTCTTAAAAATAAAGTAAAACAAAAACAAACATGGAAACAAAAATAAAGATTAAAATTAAAATTAAAGTAAAAATAAAAATAAAAATAAAAGTAAAAGTAAAAATAAAAATAAAAATAAAAATAAAAATAAAAATAAAAATAAAAATAAAAATAAAAATAAAAATAAAAATAAAAATAAAAATAAAAATAAAAATAAAAATAAAAATAAAAATAAAAATAAAAATAAAAATAAAAATAAAAATAAAAATAAAAATAAAAATAAAAATAAAAATAAAAATAAAAATAAAAATAAAAATAAAAATAAAAATAAAAATAAAAATAAAAATAAAAATAAAAATAAAAATAAAAATAAAAATAAAAATGAAAATAAAAATAAAAATAAAAATAAAAATAAAAATAAAAATAAAAATAAAAATAAAAATAAAAATAAAAATAAAAATAAAAATAAAAATAAAAATAAAAATAAAAATAAAAATAAAAATAAAAATAAAAATAAAAATAAAAATAAAAATAAAAATAAAAATAAAAATAAAAATAAAAATAAAAATAAAAATAAAAATAAAAATAAAAATAAAAATAAAACTAAATTAAAAATAAAAATAAAAATAAAAATAAAATTAAAATTAAAAATGAAAATAAAAATAGAAATAGAAATAGAAAAAAAATGGTAATATAAATAGTAATAAATAAAGAAATAAAAATTATTCAATGGTGGGTGGGACAGCCACCACCCCAGCCATTTGTGGGAAAGGTCAAAACAGGCCTTGAACCTCCAGTTTCTCCAAAAACTGCGGCAGTGGGTTCTGACCTGGCTGTTGAAATTGCAGCAGTGTGGTTTTAGCTTGGCCATTCAAACTTCTGTGGCATGAATTTGTGATTTTTGAAAGCTAAATTAAAACTGTGCAGCCCGGTTTTGACCTGGGCCATTAAAGAAACAGGGCTGTGTGGTTTCAAAAGCCAGCCCCCCCCAAGCCCGGTGGCTGGGCAGCCAGAAGGGCCTGCCACCCCCCCCCCTCTGCCATGTCAAAGGGTGGAAGGGGGGACACAATTCCCATACTGGGGAATGGTGTGAAACCTTAAAATTATGTTTTCAAACTATTAGGGTGTATCAGAGTTAGAAAACCTGCCATTAGAACCCACCATTTTCCTTTGACCAAACCCGCCATCTTAATGGGGGATTTCTGAAATACACATACCCCCTAACTGAAGAATTTAAAAATGGAAGGTTTCATAAAAATGATGTGTTTCATAAATGAAACCCAGCATTTATGCATCAATATCCATCAACACACAAAACCACCCATCCATAACTCAACACATCATCCACCATACCCACCCATTCTCCAGCTTGATAGATCAGATCACCATTGAAAGCCAATTTTCAAGGGCTATAAATCTCAACGTCCAAGCTTCCAGATGCATGATAACCCAATTTTTAAAATGGCATCATCAATTAAAAGGTATTGGAATCAAAATACACCACCACTTGATCTGATCCCCAAGCCAAATTGAACTCAAATTCATCCTACCAAGCCAACACAGACAAAATTAACAAAACTTTTTGTATCCTTGACTTCAAAGGATTCTCCCCCAGTCAATTCTGGCAGGTGTTTTACAGATTTAAATATTGCTTCATTGGGTGTTCATCCAGAAAAACTTGTTCTTGCCTACTCTGATGTGTTCTTTGATTCACCAGTTCAGATCAAAAGTATTTCTTGGGTTTGTTTTTCCATCTCAAGAGATTACTATCCAGGAACATTAGAAATTTCTTTTTTTCTCTTGAATTGGGCAGATAAATTTCCCAGAGAAAGAAAAACTTTGGTTTTTCATACTCTTTTCTCTTTTTTGACTATTCATCATTTTCAAATTTAAACAGGATGGGCTATTAAGCTATCATTAATGAACCTAATTTTTTCAAAACAATCTTCAAGGCCATCAAATCATGGCTGTAGAAGGAAGAAATCTCTATGATCAATATGTTGGGAGATGAATACAAAGCTTATGCAAGTCTGAACCATACTGATTTCAACATATCCTCCTCCTCTGAGAAAAATTTGTCTCCAAACTTTCAAAATGGCCTCTGATCAAACTCATTGTGATTCTCATCATTTTTACAGTCATCATATTCAAAGCCATGACCATACCAAGGTATCTGAAGATGGTGTAACCTCCAATGGGGACTTGATGATTAAACATTTGATAATTCCATTTTGTAAATTTTACTCTCCTATTAGCTTCTTCTTAAATTTTGTCAGAAATATTGCATACAAGCTATTTTTTGTTCAACATAATAAATTAGAAAATTATTAAAATTAAACAAAAAAAAAGGATATGTTTGTCTAGAGATCTTGCTTATCAGTCTCTTGGCCTGCTACTACTTGACTTGCTCCCCAGGCTTGATGATGATGAGGATCAGACCAACTATGATTGCTCATTGATCTCTTGGTCTGCTAATTCTTGACTCACTCAAATTAACCCCCCTCCCCCCTGTTAAGATCTTTACAAACATCCATGTAGTAGTAGCACATGAAGTCATCAAAACAAATGACTGATGAAGCCTAATTCATTTTTTGCCAATATGATCTCAGTCAATTGTTCTTTGACTGGGGGAAAAGATTCAAGAAGAAATTGTTTTTTTTATGAATCTATGTTTTATATGTCTGCAACAACAAACCATGCCAACATTTGGAGTTTTGCTTCAAATTTCTGAGGAATCAAACCAATAAATAAATTTTTCTTTATTTAATTGTTCAATTGATTGATTTAACTGTGACTCTCAATGTTTTACCCCCCTCCCAAACCTCCCAAATATATACCAAGTTTGGATCAAAGAATCATGGAGGAATTTTCATCAGAGATTTCAATCAATGTAGGCTCAAAACCCATTACCTTGTGCATTGCAAGGGTGCGTGATTGAGCTTCAGAAGTTTGCTTTGAATTTTTGAAGTTCTCTGTGCAAAAGTAACCTTTGAGGGGCTAGTATTGTTTGCGGGAGACAATCCACAAGCCCCCAAAAATCATGGTATTAACACTCATAGGCAAGGTACCAGAAATGAAAATTCTGTGCTTTCAAACACCACGGGTTGCAACATGCTTATTATGGAGACTGGCAGGATCTTTGGAGACTTTAGCTTTATTGGCAGGCAAGGAGGAAGGAAGTCTCAGTCAACTGGTTGATGGGGGATGATGATGATGATGATTATAGTAAAGGGTAATTTATAGAATTAATAATTGTGAGGTGGAGTGAAATGATGAATGGGGAATGAAGATGAGTGATGAGGATTGATAGTGGATTTGAGGCTAGTAGATTGCGGAGCCCCAGTGCAGTGGGATGTGGTTCCCTGTTTGAGTCTTGACTATATATACCATATTTGAAAAAGCCCACTTATTTCCCAGGTAACTCTGACATTTCTTATGAGGAATAAGTGGTTTTCTTCTTGATTTTAAATGGCATGTTTAAAATTGGGGTATTTTTCTGAAACTTGCCATCAAAAAAATGGCAGGTTTTCTAACTCTGATAGACCCTATTTGGTGTGGGATAACATGCCAAAAGGTGTGAATATAGTAAAATTTTGACTTGGCCACTGAAAGCACTGTGGTTTTTGGTTTCAACATCCAGACCCAACCTTGACCAGTGGCTGGGATGCCAGACCCAACCTTGACCAGTGGCTGGGATGCCAGCCCCAACCTTGACCAGTGGCTGGGATGCCGGCCCCAACCTTGACCAGTGGCTGGGATGCCAGCCCCCCTGCTTCTGGAATGTTGAAGGGGGGGGGTACATGAAAAAAATTAGTGGATATATTTAAAAAAAAATCTATATTCATGCTTTTGGGAATGAATAAATATTTTGAGTTTTATTGTGTAAAATCAAGCTTTTTTTTGGGTTTCATTATTGTAGACTGGACCAAAAAAAAACCTTCAGTCGCAATGAAGTCAGTTAATTTAGGGGAAAAATCTTGATTAACTGGTTAAATCAAGCTCCAATACTGTTAAAAGACCAAGCTGAAGTCATTTTATGCAACAAAATCCCCATATATTTGCAGAGTATGTGTAATAAGTTCAAGATTGACCAAGAGATGCATTTTGTGGTTGCAATTATTTATCTCATAAGTTCTGTCAAGGATGTCTTTGAATGTTAGAAAAAAAAATGAAAATTTGAGCACTACAATAAAGATGAATTTTTAGCAGTAAATATTGAAAATATGTGAAAGAAAAATGGAAAAACATAAAATGGGAAATTTTATCAATAATTTTTTCAAATGAGAAATTGGATCAATATACAAGGCACAAAAAATGATTATTTTTTACTTTTTCTTCATCAAAAACTTCCCATAAAATTAAAAAAACCTGTAAGCCTTATACCAAGTGAATTTCAATTTTGTATGAAGCATGGTATTCAGAATTAAACTATAAGGTTTACCAGAGTTCAAACTTTGAATGATTTAAATGACTGGTTTTGGGAAAAATGTTTTACTTGGAAAGAATTTTTTTTTACCAAAATTCACATTGAAGCTTTGTTTTTCTTGGAAAAATATTTTTCAATAAAAAACAGAACGGGTTATTCCTGAAATCACCCATTTTATTCTTTTAAAATAATAACTCTGGTATTCCCAATTGATTAATTTTGGTATGAATATAGGCCAAAAAGGGCAGTTTAAAATTTGGAAGGGGTATATAACCAATCCTTAAAAAATTTTTAAATGCTGAAATCCTTTTTATCTTTTTTCAATTTGTAAAAATGAAAATTGAATTTATTTTATCATTCAATTTTTTTGACTCTTTTTCTGGTTTTTGGTTTTTGTGCTTTGTGTTTTGATTTTTTTGGATTTCATTTAATCCTTTGAAAAATATTTTGTGGTTTGATCTAAATTCATCTCAAATAATTTTATTAATAATTTAAATTCTCTCTTGTTTGGTGCTTTTTCATTCATTTTTTCCCCAAATCATTAGTCATTTTTAATTGATCTTGCATCTTTTTAATCTTTTATTTTTCATTTTCATTTTTTCATTTTAATATTTGTATGTTTTTATCAATTTATTTAATTATTTTATCATCATTTAATTATATTATCATCATTCAATTATATTTTAGTTAATGTTTATTTTTATTTTTATTATAACATTGATTCATCATAAATTCCAAAAATGACCTCAACAAAAAAAAATGGGCCATGGTAAGTTCAAAAACTATTTGAGTCCTGAAAAAAACCTTTCCAACTAGCACAACCCCCCAGGGGTTGCCTGTGTTGTGAGAAACAACTTTGGCCAATTTGGGGAATAATGAACCCAAATGGGCCATTTTAGGAGGTAATTATGGGTACCTAGGCACCGCTGGGCAACATTGGAGTGCTATTGACTCCAATTTGGGGATTTCTTTTACATTGTGAGACTATTAGACCACAAAAAAAATTTTTAAACTGTTCTGAAAATTCAAACAAACACATTACCCACTCATTGGATAATTTTCTTATTCTCAACCCAAAAGTGAGTACACTTTGGAGTTTTTCAACTGAAATTTGCATTGAAGAATGAATTTCCTTTGGATTTTTCTGGATTATGGGAACAGCGGCAATCCCAATCCCCCCTGGTTTCAACATGGCTGCTTTGAATGAATCTATTGATAGTGCCATTGAAAAAGCTTTGGAAGAAGCTGGTTACTTGGGAAATAAAACAATGGAAGCCCCAATTGCATCCTAATCTAGGTTTACAATTGAGGAACAAGATATTTCACAACTGGGCTTGGATTGTGGTCGTGCGCAACAATTAATGTGCCAGTTGATTGATTTTATTTGATGTAAAATAATTTAACTATGGAGGATTTAACTATGTAAATATACAAATATGGGGTTCCAGAAACCCTGGAAGCTCCTTCCATGAGAACCATTCTTATTAGGGAAGAAGATGAATATTTTTTTCAAAATTGGAATCCATGTGTGGCTATGCTTTGAAAAATTGAATTCAAAGAGAGAAAAATACATAGAACTAGCCTGTAAAAAACATGGAATATATTAAGGGATTTTTCTCACCAAATGGCAAAGGAAAACTCAAACAAGGAAGGTTGGGTTTAAATTAATGATCTGCAACAGTTTCACAGTAGCAGATCCCACATGGCACCTCTCCATTAGAGATGAACAACATAATTCATTGACCATTGTAAAACCCCTCAGTGAATCCTCAACTGAGGAGAATCTCTGGTGTGGCCTTAGACCAAATTAAGGAAGGCATGCAAGATGGGATCAATAAAAATCAAATCAAAAGTAAATTGAGCAATATTGATGGTGGAGAATATTTTTAGAATAGAAAAATCTATAACACTAAGCCCAAGGTAAAAGCAGCAGAAATCAAGGGTGAGGGTGTTATGGATGTGATATTTGAAAACCTCCAAGATACTCATTGGGTTTCCAGTTCAAAATTCAGGGGAGAGTTTCACTTAGAAGCCCTATTATTGGCTCATCCTTATTCTATAAAAAATTTTAATAACATCCATAATATTGCTTTGTTGGATTTTACTTATAAAACATATAGGTAAAAAATCCTGCTATTGCATGTTGTAGGAATGACTGCCAACAGGGAATTATTCACAAATGTTTTTTTTTTTTAAAAAAAATAAAGAAAAATCTGAGTTCTACAGTCAGGCAGTGAACGCAATAAATGAGTTGGCTTATGATCCAGAGAGTCTTCCCAAAGTCTTGGTGACAGACTGTGAAAAAGCACTTATTTGGACCATTGAAGCAACTTTCCTTGAGTCATCCAGAAAGTTTTTAGCTTGGAACTTGTCTAAAAATATTCAAGCAAACTGAAAAGTTTGCTTCAGTAATGATCGTGAAATGTGTAAATGTTTTATGTATCTATGAGAAAAGTATGAGGCCTCTAAAACCAAGGGGGAGGCAGAATTAAATGATGCATACCTCAGAGTAGGGAAATTTATTGCTTCTTCTGTTCATCTCTGCTGGGATTTTTTATTTTGAAACTTGTATACAGTGTTTCTTAAAAAAATGTTAGGATGTGCTTGATTATATGGAAAATAACATTTTCCCTATCCAAGAGACTTTTTTAACTGTGTGGACTTGTGTCAACCCCAACTTTGGAGATAGAAAAAATTCTTGGGTAGAAGAGGCCCATGCTACTTTCAAATAATTACTTGTGAGTTCTTTGGGGAATGTTTTGGATGTGGGGAAACACCTGGATGAAACAATTGAACAACACATTAAATCAGTTAATCCATTGCTCAACAACTCTCAAATAAAGTTAAGAACATTTCTTCCAACATACCTGTTACCTTTGGGACAAAAATTGTTAATTGAGTCAATTCAACTCATTGGGGAACAATTTTAGAAGTTAAATTGTGATCAAAATGGAAAATTGTAAACCAAGTCATATTCCAAGACAATGGGCTTTCCCTGTTCCCACATATTGGGTAAAATAGTAGAATTTAGAGGCTCTGTTGTGCCTGAGGATTTTCATCCTCAGTGTAAGTTAGAATATGACCCTTCAAGTTCAGTAATTTGGATTTCTGCATTTTTGGATTGTTTTAATTGCTTTTTGGTGAATGCTTTTTTGTTAATGATTCCTATTTTATTGATGATTCCTGAGTGGGTTTAATAATTAATGATGAATAAGTTTTTTGAAAGGTTTACACTGATCCAGGGATTGACTCTTCTCAATTGTTTGATGAGCTCATTTCAAATTTTATGGGAGAACCTGAAGAAGTTAAAGTGGAGGTTTTGAAGTCCCTGACCAAGAATGCACAAAAATTTGTGGCTAAGCCAAGGCTTGAGCCAAAATTCTTATGTTCCAGCCACATTCAATCCAAATTGAAAGATACACCTCATGAAATTTCAAGATTTGAAAATGTTGAAAAGGAACTTAAGAGGGAAATGGGGGTTAGAAGGGCACCAAATAGAACTAACCTTTTGAGTCTTTTATTAGGGCTTATCAGATTTAAGCAAACCTGAAATTTTTTAATTTCTGGTTTTAAACCAAATCTGCCATTTCAAACCTGCCATTAAAAATCAAAAAAAAAACCACTTATTTCACACCCAATGTGTCAGAGTTAGCTGAAATAAGTGGGTTTTTTCAAGTAAAATATTTAAAGGCTTCCACCACCTGTCCACTTCATACAACCCTGGTTTTCCACCTCCACAAACCTCCAAACATTTTTACCTTCAACCTCATCTGAAAAAATTTGATTCATTGCTATCCTCATCACTTTATTGATTTCATCACATCCAGCTAACTCTCATTGAATCACTATCCTCATTGCTTCATCACTCTCATCAATTCATTACTCTCATTGCTTTATTGCTTTCATCACATCCAGCTAACTCTCATTGGATCACTATCCTCATCACTTTATTGATTTCATCAAATCCTAACTCTCATTGCTTTATCACTCTTGTAACTTCATCACTCTCATCTCTTCCTATCCTCTTTGCTTCATCACTCTTATCCCCTCATAACTTCATAACTCTCATTACTTCATCACTCTCATTGCTTCATTGTTTCATCCCTTACTCTTTTTAAATGGCCCCTCAGCAATCCTCCCCCCACAAGTCCAGTAAAAAATCCAATTGACCAAATAAAACATCCCCCAGGAACTCAGCATCCAACAATCCTCCCCCATAAGCTTCCACAGGTTCAAGTCAGCTCCAGAGAGCTGATCACATTATCCTGGTAAACTGGCTCAAAATTCCATCCAACTACAATGCTTGCTTTGGATCAAACAATGAAAAACAAGTTGGCCAACCTCCTTCTTCTAAGGTTAATGGTTATCTCCTGATGACCAATGAACTCAAGAATAAAAACAGAGGTAGGCTGGATCTTTCATCCAAACAGATGTGGGATCAATTCAAGAACTATTGAACCAAGTACAAAAAAGCCCACTCAAGTTCAATCTCCACCGGCTTTGGTATCAACAACTCCAATAAATCAAAGGGAATAAACTTGGTGGTTGATAAGTTGGACTCCATTTGTCCTTTTTATGTTCAAATGGATGAAATCTTTGGAAAGAAGGCTGATATCACCCCTTTAGCCACTTTTGATTCCCAACAATCAGATTCAGTTGATGATGAGGACCTGGATGTGGATGCTTGGCCTATAAATGATGATCCCAATGAAAAATATGAGTGGACCCAATCTTATTTGGAGGAGGATATTCCAACAGAATCAGCTCTGATTGCGTCTACATCAGCATTGATCAAAAATTCAAACCCTTCCTTGGACCCCTCACTTCCTTCTTTGGATTTATCTCTTCCTGTGGTGGAAGAACTTAACAACTTGGCCAAAAAGGTGCAATTTATTCCTGTATCACCACAATTGTCACCATCTGCTCAAGTAAGGAACCAAGATCTTTTGTCTTCTGTCTGGGTAATCCTGACTGATTTAGATTGTAAAAAAACAGGCTCATCTGTTCCTGAATGGCCAAATACTCAATCCAATGGGGCCTCCCACATCCCCTTCAAATGAGAGTAATGACGTTGTGGTGACCAAATCTGGACACCCTGGACCAGATGCGGAAAATTCAAAATTTCTTTTTTACAATTCTTTTATTTAGGTGTCATTCAAAAAAAAAAAAAAATGGAATTTTTTTATTGGTATCACTCCTCTAATTTCCGCATCCTTCCAAGCATTCCTCTGTCCTAGCGGTCTAGGGAAGGCCTCTCTTGGCCTCACCATCTAGGCATTGCGTTTGATCCCTTCCCTCTTTGTTCCCCCCTTCCTTTTGGCCAAACGCGCGGGCCAAGACCCACTTGGCCCAAAATTCCTCCTCTCCATCCTCATCCTCATCCAATAAGATCCTCAGCTCATCACCCTCATGTCTTCCCAATCAACCCTCACCCTCAACCAAGGCTCACTCCCAGTGGTCTCCAATCTGTCCGGTTTCCCCACCGGCAAACTGGCTCCGATCCTTGGACTCCCTTCCGTTGACAAGCCTACGATGGTCCTCATCATGTCGGTACTTGCACCCTCAAACTTCCAATCCCCAAAACATTCTTAGATTATCAACTATTGTCTTGGTTGATCAAAATCAATTCCAACAATCAACCCCTCCTAGTCCTCCACAGCCCTCTCATGACCATCTTCTATCCAACTCAAGCTCAACCATCACTCCATCATCCTTGATCCATCAAATTGATTTCTTCATCAATCCTCAAATGACTCTGCTTGTTCCTCACGCCAAGCCCTCACAATCCTCAACCATCCTTGATCCAAGTCGGATCAATCACCAAAAAGTTACGCCTTCAATTCAAACATCACCTCCTCAACTACTATCAACGCTGTCTCTCCAAATTCATATCCACCCTACAATCCATCCTCATCCTTCCCATCCATTGATCCATCACCCATCATCCCTCCCAACACTCTCCCGCCCCCTTCCATCTTTGGGTGGGGGTGAAAAAGCGTTGTCTACCGCCCGCCAACATCTGCGGGCGGTCTGGTCCATTTCTTTTCCCACCCCTTCCACCTTTGGGTGAGGGGTGGGTGATCCCAGTGTTGTCGCATACCCCCGTCCGCGGATGGACGCAAGAGATGGTGAAGGGATGAGAAAGATTCCACCCCAGTCAGGGAGGCTGGATTTCCACCGGCCCACGTGATCAATTTTTCTGATTGTCTGAAATCAAAAAAAAAAAAGAAAAAAAATTGCGCTCTATTGGTAGAATCAGTTGTACATAGTCTAAAAGGGCCTCCTGCCCATATAAGGAGGGGCTCTCCCCTGCCTTTTGGGAGGGGTATGATATGGTACCTTACCAGGGAGAGTAACATCATCACTATCCTCTTGAAATCAATTATCTGTGGGGTCTCATTCCCCTTCATCTGAGACTAAAATTTGGGTATATCCATGATTGCCCCTTGATCCTTGAGCCTCCATACTCAAAACCCTGATCCTTGATCTTTATCACCAACCAATAGCTTTGCTGGTTGAAGAAGAATTTGACTGATTCAATTCTTGAGTGTGTTAAACCACTCCTGATCCCTTTATCCGACCATACTGGTCCTGATCATCCTTTGATTATCTTTCTGGAACCAGTCACGTTTGACTGAAGAGGTTTTATTAAGTTTAAAACCTGGAGTGTTAAACCTCCCTTCACTTCTTTTGAAGTTGAATTCCGCCACGCTACTCTTGAGTCCCTTGAGAAGTGTTGGGTTATCCTTGTTTGAATCAGTTATTGTTTTGCTTCTAGAGCTTCTTCAAACAATTAGCTTTGTCTTGTGCAGCCACCCACAGTTATCTGGTACCCTTCAAGCGCTTGATTGCGGAGAGTTGGGCAGGTTCATTGAGAACCTGGAGGTTGTTTGGGATTGAGTTGATCTTTCCTAAGCTTCTGCTGACAACCAGAGCTATTAGCTTGTGGGTGTTGTCACTTACAATTGCCTCGTCTTGTTGAACTCTGAAAAATCCTTGACTTCTTCTATTCAAGTTTTTCCCGGCATCATCTTGCCTCAGATAGTGTTGTTTACCCCGCTACGGACTACTATCATCTTTATCCTCTTACATTTGGTCCCTTGTTTACCAGGTTCTGGAGTTTGATCTTGGTTACATTTAAATATTTTTGTAACACTCAGGAGGGCAGCCTAAACAGCACCTTTCCCCTCCACAGAACTGTCACAGCCTAGCACTGTTTGGAGTCTTACAACGTTCCCACACAAAAATCCTCTTCAAAGGGAAAGCAAAAGGCCTCCAATTCCATAAACCTCAACCCTAACAGCCTTCAAAAGCGGAGAAACACTTCAAATTGTTCTGGCTTTGAGGATATCATGGAGAAGCAAGATTCAAGTAAGTTAATTTATTGATTGTACTTGCTTTCAAAATCAAGCTCATTCCTATTCCCCTCCAAATGCCCCCCTCCTGCTTCCCAAACTAGCCACCTGCAAACTCAGTTGGGTCAGCTCCATCACATGGTCTGTGTTTTCCGAGCGGGTTGCAAGCCCGCCATGCCCAGAGTAGGCCCAACCCGCACCCCGTGCTGAGCCCAGCAATCCCTACTGCTGAGCCTTCAGCAGCTGCTGCTGAGCCCGCAGCAGGCACTGCTGAGACCGGGAGCACCCCAAATGCTGATACCAACCTACCCAACTAGTGAGCATGCAGCCCGCAATGCAGTTACCAATCTGAGTTTATAAATGCAACACCACACGGTTTCCAAAGCAGGAAATTTACAGTGCTTGTACTGATTTGCTGCCCAAACCATTTTCACTATATGTTTTTGCTTGAAATCAATTCCAAACCCCAGGTCTGGAAATACAAATTGGCCGTCTGAAACTTGAAATTCATCTGTGGTTTCAATAATTTTTCCATTTTATTTCTTGGTTGGAACTGCAAGTAAAAAGGAATACCCCAAGATGTTACCTTTTTCAATGTGAGGTGAGTTGTAAAAAGTGTTGGATGTGAAAGTGAAATGCGGAGAGAAGTCAAAGGGTGTAGGCTGGGGACCAAATTCCAGAGATGAGAAGGAGGGGATGGGGTTCTGCTTCATTATTTCATGGTTTAATTCAAAAGAAAGTCTGTCCAAATTTCAAAACATTTTTCCTAAAATTTGAGAGAATTTGTCTGCCTTAAGGTTGAGACAAGTGTACTCTTGAGGGGAAGATTGAATGGATGAGTTTTCACATAGAATCCAAATAACTCAAAGGGGTGCATTTATTTTTGCCATCCAATTGCCTCCATTTTTCCACCCCAAGATCTTGAGGGACCAACAGTGTTGACAATGTTTTTGTATGGTGAAGGAAATTTGTCACAAATTTGATGTCCTTCTTGTCTTGCTCAGAAAGTGTATCCAACGGGAAAAATTCAATTATTAAAACAAGACCCTTGTGATCAGAAGTATTGAGAAAAATTACCTTGCCATGGGTGAAGAAGTGGAATTGCTTGATTGTCTGCTTGGCATGTTAAAACTCAGTGGGTGAGGGTTTTCAATTGTTCTTTTTCTTTTGGAAGTTATGGCAGGATAAAGATCCAAAGGTTTTAGTTTCCGTCCAGACCATACAACCGTTTCATTGATGCCCCCCTCTGCAAGCTCCAAAGAGGTTTCTGATGCCCTCATTTGATCACTTTTTTGCTTCAAAGCCCTCTTCTTGCTACCTCTCTTTATGTTTTTCACCTCATCTCCTTCCATCTTGTTCCCTCCCAGGCAAATTCTCTGCTTGGGGTAAGGATCAAGGAGGGATTCAATTTGGAGTATAAAATTGTGAGTGCAGTGGGAGAAGCAAGAGAATGGAAGCAAAAGGGGTCAAAGAAGGGTTACAAAAAAAAAACCATGTCAGTCATGTGATGACAAAAATAATTTAAAAAAACAAAAAAAAATACCAGGGTGTGAAAAAAACAGGCCAGGGTCAGTGGGCCCGGGAGGATGGGGAAGGCTGGGCTTTATCAGCTGGGGAGGAGGTGGGGCTCCATTGGCTGTGCAGGAGGAGGGGGGGTAGCTTGGTCAGCTGGGCAGAAGGGGGTTTGGCAGGGGCTGGCGGCAAGAGAGGCGGGGGGTGGGTGGAGCGCGCAGGGGGAGGCCAGCCATTGGTGGGGGCCATTTGCAAGGGCAAAAAGCAAGAGGGGGCTATTGGAAAGTTCAAAGAAAGAGGGGCCGTGGCCATTGGAATCAAAAAGCCAAGGGGGGCAGCAAGAGGGGGTCTTGGCCATTGGCATTGGCAAGCCAAGGGGGGGGGGAGAAACCATTGGCATTAGCAAGCAAGGGAGTTGCCATTGGCATTGGCAAGTCAAGGGGGGGAAAGAGGGGGCTGTGACTGTCAGCATTGGCAAGAAAGGGGGTGACCTTTGGCATTGGCAAGCAAGGCGGGGGGGCAAGAGGGGGGGGGGGGTGTTAGTTGGGAGCAAGGGAGAGGGGGCAAGAGCTTACCTGGGAAATCAACCAAGGAGGTGAGGCGGGGGGGCTAAAGGGGGATGGAGGGGGATTGATGTCAGTATTGGATGATGGGGAGGATGAGGAGGAGGGGGGAAGCTTACCAGGTGTGCTGGTGAGGTAGAGGTGATGGGTGAGGTGGACGTGGTGGGTGAGGAGGAGATTGGACCGGTGTGGAAAGAGATTGTGTGTTTGGTAAATTCCCAGCAACAATATAAAGTTCTCTGCAACAATCTTGCTCCAAGTTTTGGAAATCCCACTAGCCCTTGAGTTACACTCCTGTAGCTCCACAATTCCTAATCAAACTCCCCTTCCGCACCCAAGCCAGAAACCACTAAAGCTAACTTGAAATGAAATAATAGTAAATAAACAAGATGGACTCCCCAAAAATCTCCGCACTTGAACTATTTCCCTAAATATGACCTCCCAGAACTCTTGCTGGTAACTACACTCCAAAGCAATAGAAGAAAGGAATAAAACTATAATACTCCGTCATAATCTCCAATAAAGGTAAACTCCAATGATCATGAACTCTCCCCCTTCAAAAATGTAATCCCCCCATAAAACTAAAGGAAAGCTTCCTTATATATACAACAAAAGAATGCAAGCCGCAAACAAAAGACCCCACTTCTATCCGTGCATTCCGCACTGAACCGCCTTTGCTACTCCAAAAAATGAATGTGAACTTCTAATGAAAGACCCCTTTTCCCACCGCCTCTGTGCGTTTGCACTGATCCTCCTTACCCAATCCAATGATTTGCAGTAGATTTGGTGATCTTGTTGCCAATTCCCCCTAACAGTTGAGTTGTGCCAATGCATTACTAACAACAGATCCTCCTTGATCTTCCCTAGCAGATCACTCCAAATCCTGCATGTGGCATAACAATGAATCCTCAACAATCCGCATGCTGCCTCCTCAACTTTAGTGTTCATTGCCACACAGTTCTCCGCAATCTCAGTGCGTATTCCATAATTGGCCTGATCTGTACTTCTTGGCTTCAATCACTTGCTTCCGCATTATTCAACCCACCGCCGCGGAGGGAAAGTTATGTTCAACTGTGCAATGTCTGCAAAAGGCAAAAACTCTGGGCCCATTCTTGTCATTGTGCCCACAAAAAGCGTGCCCAGCACCAATGCCAAGCCCTCAGCTATTGTACTCTGGAATAGACAGTCCACCAACACGCTTCTCTGAGCCTATTGTACTGCGGACTTCCACCCACAGATGAGCCGCTGTGGTGACCAAATCTGGACACCCTGGACCAGATGCGGAAAATTCAATTTTTTTTTCTACAGTTATTTTATTTAGGTGTCATTTATCATTTTTTTAAATAAAAAAAAAATTGGAATTTTTTTTGTATCAGTATCACTCCTCAAATTTCCTCATCCTGCCAAGAATTCCTCTGTCCCAGTGGTCTAGGACAGGCCTCTGTTGGTCTCATCACCTAGGCATTGCATTTGATTCCTTCTCTCTTTGTTCCCCCCTTCCTTTTGGACAAAAGAGCGGGCCAAGACCCCAAGTCACTTGCTCATCATCACTTGCAACCATTGCCTCAACAATTCTATCAACCTCAGGCTCATCATCATCCATTGTCTACCTTGCTCCCATCTCTCCCTCCTCCCACCATCCAATCCATCATCTCATCCCATCAGCAACAACCTTTAACTCCACCCTTCCTGCTCAATCTCACCACCCTACCCACCAGTGTCTCATTCATATTGGGTCATCTGCCCATCAATTAAACCACCCTACTCAAGGGTGAGGTCCAATTCAAACTCATTGATTCATGCTTCAAACTTGATTCAGATCATCTGATCTATTCCTTCTCACTCCTATCAATCTCCTTCCAAGCCTACAAAAGATCCTCAAACCCAAGCCTACAACCAACCGAGTTGGTCAATCAGACCATCCAACTCTGGGATCCTTACTCCCACAAACTCCATCCACTCAGACCACCCAGTCTCATCCCCTTCCAATTCATCCTAACCAAAGATCTACCGCATTGTATCCATCTATCCAATCAACCCGCCGGTCTACACTATCACTTGATTTCTTGCTTGGTCTACCACCACCATCAATCTCCAATCCATTCCAATCCCACCCACGCCCATTGGAGATGTTCCTACTTCCCAATCCAATCTCAGCTACCTTCCTCCTGGGACTCTTCCACCTCCGCCATCCGCTTTCACAAGTCCTCGACAACCAATCCAAACATCCCCCTTGGTCCGCAAATTGGCCAACACCAATCCGTCAATCATTTGCACCCCCTTCCATCTTTGAATGGGGGTGGAAAAGCGTTGTCTACCGCCCGCAAAAATCCGCAGGCGGTCTGGTTCACTTTTTTTCCCACCCCTTCCCCCTTTGGGTGAGGGGTGGGTGATCCTTGTGTTGTCGCGCTTGCCCTTCCGTGGATGGATGCAAGAGAGGTGAAGGGATGAAAAAAGATCCCACCCCAGTCAGGGAGGCCGGATTTCCGCTGGCCTGCGTGATCTATTTTTCTGATCATCTGAAATCAAAAAAAAAAAAATCCGCTCTATTTGTAGAATCACTTGTACATAGTCTAACAGGGCCTCCTGCCCATATAAGGAGGGGCTCTCCCCTGCCTTTTGGCATGGAGGGGGTTATCATATGGTATCTTAGGAGAGAATCTACATCATTATCACCTAGAAATAAATCATCTGTGGGGTCTCATTCCCCTTTATCTGAGACTGAATTCTGGGTATATCTATGATTGCCCCTTGATCTTTGAGCCTCCATACTCAAAACCCTGATCCTTGATATTTATCACCAACCAATAGCCTTGCTGGTTGAAGAAGAATTTGACTGATTGAATTCTTGAGTGTGTTACACTACTCCTGATCCCTTTATCCAACCAAACTGGTCCTGATCATCCTTTGATTATCTTTCTGAAACCAGTCACGTTTGACTGAAGAGGTTTTATTAAGCTTAAAACCTGGAGTGTTAAACCTCCCTTCATTTCTTTTGAAGTTGAATTCCACCATGCTACCCTTGAGTCCCTTGAGAAGTGTTGGGTTATTCTTGTTTGAATCAGTTATTTTTTTGCTTCTAGAGCGTCATCAAAACAATTAGCTTTGTCTTGTGAAGCCACCCACAGTTATCCTTTACCCTTCAAGTGCTTGATTTCAGAGAGTTGGGCATGTTCATTGAGAACCTGGAGATTGTTTGGGATTGAGTTTATCTTTCCTAAGCTTCTGCTGACGACCAGAGCTATTAGCTTGTGGGTTTGTCACTTACAATTGCCTTGTCTTGTTGAACTCTGAAAACTCCTTGACTTCTTCTATTCAAGTTTTCCCCTGGCATCATCTTGCCTCAGATAGTGTTGTTTCCCCAGCTACTGACTACTATCATCTTTATCCTTTACTCTTTGGTCCCTGATTTACCAGGTTCTGGAGTTTGATCTTGGTTACATTTAAATATTTTTGTAAAACTCAGGAGGGCAGCCTAAACAGCACCTTTCCCCTCCACAGAACTGCCATGGCCTAGCACCGTTTGGAGTCTTACACCGCTCCAAGTCAATTGCCCAGTAGTGTGCCCACTTGCCTCCATGTCTATAAATAACCACCACACCAGTGGTTTGGTGGGGGAAGGTGTTGGGTCTGTTTTGTCTAATTCCAACAAAATAGAAAAAAAATAATAAACCCCAAGTGAGTCAGCCTAGGATTCTTGGTTGAACAACCAAAACCAAAAAAATAAAGTGAAGGTATTTTTTACCTATTTCAAAATCAAAAATTACTCATCAAAGCAAGCAAGGGTGAGAGGTAGAATACTTTCCCTCATATAAGAAGATGAGGGACAAGATGAGAGGGATGACGTGAGGCGGATCCGGAATATCATCTTCAAATATTTTGTCCCATTCATCTTTGATGTTGGCCAAAAGGTTGTGAAGTATTACACAAGTGATAATCCAGTTGATGAGGAAATTCATTTCTTTGGGGTTTTGAAGCTGGTTTGGAATTTTGTCACACAACCACCCCACGTACTATAGGGCAATTCTTAGATGATTGTGAGCGCGAAGGAATTCCATGTGCGAGGGCAAGTGCAAATAGCAAGACCCAGTTGCAAAGTGCAAACTTGGTTATTGCCACTCAACAAATGGTGAGAGGAATGGAATGTGTTCCGAAGAAGGAAACCCAAACTGAGTCCGATGTGATAACTAGGTTGTAGCAGAATGCAAGAACGTATGAAATTAACTAACTGAGGAGACAATCATCAGGCAAGGGGATAGCCCTTTAATCCAAAGTGACTAGATACAACCTGGTGATGAGCTAACTACAGTTGAAGCGGTGAGGCAATGAATGACAGGAACGGGATAGGAAATGAAGCAGTGGTATAAATCCAAGGTCTTAGCGTAAGTGCGAGACAATAGAATCTGAGTGTACAATTGCATGACGAATTGGGACAGGAGCGAGTGACGTTGAAGGTAATGCAAATGAGAGGTAATAGTGTATGCAGGGTAGAGACTAGTCCAATTGCAAACTATACAGTAGTGATGGCTTAGTTAGACGTAGATGCGAACTAACAAACAATGCATGACCAAAGATGGAAGTCCAAGGCTGTTGATTGGCCAGGGAAGGAGATTGGATCTCACAATGGATGGCCGACCGGTATGGAGTTAACCGCAAAGTTTGCAAGTATATACTGAGTTGGTCTCCAAGATTGGAAGGTCAGCGCGAGCCAGAGGAAATAGCGGATTGCACCATTGATGTTGTGCTTTTATTTGTGTCACGCTTTTAGACTGAGGTAGATGGTACTGAGGAGAGGACATGTCAAAGTGGCGAAGACAATAATCCTTAAGTGCAAAGCGTGACAGTTGCCTGGGTATAAAGACGCGAGCTCCTGCAAGCATTCAGGTGAATTTTCCCATTGATTTCAAGTTGTTAATCATTACTGTATACCCTTATACATTATTTAATTTATTACTCAATAAATTTAATATTTATATAAAATGTTGTCATCTTTGTCATCCTCGTCCCGCCATTGCAAAAAATGTATTTGCCAAAACGAGCGTTGTGTTCCTAGTACTGCCGTCCAAGGACTTCAAGGCAAGTGCAAGCAATGTTGCCTTGGCAAAGTGGCATGCAATTTCCCTATAAATGTTGAGTTGACTGTCAAGGGTCCTTTGGAATCATTGAAGGAGATGCAAAGTCGTAGGTCCGCGCCAAGGGTTAATTACAAGATACCACCGTTGCCGGAGATTGAATACTTGGGGACTCGAGTTCCTGGTAAGTACTAATCTGGACTGACTAATGATTATAGAATAATAACTAATTTTGCTTGTTTTTCTAGTGTTGCCTTGTTTCCAAAGATATACCACAAACACACCACCACAACCACCACCTTACTGGGGACCGCCGACTGAACTCCCAGGGGCCCAGATAAATGCCAAGGTGCGAGGCAAAGTGTCTGGTGCAGAATCGGTAGGAGTCATAACCAAGGAAGCAAGGGAGGAGGAAGGAAACAAAGCGGGAGGAGAATCGGGAAATGGAGGAAACAGAAATGGAGTGGATGAATTAGAAGGAGGAAATGAAGGAGATGGAAGGGATGGAGTGGATGGGACGGAAGGAATGGAGGGCCAAGGCAAAACGGATCCGGTGCGAGTTGTAGGGCCGATCAAAACAGATGCAAGGCGGCTGACGGACGATATTGGAGAAGGCACGTTGGGAGGCCAAAAGAAGAGAGCGTATGAAGAGATCTTGGAGGAAGGCAGATGGAATGCTTGGCCGACGCGAGCTTGGATTGCGAGATGCGAGGAGATTTTCAAGAGGCACATTGTAACAGAAGTGCTGGTTCTCCAAAGAATGTCCGCATCTATCAACAATGAAGACCTGGATACTTTTTGATCCATGGTTGCGGAATTGAAGGCAAATTGGGAGGATGCGGAGAAGGAAGTAAAGGATACTTTGTAATTATTTATTTATTATAAATATATATATATATATATATTTTTATTATAAATAGAAATATTATTATTATATATATATATATATTTTTTAATAAGGAATGGGGTTTTATTTAGTAGAAATGAAAGGGAAATTAGAAAAAGGAATAACACGGTGAGATGGAGGAATTGACTGATGGAATGATGGTGTGAAATAAAATGGGGTTAAATGGGATGGAATATGGAATGGAATGGGATTTGATGAGTGAGAATGCAAGATGAAATGGGATTGAATAAGATAAAATGTGGAATGGAATGGAATGGGATTGGATGGGATGAAATGTGGAATGGAATGGAATGGGATTGGATGGGATGAAATGTGGAATGGAATGGAATGGGATTGGATGGGAAAGAATCATGATTGTCGAGGTTTGCAAGGGTAGCTCGCATGGAAGTCTTGAATCAGATTGGGTGAATTGCAAAGGTGATGGGCTGGTTCCCACAAGGTGCAATCTTTGTTGGACTGGAAGCAAGACCATTCAACAAGGTATTGAAGTTTTCCTTTGTGTAACCTGGAATCCAGAATACGGCTTACTTCCCACTCTTGATGATCGAGGACAGTGACCGGTTCAGGAGGGGGATGAGTCTTGCCTGGGTATAGGACTCAAGCTGGCTCTAGGAGAGACACATGAAAGACCGGGTGGATACCTTTCCATTTTGCAGGTAAAGTAAGTTTAAAGGCGTTAGGGGAGATAACTGATTCTACTTTAAAGGGGCCAAGCTTTCTTTTGGAGAGTTTGCAAGTTGGGCGAGTGCTGAAAATGTTGCAAGCATTGAGCCATACTTGATCTCCTACTGCAAAGGTTGGAGCCAAAGTGCGAGATGGGTCTGCTTGCTCCTTATAGCGCTTGTTTGCTTCTTTGAGGTTGGTTCAAAGTTGCAATTGAAGGGATTGAATTTGTTCAAGGTAATTGGTAGCAGGTTGAGAAGGTGCTACGTGAAGGGAAGAGAAAGTCAGGTTTCTACCATAAAGAGTTTGGAAGGGCAACTGTTTGGTGGAGGAATGAGTGGAGTTGTTGTAGGCAAACTCGGCTTGTGGGATCCATTGCGACCAGTCGTCTTGTTGATAGGCAACATAAATTCAAAGATATTGTTTGAGAATCTGATTAGCTCGCTTGGTTTGCCCATCTGTTTCCGGGTGGTAAGCCGTTGATAAATTGCAAGTGATCTTCAAATGTTGGCATAGCAAGGTCCAGAAGCTTGAGACAAACAGAGATCCATGATCACTAACTATATTATTGGGGAGGCCATGTTTTGAAAATACATATTCTATGAACAAGTTAGCTAAGTCTTCTGAAGAGGCCGTCACATTACTGCGTAAAAATAAAGCCATCTTTGAGAAGCAATCTACTATTACTAGAATAGCATCATATCCACTAGAAGAAGGTAATTGAGAGATGAAATCCATAGACAGCAAGTGCCAAGGACGAGGTGGAATTGGAAGTGGCTGGAGCAGCCCATACTTCCGGTGTTTTGAGGACTTGTTACAATTGCAATCATAGCACGCGCTAACATAGTCTTTTACTTCTTTGGTCATACCAGGACAGTAGAAGTCTCGTGCAATCAATTGGTAGGTTTTATCCTGCCCATGATGACCAGCAAGCGGAGAATTGTGCCGTGACTCAAAGATATCTAACTTAATGCAAGAATTATCTGGTACTACTATATGATTATCATAGACTAAAAAGTCATTATCATCAATACTGTAACTACTATCTAATAAGTTTGCACTTTGGCAAAGTTTGATGCACTTGGGGTTGTTGCGTTGAGCTTGTTGGAGTTTGGAAGCCAAATCTTGTAAGCGAGCAATGATTGAACTGAGTTGGGAAGATTGGGTTGAAAAGAGTTTCCTAACGTTTTCAGGGTTGTTTTTGGCAAAGGTGCTCCCCCCCCCCTGGGTAAACGTCATCCCAACGTGATAAAGCATCAGGAACTACTGCTTGTTTCCCAGGACGGTAAATGATTGTAAAGTGGAACTCAGAGAGGTATTTGGCCCATTGTGCCTGTCTACGTGTGAGGACTTTTGAGCTCATGAAATACTTCAAAGAATTATGATCAGTTAAAACGTCAAAGGATTCCCTAAGGCTCAAAAGGTATGAACGCCATTTTTTCAAGCAATAAACAATTGCGAGAAGTTCCTTGTCATGAATCTCATAGTTAAGCTCTGCAGCAAGCAACTTGCAAGACTCAAAAGCTACGGGATGAAAGAGAGAAGTGGAAGAAGAAAACTGCGAGATTACTCCTGCAATCGCATAGTCGCTTGCGTCTGTTTCAACAATAGTGCGAGCTAGCTTGTTGAAGTGAGCAAGTATCGGAGCAGTGGTGAATGCTTTCTTCAGAGCTTTGAACTCCAAAGCAGCTTGTTTGGTAAAAACAAAAGGAGTGTCTTTTTGAAGAAGGTTAGTAAGATTCACGGTTTTTTTGGCGTAATGCGCAATAAACCTTCTATAGAAATTACTGAAACCAAGGAAAACTTGAAGAGATTTAACCAAAGAAGGTGGGGGCCAGTCCAATATGCATTTGCTCTTGGCTGGGTCCATCAATAGTCCTTGCTGCAAGACTACGACACCTAGAAAATGAAGAGAAGAGGAATGGAACTCACACTTAGAGGCTTTTGCAAACAGGTCATTCTTGCAAAGTTGCTGTAGCACCTCTCGCACATGTGCAATGTGATCTTCAAGGTTCCTCAAGTAGACTAGTATATCATCGAGATATACCACAAGGTATTTACCTACAAGATCGGAGAAAATGTCGTTTAAAAAATGTTGAAAAGTGGAAGGAGCGTTACAGAGGCCAAAAGGCATGACGGTATACTCATAACTGCCAAACTAGGTTCTCATTGCAGTTAAATACTCATGACCTTCCTTAATGCGAATTAGGTTATAGGCACCTCGAAGGTCTAACTTTGAGAAATAAGTAGCTCCGTGGAAGAGGGTGAGGAGATGTGACATAGGCGGTACTGGATAGGCATTCTTCCGGGTTACCTGGTTCAGTTTCCTGTAGTCAACACAAAGGAAAAGTCCGCCGTCCTTCTTTGGAACAAATAGGACAGGTGAACCGGTATTTGAATTGCTTGGTCAAAGAAATCCTTTTGCTACATTTTCCTCAATGTAGTCTTGAAGCGCAATTGATTCTTGCATTGAGAGAGAGTAAACTGGTCCTGGTGCCAGAGGTGGGCCAGTAAGTTTGATTTTGTGATTGTAAGGACGGGATGGAGGCAGTTCATCTGCTCTTGCAGCTGAGAAGATGTCAGCAAAGTAACAATAAACTGAAGGTAAAGACTCTCGAATGATTTCTAAATCTTCAATCTTGTCATCTTCAAGCACTGGGTTTGATGTGCTTGCATGGTGCAAGAGGATTAGGGAGCTCAAAATACACCGTTTGGTTGGTGTCTGTTTCTCTTTGAAGGAACAGGAAAGAGGTAAGCTGGATAGGTAAGCAATAACTCCTAAATCTGAAGAGGGAATTTGGGAATGAAGGTCAGGATATTGCAAATCTCCTGGCGGAAAAGTGTCATCCAACTCAATGATAGTGTCAGGTAGGCTGTTTAATTCCTGATTGGCGGAAAGTTTAGTGTTCTGGGGGTGCAAGGTTAAAAGGTTAATTACTCCTTCTTGCAAATTCACAGCCGGATTCCAGTAAACTAGGAAATCATGGCCTAGAATGGTATCATCCATTCCGGGTATATCCAAGACAAATAAATCCCATTCAAAGCTGGGGAAATTGGAGAATGCAAAGGTCCATTTTGCCCTTTGGGAAACCCAATAAGACGGTTCAGTCGCACTACTTACTAAATAGATAGGAAATTTATCTATCTCGGAACGCGTAAGATTTTTGGAAGCGGCAAAAGATTTGCTGATGAAGGAAACATTAGCACCGGAATCAAGTAACACTTGATAAGGAGTGTTGTTGGAATGGCATAGGATAAATCTCAAACTCGGAGCACCTAGTGACTTGCAAGTGCAAAGATTTACTCACGGTGATTTAGATAATGTGTAGTTTTCCTTGCAGGTATCAGAAAAACTACAAGCTAATTTTTTGACTGCTTAGCCGCTTCACGCGCTAAGCGTTTTGCACAGCTGTTGACATCATGTTTTCCTCCACAATACATAAACAGCCCGCTCTTTTCCCTTTGCAGCCGTTCCTTGTTTTGAAGCATCCCGGTTTCTTTGTCCAAGAACTTTGAAGTTTTGGCAACGGCTTTCCCTTTTGAGTTGGAGTTCAAAGTTGGGGTTGTTTTGAATGGTTTTGGGTTCCTCGTGTTTTGCTTCAAGGAGTTTTCCACCCTTGGAGCCAAGGTGGATGGTCCATGGTTGTTTTGCCAAGAGCAATTCTTGTCATGATAGCCATTATCAAGCTCAATCACTCAATTGATTAGCTTCTGAAGCAAGGTTGTCTTATGACCCCCAACTGCAAGCTGTTTGATTAAGCGTGCCGGTAAACCCTTTTGGAAATTGAATAGAAGAGCAGCCTTGTTCCACTGGATGCAAGACTGCAAGGTTTGAAAATGAGAAATATAAATGGAAGCTCTACTATTCTCGTTCATAACTAAACTATTAAGTTTGTATTCGGCGTTTCAAACTTCATTGGGATTGCCAAACAGGGTGAACAGTTGTTTTTCAAACCTGTCCCAGTTGTTGAGAATACAAGTGGGACTGTCATTGGACAAAAGTTTGAGGTACGGTTCAAACCACTGCAAGGCTCTACCTCCTAAGAAGGACAAAGCATACATAACTTTATGTCTATCAGAAGGTAAATTGTTGGAGTTGTTTGAAAAGATGATTTTACAAGACTGCAGGTAGGATCTAAGATTATGAGGGTGTTCTCCCGTAAAGTGATTGGGTTGTTTCATTCCCGGAGTGCAAAAGCTAGGAGTGCTTGGACTAGATTGCTGGGCACCATGAGTGAGGGCCTGGATCAATTTCAAAAGCAGGGTCAGAGAATCGGGCTTGGGAGCAGTAGTGAGAGCCCCTGGTCTACCACAAGTCAAGGTTTCATTGGAAGAATGGTTGGATTCTGAAAATTCCGCAAGAGGGTCCATTGGAGCATCCCGTGGAGGAGCCGGAGGATCATTGAGAGGTTCCACAGATGGCAATTTAGAAGGAGGAACTGGATCTAACAGTTGTTGGGCCCGAGGAGCGCTGGTTCTCCCCACCCAATGGATCTCATCATTGTAAGGGGCAAGGGAAGCGTTCCCAGTTGAGCGAGTACGTGACATCAAAAAGAAGAAGTCTACTATAGGTTTGCAGGCTACAATAGATGAGTTGAGTTAGTTAATTTACTGTCACACAACCACCCCACGTACTATAGGGCAATTCTTAGATGATTGTGAGCGCAAAGGAATGCCAAGTGCATGGGCAAGTGCAAATAGCAAGACCCAGTTGCAAAGTGCAAACTTGGTTATTGCCACTCAAAAAACGGCAAGAGGAATGGAATGTGTTACAAAGAAGGAAACCCAACCTGAGTCCAATGTGATAACTAGGTTGTAGCAGAATGCAAGAACTTATGAAATTAACTAACTGAGGAGACAATCATCAGGCAAGGGGATAGCCCTTATAAGGTAATCCAAAGTGACTAGATACAACCTGGTGATGAGCTAACTACAGTTGAAGCAGTGAGGCAATGAATGACAGGAACGGGATAGGAAATGAAGCAGTGGTATAGATCCAAGGTCTTAGCGTAAGTGCAAGACAATAGAATCTGAGCGTACAATTGCATGACGAATTGGGAAAGGAGCGAGTGACGTTGAAGGTAATGTAAATGAGAGTTAATAGTGTATGCAGGGTAGGGACTAGTCCAATTGCAAACTATACAGTAGTGATGGCTTAGTTAGACGTAGATGCGAACTAACAAACAATGCATGACCAAAGATGGAAGTCTAAGGCTGTTGATTGGCCAGGGAAGGAGATTGGATCTCACAATGGATGGCCAACCGGTATGGAGTTAACCCCAAAGTTTGCAATTATATACTGAGTTGGTTGCCAAGATTGGAAGGTCAGCGCGAGCCAGAGGAAATAGCGGATTGCACCATTGATGTTGTGCTTTTATTTATGTCACGCTTTTTAGACTGAGGTAGATGGTACTGAGGAGAGGACATTTCAAAGTGGTGAAGACAATAATCCTTAAGTGCAAAGCGTGACAAATTTCCCTTAAGCTTGCCCATCTTCCTTTCAGGACTCCTATTGCATGCTCAAACCAAAGTTTTGATTGGGAAAGATGATATTTGAAATTGGTCTTTCCTTGATCATTGGACAAAACATTCTGGTATGCTGGAACCACATATTTCCCACTAGCATTAGCTGAATTTTCCAGAAGGTATTGATCTTGTTCAAAGTAGTTCTCTGGTTTTTGGGCAATCCGCATACAATTGAAAACATATGAATCATGACAAGAACCTGGAAGGCCAGTGTGGAGGGATATGAACTTCTTTTTGTTATCACAAACAATTTTTAGGGCCATGGAGTATCTATACAAACCAATAAAACATATTTGGTAGGTTTTTTTATCAAAGGTTTTATCAAAGGATCTGGAAAAGAAATGAACCCAATGCCTTTTTTTCCAATAAAAATAGTGTGTGCCATCTAGCTTGGGTTTTTGACTCAAGGGGATAGTGGTTCCATCAATAAAACCAATGCAACCAGGAAAGCCTTCAGTCTCCATTACTTGAGATATATCCTTTAATTCTTCTTTGGTTGGCCAACAAAGGACTGGGAAACAGAAAGATAGGATGGCAATTGTGACTCTTTTGGTGTATGAGTCAATGGTTCCATAACCAACTGAGAATAGATTTTCTGATTGATGAATTGCTTCTCCATTTCCATTTGATCCCAATCTTGAAAGAGCAACAGCCAGTTGGGTAGCTGGATTTCCTTGAGGATTCCAAGAATTTTTCTCAAAGATGTGGTGGTATTCAATCATCTCCAAAAGCTTTATTATTGAAGGCAATAGAATTTGGAAAAGTTTCTGGAAGGTTCAGTTGTGGAGGAGATGAAGCTTTTGCCTTTCATACATAGGATTGTGGAGAGTTTGTCTTCTTGGAACCATATATTGCTTTTCTAATAGAGCATTCCAAGCCAACCAAGTTGATTCCAAATTGGATTCTGAATCAGAGTCTGAATGGGAGTCAAATAGTAAAAAAAATTCAGTCAGCTTTTTTTCTTTTTCAACTGGCTGCTGGGAAGTTTGATTGGACATGTTGAGATGAGAAAGATGGTGATGGGATGTGGGGTGATGAGATGATGATGGGATTTGTGTGAAGTTATAGAGATGTGAGCCAATGGAGATGTGTGTGATGTGATGGAGATGAGATTGGTATGGATTTGATGAGGCGGAGGTGCCTGTTGAAGGGTAAAAGTCCCGTGAGGTTCTATTGCATCTCCAGGGGTCAGGTTTATATATGTAAGTACATCAGTTGCGGCATAATGACATGGTGAGAAAGTATGTGATAAGAGATGATCCTCCCCCAACACCCCCCCTTGCCAAGTCATTGCACCCCATAAACCAGTGGCAATGATGGTAAAGTTCATGTGTCAAGCAGTACGGCGTTGGAGAGGCGGCAAAACAAGTCAAAAGGAAGCATTTTGGTGAGGATGTCCGCCCTTTGCAATGCTGATGGGATCCAGTGAATGCATTCCTTCCCCGTGAAAATTGCTTCAGTGAACGCAAAGTATTAGCGCTCAATGTGCTGGCAGCATTTGTTGGATGTGTTGTCCTTACTGAGGCAGATGGCCAATTGATTATCACATTTGAGATGTATCTTAACTGTCTAGCCTATCATGTGGAAGAGGAGGTTGCAAATTCATAGAGCCTGCAGCATTGCAATGCCTAAGCCCTTGAATTTGGCTTGGCAGGTGGATGAGGCAATGGTGGTGAGCCTGCAGCTAGACCAAAGAATTGGGAACCCCAATATGTCACAAAAATGCCGTAGGTGGATTTGGCCTATTTCCCCCCCCCACAAAGCATCAAGAAAGGCCGTCAGAGGTTCCAGAGTATTCATTGGGAAGATTTCCATGCGCTTGTTGCGGGACTTCATGAAAAAATTAACAAGATGATGTAACATCTTCCAATGGGAAGCGCCAGGAGAGGAAGAGTAACAGGCAAGTGTATTCACCACATAGGTGATATCTGGCCTCGTACCAATTGTGAGGTAAATGAGTGACATGACAATGCATAAGTAGTCAGTTGATGTCTGTGGTTTTCCATCTGTATCTGCAAGTGCCTCAAATGAGGGGGGAAGGGGAGTGCTGGCTGCCAAGATCCCATCCCAAAATTGTGTGGCAATGGTATGCAAGAGCTTCTCCTGGTGAAGAGAGAATCCGTTGTCACTGCAATTGATGTTAATGCCAGCTAATGACGTGAGGTCTTGCTCCCATTTAATTTCTAAACGCCCTTGCAGGTCCTGCTCCAGTTGGCAGAGGAGCTTGGTTGAGGAAGTAATGATGACACCATTGTCAACAAGGATCCAAATGATGCCTTGATGGGTGTTTGAGCGCAGTACATAAAGACCACTATTGTATAGGCTTGCTGCATATCCAAGTTCAAGAAGGACTCCCTTTGGGAACTTCCACCAGTAGCAGGCTGATTGTCTGGTTCCATATAGAGATTTGATTAGACACAGTGCATGACCGTCTGGAATTTTCATTCCGGGTGGAGGATGGACCAAGATTTCTTCATCAATAGGTGCGTTCAAATATACCACAACAAAATCAAAAGACTGTACCAGCCAGTCAAATTTTGCCTCTAGAGTGAGGAGAAGGCAGAGCAAAGTGAAGGTGGAATTTGGCGCAAAGGTGTCCTTGAATTCAAAACCCTCCAGCTGTCTGTTTCCTAAAGCCACACATCAAGCCTTTTGCTCCACTGGGGAACCATCAGCATGGTCTTTCTCAGTGATGATACATTTGGTTGACATAGAGCGCCTGCCGGCAGGAAAAAGATTGGAGACCCACACCCCTTTGCGGTAGAGGTTATTCATCTCCTTGTAAAACACTGGGAGCCATTCTGGACCATCTGCGCTGTTCACGGCGTCCAAGTAGGATTTTGGGACCTTCCTGGGAGGGAGTGTTCTCTCCACCTGCTCTTCTTTACAGGCAAATGCTATCTCTTTATCAAATATGCCAATAATTGTGTGTTGAGCCTTGATAACTTTCCGTGAAGGGAGGTTTGGCGGGTTGGAAAAGAAACTGGCCCATACAGCAGAGAAAAAAGTGTGAGTGTTGGGGACAAAAAAAAACAGCCCTTACTGTCAGGCAAGTGTCCCACAACTCTTGCCCCCAGGGATCCTGCATCCAGCTTGAGCCTCTTTTCCGGAGGAATGTGTACGTAGGCCACATCCCCAAAAATACAAAGGCAATCAAAAGAAGGTTTCAAACCAAACACAGCTTCATAGGGGGTTTTTGTTGAGTCCTTGATATTTGGGAGACGGTTGATGGAGTAAGAGGGCCAGATGAAGGCAAGGCTCCAAAAAGTCTTATCAAGGCAACTGTTGACAAGAAAAGTGTGTGCCATATTGGCAAGGGTACAGTTGTGGCGCTCTGCAGCCCCATTCTGATGATGATGGTATGGCACTAAACTCAATGACAATTCCCTTTGCCGTGGCAAAATCCACAAAAACCTTGCAAGAAAATTCCCCTCCGTTATTGCAGCATATGATGCGGACGGTGCGTCTGGACTGGAGTTCCAGGCGCTTAATGGAATTCATGATCTGTGCGGCCGCCTCAGCTTTGGACTTCAGAGGGATTGCTTGGCTAAAACAAGAGGCAATGTGGTAGATTGTGAACAGGTATAGCAATTTATCCACCCCAGTAATCACAAAGGGACCCATGAGATCCATTGCAAGGGCTTCAAGGGGAGCTAGGGCACGCTCAGTGGGGGCAAGTTTTGCTGTCTGAGTACTCTTGGCTATCTTACATGCTCAACAATGGACCGCGCCCATTTGGAGGGATTCTGGGAGGCCTGGCATGGATACCTCTTTAATTAGGTGCCACAATTGGCGTATACCGCAGTGAAAAAACACCCAATGCCAGTGTAGTAGGAATGCCTCATTGTGGGTGAGACTTGTGGTGGACCCATCAGTCTCTGAGAACTTGGTGTGCTCATGAAGAGGCTCAGAGTGTATTGAAAAAGATGAATGAGGGAATGGAAATGTTTGAGGCTTGGGAATAGCCCATTGATAACCCCCAGGATTTAGGGGGCAAGAAAACACAAAGTTGCCATCTGGGAGGAGGATTCTAAAGGAGTCAACCCGGTGATTGTAGTCAAATGCCATATTAACGCGCCAAAAAGAAGGGAATGATATAAGAGTTGCACAGGCATCCTTCCAGTATAGGACCCCTGGCACAACTTCCTCCCCGCCGTCCTCCGTGGGGAAAAGCATAGATCCAATGCCTGTGATCACAGCCGTTGCGGTGTCAGTTGCTACTTTAAGGGAAAGCGGCTTAATAAGGAGAAAGTTAAAAAGAAGCGTACGGTCTCCAGTCAGATGATGGGAGGCCCCAGTGTCTACAATGGGAGCTTTGGCGGGGATGTCCGGCCTAGCCAAGTTGAATTTTTCAATTGCAGGATCAAGGCCATCCTCCCGCAATTCAAACATTCTTGCCCAGGGGGCGGTATTGGTAGAGGGGGTAGCGGATGCCTGGGATGATATTGCTGAACTTCCACCATTTCTGCCAGCGTAATATCTAGGAAAATAGAGCTTGGGGGGTCTACTCTGCATTTCTGGGATGGCGGGAGGTGCCTCCAAAGTCAAATGCTGTGGATGTTGAAGCAATTGATTGAGACTTAGGTAGGTAGCCCCAACACTGAGAGGTGCAATGATGGGATAGAAGGATTGAAATCCTGCAAGTCCTTGTGCCCGCAGGGGAGGCTGTTAGGGGCCCCTGTTTGAAATTGGTTGAATGCCCCAATATGGCAAAAATTGTCAATCAACAAGAGGATATGGACATCTGTTCATCACATGCTCAAGAGACCCAAAATTCCAGCACGCAGGGGGTCCAAGGGCCATAGCATTTGGTTGAGTCTCAGAAGGGTGGGAAGATAGGGGGTAGTCATCCAGCAGCAGGTCAGGATTGTGGCTGGCGGGTAGAAACATGAAATTACTGGGAGGTGGAGGAGGCAGTATTGCCTGATTTGCAGTGATGGGAGGATTGGATGAAAGATATGGGAGGGGGGGGTAATTGGAAGAGGGTATCAAAGTATGTTGCCTGGAAATTTTTTACAGCTCAAGCAGCTTTTAGAAAGAGGGGGTTGACGCAGAAAATCCCTGCCCCATCTTGTGGTTGATACAATTTTCAAAATCTTGGTAATGATCTGAGGAGGGGTAAATTCCTGCCTGCAAGACAAAACCAGCTATTGCATTGGTGTTGAGCTTACGGCCAACAGACCCAAATTTGTTGACTAGATCATGGATGCAATGAAGTTCACCCGTGGCCATCAATGAGTTGACTGCAAAGCTGAAGAGCTTGTGGTAAAGACGCATTTGGGAAGATCAGTTTCCAGTGTGGAAATGTTCTTGGAGAGTCTTGTACATGGCGTGGTTGGTTGGGAATTTATGGAGCATGCGTTTGAGGGGCTGAGAGATGGATGCAAGGAGAATAGGGCGGAACACTCATTCCTGATAATCTTCATAGGATCTAGATTGAAGGTAATTGCTGTTGTTCACCACCAGTTGCATATGCTCCTTTGTATTGTTGGCCCAGGTGGACCAGTTAGAACCATCAACCTTGAGGCCCTTGTTTTCTTTGATGGAGCTGGTGATTGAGTTGTATTTAGTAGCTGCGTTTCTGGCGTCCAGGTTGTTGGGGCGGAGCAATGGCTCTGCAGAGGGTCTAGTGGGGGCAGGGGAGCTGATGATGGAGGTTTTCAATCAGATCCTATTGTTCAAAGCACAAGTGTTCTCTTCAATGAGTCGTTCTTGTTCCGCCATTTCTGCCATGATGGCAGCTCTCAAGGAAAGGTTTTCCTCTGTCCATTTGGAATCCTAATCTAAAAGTGATTGTTGTTTAGCTTGCTCAGCTAGGAGATTGGTGGTGGAGGCCACCATGGCGGGGGTGAGGTACAAGGAGGAGGTCTTGCAAGTGCAATGTTTGTCCTTGGAGGAAGAGGGAAACATGGGGTTATCTGGGGGTACTGACATGAGCGGATAGGATGGTGTGGAATTCAGAAGAGGACTTCTCCTTTAATAGTTCCAAGTTTGGAAGTTATTGATCCCTCGCGTCTGTAAACCCTGAGTGCAGCAGTTTACCCTTTGACTGAGAGATAGAGAATTGAGAGTAAAGATCCTTCCAAAACCTATGACAACCAATGATCCTCCATGATCCAATGCGCCATGATATGCGGGTTGAGGGTGTGGCTTAAGTAGCCTACCCCTCAACCCTAACCTAAGTAAAACCAGAAACAAGCAAGAATAATGAAATACAACCCCTAAGCACAGAACCCTAGCCTCAATCCTATCCTTCCCATCTCATAATCCACAAACCATATCCCATATCCATCTGTATTACCCGCCTGCCATTACATCCACCCGGTTTGTCCTTCTCATGACGCAACCTTGCGCTGCACCCAACTTGGAGCCCCCTGCGCATGTCTGTATCCGCCTGATGCGCCATTCCAGATATGCAAGATATATCTGCGCAATCCGGATCCCCATCTTGCGACGCGCAATCTGTCCAATCCAATCTGATCCAATCCATTGCGCATCTCCAGATGCTGAGCCCAATCTGACTGCTGCTGAGCCCGCAGCGCAACTTGCTGCAGAAAAGATGCACCCATTTCTGAGTGCGCTTCCCCTGCTGAGCGCGCAGGGTGCAGCCTATTCCAACTTGCGTCTATAAAAGACCACCACATCCCCCCCCCCAACTTGAGTTCTGTCCCCAGAGATCCACCACTATCTAACCTGCCCCCACCATACCCCAGCTATACCACTTCCAACCGCACCCCCTCCATCAGACCAAATACAGAAAAAGAAAAACCCCATCCTACACCAGCTATACCACTATTTCCTGTACCTACTGCAGCCAGAACGGCCTTCCGGGCCAAATTCTTCTGGGCCGGGGCACCTGTGTCCCATGCCAAGCCGGACACCACTGCTTCTCCCTGTCAGAGGGCATGCCGCGCGACTGTCCCCAAGTTTTCCTGCGCAAGAGGACCTGTTGCGACTCCTTTGTGATCTCGAGTGACAAGGAGATCTCAACAAATGAGTGGACTCCGCCCGGCTTGCCTTGCAACTGCCCGCAACGCGCCCCTAAAAAACCTCCATCCCGCAAGAGCCATAACTTGGGCTTGCCTTTCCGCTGGGCTGGGCCTCCAAGGCTCCAGGATTTACTTTGCAGACTTTTGGAACGCCGCCCACAAGTGGGCTGTGCGGGTTTGGATGAATGTACCGGCAATGGACCCAAGGATTCTGAACCTTCTGGCCGCGCCTCCTCCACCCCCACCAAGGCCAGCTCCTCCTCCTCCACCACCGCGTCCTCCCACTCCTCCTCTGGCGTCATCTCCACCATTTTTGTCACCATCACCCGCTCCCAGGTCATCACCAAAGGCTGCGCGCGCGCCATCTCCTGTGGTGATTGAGTTGTCACCAGAATCTGCGGCCGCTGAAACCCCTCCATCCGTAACTCCTGAGATCCCGGAGATCCCCCTGGTTCCAGCTCTCCCCTTGGCAAGGTTTGACGCAATGGTAAACAACGCAGACAAACTCCTCTGGCAATTTCTATTGGTTCCCTATGCCCACACCTCCAATGCGCAACACAAGGTCCTGGCGGCTTTCTGATCCCTAGCCACGGCAGCTTGCGTGGAGGCAGAGGATGTGATGAGGACTTGGCCGGCTTGGGCGTATTTCCCCTCCTTTCTCCTTTTCCTCCTTCATTCCATTTTTTCTTCATCCCCGCACCCATTTGCAAAGACATGGAATTTTGCCGTGCCATCTTGAGTAGCCTTTTGGCTTTGTGAGAACCGTGAGAGAAATAAGAGCCATGCGCAAGATCCGCAAGAGTGAGAAGGATCCGCGCCACTGAGAGTATGCGGTGAGAGAAAGAAATAACATCCGCATGCAAGATCCGTGCTTTTGAGAGCAACCCGCAAGAGTGAGGAATCCATGAGAGTGAGAAGTATCCACTCAAGGTACCTGGACCACCCCAGACAAACTTCCACTCAGTTCCCCGTACCCATCTACAGAACAGAGAGAGTACAAAGAAAACCAGCTGCATGCGCACATCCATGAGAGATAGAAAGAAAAAGAATCCACCCAAGCCCATTTGCACCTTCCATCTATAAGATAACCAAGAAAACTTAAAAAGATTTTTTTTTAAAACACCAACCCGTTGCCAAGCCCGCACCTTGCTCTTTGACCCACATCCGTACTGCGCAACATGCTTTCCTAGTTCCCTGAATCATCCATTGGAAATTGTCCATGTGTTTGCATCCGGATGCGGGGCTTGTCCTTGCATCTGCAGACCCAGCTTTGCGCCGTGCCCGTACCTAAAAGAAACCGTCCATAGCCAGAAATAATCCAAAAATCCAATCCAGAGAGAGGAAAGTAGGAAAACAAAAATTCTTGGCTGTCTAGTTATTCCGGCTGTGAACCGGCTAGAGCACTCCCTCACCAAATCCAATCATATCCCCTAATCATCCAACCTTCCCCCCAAACTTGGCTGCTGTCCCCAGCAGTTGCTCCACTTCTGACACGCTTTGCACAACCGTACCCACTCCCATACCGTGCGAACTACACCCAGCCACCAGAAGCTTTCCCACAACCGCTTCTGCATTTTGAGCTTGCCGCAATGGCCAAGATTGTCATGCAGACTTCCCAGAATCACCTCCTGATCCGTCCTTGACGTGCTGAGCACAAGCTGTACCAGCACGCTCCGCGGCCACAGCTGTCCTTCCTGCAGGTAGAAATTTCCCACTCTCCGCCAAATCCATCAAACAATCTTGGCTGGCGTGTCATCCGGAACCCAAAGATCCCCCAAATACAAACTGAAGACCGTGTACCTTCCGGAATGCTGGAGCGGAAGTTGCACACCTACTTCCATTGCCCCTACCTTAACCGTTGGAGTCTCCACATCCAGTTGTTCTGCGCCTTTGTACAGATCATCCCGGGGGTACCAAGACAGTGCATCCGGAATTTTAAAGGCCTTCCTTGGAATATGCACCACTGTTGTGGTGACCAAATCTGGAAACCCTGGACCAGATGCGGAAAATTCAAATTTTTTTTTTAAAAAAAAAAATCTGCTCTATTTGTAGAAACACTTGTACATAGTCTAACAGGGCCTCCTGCCCATATAAGGAGGGGCTCTCCCCTGCCTTTTGGGAGGGGTATCAGATGGTACCTTACCAGAGAGTAACATCATCACTACCATCTTGAAATATATTATCTGTGGGGTCTCATTCCCCTTTATCTGAGACTGAATGCTGGGTATATCCATGATTGCCCCTTGATCCTTGAGCCTCCATACTCAAATCCTGATCCTTGTTCTTTATCACCAACCAATAGCCTTTCTGGGTGAAGCGGAATTTGACTGATTGAATTCTTGAGTGTGTTACACCACTCCTGATCCCTTTATCCAACCATACTGGTCCTGATCATCCTTTGATTATCTTTCCGGAACCGGTCATGTTTGACTGAAGAGGTTTTATTAAGCTTAAAACCTAGAGTGTTAAACCTCCCTTCACTTCTTTTGGATTTGAATTCCGCCACGCTATTCTTGAGTCCCTTGAGAAGTGTTGGGTTATTTTTTTTTGAATCAGTTCTTTTTTTGCTTCTAGAGCCTCATCAAAAAATTAGCTTTGTCTTGTGCAGCCACCCACAGTTATGTGGTACCCTTCAAGCGCTTGACTGCAGAGAGTTGGGCATTTTCATTGAGAACCTGGAGGTTGTTTGGGATTGAGTTGATCTTTCCAAAGCTTCTGCTGACAACCAGAGCTATTAGCTTGTGGGCGTTGTCACTTACAATTTCCTTGTCTTGTTGAACTCTGAAAAATCCTTGACTTCTTCTATTCAAGTTTTCCCCAACATCATCCTGCCTCAGATAGTGTTGTTTCCCCAGCTACCAACTACTATCATCTTTTTCCTCTTACATTTGGTCCCTTGTTTACCAGGTTCTGGAATTTGATCTTGGTTACATTTAAATATTTTTGTAACAATCAGGAGGGCAGCCTAAACAGCACCTTTCCCCTCCACAGAACTGCCACGGCCTAGCAACGTTTGGAGTTTTACATTTGGTCCCCCGGGCCGGGATCAAACCAGCAACCTTGGGATTTAAAGTCCCAACAATCATCAACTTTGAAATCCAATCTCTTTCTTTTTTTCTTTCATCATCTAGACCCGTGGAGGCAACTTGTTCTAGAAGTAAGTCCTCCCAATTGTGCACCATCTGGGCAAGATACTTGTTGTTTTTTGAGAAACCCTACTCTTGTTACATTTGTGAGCCACTTTGGAAATCTGCTCCTTGGATTTTTTAGGAAACTTTGTCAAAATGGAATCTACCAGCGACTCTTCTACTTGTCCTAAGATGGTCAAGATCAAGCCTCAGAACAAGAACTTAGGATTCAATGGGACAAATGTGGAATGCTTCTTGGAATTGTACAAGATGGCTGCTTTGGTGGACGGGGCTAGCGAATTTGATATGGTCTACCAGGCACAATTTTTTATCTCCTCTGATGAAGTTATGGAAATCATCGAGTCGTTTGAAGGTTTCAAACAACATAACTGGGCCCTCCTGCGGGAAGCAATGTTGGCCTATTGGGGAAAAATAGATGTAGCACAATTTACTTTGCAGGGTCTAGATAACCTTGTCTCCCAGTGGACTTTCAATGGTTGTGTGGCTTCAGCTTCTGATTATCAGTCCTTTAGGAAATCTCGGGATCCCATCCAATTCTACCTTTTCCAAAAAAATCACATCAACACAGTGGACAAAATTTGAGGCCAATTTTTCCAATATTTTTCTCTTGGAGTGCAGGAAAGGATCAAGGACAAACTGGTCGAGTCTGGATCCATGATCACTACCAGGAATAATTGATTCAAGCTTCCTGCTTTTCTTATCCTTAGGGGAGTGGTGGATAAATTTATGAAAGGTCAAACAGCCCTCACTTTTGAAAAATCTAAAACCACTGAACCAGTCCATGCTCCCTCTTTCAAAGAGTCAAACAAGATTATGAATAAAATGGAATCTGATTGCAGGCCCAAAAACCCTCAGCCTAACCAAGAAACTGCTACAATGGACAAGATCACTAAACTGCTCAAAGCCTTTGAGAACAAAATTGATCAAAATATTTCCTCCCTTGTTGTTCCTAAACCTTCTAGTGCTGTTCCTAAAAATACTCTAGTTTGCTATTATTTCCACAGGGAAGGACATGGAACTGGTTGATGTTTTTAGCTCCAGAAGGACAAAGACAAGAAATTGGTAGAGCAAAAAGGGAATAACTTTTTTCTTCCTAATGGTTCCCTAATCCCCTTTGATTCATCTTTCCCCATTTTTCATGTGGTGGCCTCTTACCAGCCACCCCCTTCTATGAAGGCATCCTTGGCTTCTGTGGATTTCCAATCTTCTTGTGGTACTCTTCAACCCTGGTATCCCCCAGCTATTTCCTCCTCCTCTCTGGTTGGTACTTACCAATCCAATCCAGCTAGGAAGCAACATGAGGAGCCCAAACCTCATAAAGCTCCTTCCTTGCCAACCTTGATCCTCCAAAAACCACCCAAACATTGATCCTCACCTGAGCCCTCTTCTAATGTAGAAGACATGGAGATGGAAAAAGAACCACTCATGGAAAGGTCTCAAGATCACCCTGATTCTCATCCCTCATCTATTAAACCTCCTCAATCCCCTGATGCTATTCCTGCTTCACCCAATGTTCCTCCCTCCACCCTGCCCAAAGTTTGGTTTGAGAGGGGAATTTCCAAAGATCACCCCAATGCTGTGGAAGGGGTATTAAAGAAAATTTCTGATCTTAAAATTCCTGATCTTAAAATTCCTGATCTTAAAATTCCTTATCTATCTGTGGCTGAACTCCTGTCAATCTCTTCATCTGTTGCTGAAGGAATGAAGAAATGGGTTTCTCATCAACGTGTGTAAATTGGTCCTGAAGAACTCATGGTCTCCTCTGGAACTTTGATGAAGGATTCTGCTGGAACAGATCCCTCTCCTGAGTCTAGTTTTTACTCTTGTCCTCTTGGTTTTCTTCCTTGCTATCTTGAAGAATCAGGGAAAACAGTCTCACTCCTTGTTGACTCTGGCTCTCAGCTCAACTTGATCTCAGATGCTATGGCCTGCAAACTTAAACTCAGCCCTAGGGTCAGCTTCACCTCTTCAGTGTATGGAATAGGAAACCGGTCTTGCAAGTTGGTTGGAATCGTTCAAGATTTTCCAGTATGGATTGGCCAAAACATTGTTGGAACTTGTCATTTCTGGATCACACGCCTGGATGGACCTATGATCTTGGGGCAACCTTTCTTAATCAATTTTGGAGCAACTCTTACATTTTCCAATCAAGTTGTGAAGAGAATCCTCCTCCCTGCTTCTGATGGTAGAAAGATTGAGTTTCCTCTTTTTTCTTTGGATTCTGGTTGCTGGGAAAGAGATGTTCACGTTCATTTTCCTAAGTCATCTCTAAGAGGAAAATAGAAGGATAATTTCAGTTCCTCTCATTTTTTATGGGAGTAGTTGATCCTACTAAACGTTGTAGTTCTTTTCAGCCTCAAACTTCAACTCAAGGGTCAACTCTCATCCCAGAGGCTTATTTATCTTTCTTTTCAACGTTTTCTTCTGATCTCAAAAATATGAAAAATTAAAAACAAATCAAAATGGAAAAATCCAAAAATATTTCTTCTTCATCTGTTGTTTCTTCTTTTCCTTGTACTCTTATTCCTAATCAACCTTCTCTCAGTTCCATTTCAAATCTCCACAATGAGTCTAAACTAGATCCCAATCTCAATCCTATTTTTGGTGGCTTTGGTATGGAAGAATATTGGCTTCAGTGGAGGCAAATTGGGTTAGAAGTAAGTCCTCCCAATTGTGCACCACCAGGGTATCCTACTACTATCATTTTTGAAACCCTACCTTGTGCCCCACACGTGAGCAATGTATCATCTCCTGGCACTTCTTTTATGGAAAAGGCACCTTTTGAAAAATTTGCAGAAAATCAAACTTGGAAGGCGTTAGAACTTGGTCTCAATCCTTGTAGTCAGATCTCTCTGGTCAACTCTTGGAAAAAACAAGAACCGCTCTCTTTTGCCTCCAAATATAAACCAGTGGCTAGGAAAATCCAACCAGTCAACCAACCAATGCCTTTCGATCTCAACCCTCCTCTTAGGCCTCCTCCTCTATCCCGCAATCCTTGCTGTGGTTTACCTTGATCTCTCACTAGTCCATTCATCCCCTCTGGTTGTGTCACTGGAGAACATCTGGGAGTAGTCAACTTTGGACCAAATGGATGGCTTCTACCTGATGAGTTGTATTTGATCAAAAATGTCTTGGCTCTTAGGGAAAAATCTATTGCTTTCTGTGAAGAAGAGAGTGGTCTCTTGAAAGAATCCTATGGTCTGCCTTATATCATCCCTGTAGTAGAACATGATCCCTTGCAAAAGAAAAAGATCCCAATCCCTGCTGCCAAAGTCAACAATGTTTTAAAAACTGCGTCCTCAAGCTCCCACTTGAGACTGAAGCCCGCCTTTCAGGCATCCCCGTACAGGTGCTCCATTCCTGGCTCAACTCCAACAGACCCGCACGCAAGGCTCTCTTCTCCTCTCAGCTATCCAATGAAAAGTGGGATGAAGCTTTGACCACGTCTTTGATCATCATTCACATTTTTCTCCATTGCTTATTCCCTTCCATTTCTTATTCTATATTTCTCTCACTCATAACTACCAAGTACCACCTCCACAAATCAATCAAGTCTGGAAGCGTCTCAAGCGGGTAAAGATCAATTCAAAGCATCTTGAGTAATCCACAGCCATGCACTTATTAAACCCAATCCACAGATCCTTGGCCGCAACTCAGAAGACTTCAAGAAAACTTCCTTTCATCTGAGGACCTTACCACCTAAATTTCTGCGCTTTTCACTCAGGCCATGAAGAAACTTGGAACATGCTGAGTCAACAATCAATCAGAATTTCATTGCTTATGTTGGTTTGATCTTTTCATCTTGATCCTAGTTTTGTCAAATACTGTTGTTCATTTCATCTCATCATTCTTTTTTTTGAAATCAATTTAGAGGTCCTGGTTTCCAGCAATCTTCTTCTCACGGTTAAAAGCCAAAACAACTCATTGAGATGACCAATTACCACTCAACACCAGGGCCTGTGGGCAACAGCACAATGCAAATGATCATGCTCAAGACACTTTTAGAATCAACTCCTCTCCTGAATGAGGACAACTACTCCATATGGAAGTTCAAAATGGAAAGTTTATTTGATCTATGAGACATCCTCCACATAATGGAAAGCACAAGCAGTGACGTTCAGCTAGATCCCAAAATCAACAAGGACATGGCCTCCTTTTTGTTAGCCAAGCTAGAACCAGCCACACATACCAACATCATCAATGCCAGAAATGTACGCAATGCCAAAGAAATCTGGATTGAAACTAAGAGCTACTTTGCCTCATCCCAATCAGCAAATCAAGCAAGAATCTTCAACCAATTTTTTTATCTTCCCTTCAGTGAAGACAATATTGACAATTTTGTAACCAATGTGGGACCCAGTCTCAACAAACTCTCAGAAGTAGGAATCCAGCTACCTCCAGACATACTTGCGTACCTCATACTTTTCAAATTCCCATCCACTCTCAAAAGTATTGCATCTCAAATAATGCACGGTGAAAAAGAAATAACTGTTGAAAGAGTCCTGGATCACCTTGTACAACACAAGAACAAAATAGACGCAAAGGTCAATGAAGGAGCCTCTACATCCAAAGCCAACATGAACCTTTACTCAAGCTATCCACGCTGCAAGAATGGCGTCCATAATCCAGATGTCCAAAACCATCCTTGTGAGAAGTGTTGGATTGAATTTCCAGAACTTTGACCAAAAGGATTCAAATCCCAAAAACCAGAAAAGAAGAAAAAGGAGGAAGTCTCAAATTTCTTCTCTTACTATTTCTGCTTTACCAACCTATTTTCAACGGATTCAAAACCTTTCATCTTAGACTCAGGATGTTCAATTCATATGCTAACTAATAAAGACTGGTTCAAGAGGATGAATGCTGAGTAAGGGTAAAATGTGATGAAAACTGGAAAACCTGGCGCATCACTCAAAATAAAAGGAAGAGGAACAGGATCAATCAATACTACCTCCGGAACTCTTGAGCTTCAGAATGCTGCTTGGACTCCAGACACCTGCGTCAACCTACTCTCAATGGGTGCATTTCTCAAGAAGGGAGCAAAGTTGGTCATGAACAATCGAGAAAATCCACCCACCTTCAAACTGGTTGCCAATCAGTCAACCATTCTGCAAGGAAGATTTTCAACAACCTCCTGCGTGTAGAAGTGGCCTCAAACCAAAGTTTTCATGGGGCCAACAATCCTGAACTGGAAAATGTCAACAAACTCCACCTTAAACTTGGGCACGCAGGAATCACCAGGATGGAACGGTTCTTTGGAAAATCCATCTTGACAAACACAAAGACCAAATTTTTGTGCCCCAGCTGAAACAAAATCAAGATTACACAAGCAAGCTTCAAAGGCTTGTCAGCAAAGGCAGAAAAAGTATTCCAGCGTGTCCACGCTGATTTGATTGGGCCAATCTTGCCAACATCAAAAAGTGGATTTTGATATTCCCTAACAATGGTCAACAACTTCAGTGGGTACATCATCTCATTCACTTTAAGAAATAAGAGAAACGCAGCAGAAACAATCAAGTTCATTCTCTCAAACAAATACAATTGGCTCAATTATTTCCCCTCACAATTCTGCGGCAACAGGGGAGGAGAATTCATAGGGAAGGATATCACTCAATTCCTCAAGGACAAGGGGATTTGCAGAGTAATCATGGAACCATATCATCCTCAACACAATGGAAGAGCTGAAAGAGCAAACCAAACTGTAGCCAAATCCTTCAGAGCAACCTTTGCTTTGTCAAAACTTCCAAAGCACTATTGGCATGAAGTCATCCAAAGCTGTACCCTGGCTCTGAATCAAATACCCAACTCTGAGGGTCTCACGCCATGGGAGATAATGCATGGACAACCATTTCCAATCAACTATCTACAACCAATAGGAAGCCGCCTCTATTATCTGGATCTGGGTAACCAGACACCAAGGAAGTTTTATGAAAAAGGCTTACCTGGAAAACTCATTGGATATGTCCCCAAGCTCCTATCCTACCAAGTTTTAACCAACTCCGGCAGCGTCATAGAAACCAAGAATGTGAAGTTCACCAAATCTCCACTGATGTTATTGGACGAGTATCCTATTGATCAAAATGAACCCACCGTGGATCAAACTAACCCTTCAATCAAATCTCCAAACACCTCCAAAATTCAGACCAAGGCAGACCCTGCCATCAAAGAAGAATCCTGCGAGTCCAACTCAGAACCAGAAGAAGATGCCAATGATGAATTCATACAAGAACTAGTTCCAAATTTGCAAACTCTTTGGAATCCTCAAGAACTGAAACCTCCAGAAAGGTACGGATACTTCTCCAAATCAGTTCCCAAATCACCTGAAGAAGCTCTTTGCTCTCCTTTCTGGTCCAAGTCGCTACACAAGGAGCTGAACACCTGCAAAGACTTCAAAGTCTGGGAAGACTATGAAGGACCCAAGCCGAGCAACTTGCTCAACGTCACTTACGCATTTCAAATCAAAGAAAACACACATGGCGAAGCCCCAACGTACAAGTCAAGAGTCCGTGTGCAAGAATTAAATCAATGCTACGGAATTGACTACTTCAAGACCTATGCCCCCACGGGCAAGGTGGCATCTCTAAGGGCAGTTTTACTGCTAGCGGTTGATCTTGATTTAGAAATGTTGCAATTTGACATCAAAGGAGCTTTCTTGCATGCTCCACTGGAGTAAGACGTGTTCATACAGCAACCAATTGGCTTGACTAGATGAACTTCAATTCTCAAGCTCAACAAGTCCCTATATGGGCTCAAGCAAGCACCAAAGAATTGGTACAAAATTTTGAGCAAATGGATTCAAGATCAAGGTTTCTCCCCCTCTGAAGCAGACCCATGTCTCTACCTAGGGACCAATCAAAAATCAGCCATTTTTGTCCATGTAGATGATCTGCTGGTGGTAGGAAACGTCAAAAGATTCAAAGACGCATTTCTCAATAAATTCAAGAACTCATCAGCTCACCCTCCTAATACCTTACTTGGCATGAAGGTCAAACAATCTCCAGAAGGTATAAGGCTTTCACTTCCAATGCAAATCAATAGGGGTCTGGCTGAATTGGATCTTACGGACTGCAAGCCCATGAGCACTCCCTGCACTCCTGGAATCCATCTCACACCAGCCAGCATTGACGAGACAGAGGAATTTAATAAGCTGAAAGTATCCTATTGATCTCCCATTGGAAGACTCAAATTCATAGCTGGACTTGCTTGGCCCAACATTAGCTATGCTGTGTCATCTTTGGCAAGGTTTTCCAAAAAACCTGGAATTGCTCACTGGAATGAGGTTCTCAGGGTATGGAAGTATCTTGGAAGTACCAAAAATCAACAACTTCTGATCTCCAGGAAAAATAACTCCAACAACCTCATCTGCTACAGCAACTCAACTTGGGCTGACAATCCAATCACTAGAACCTCGCAATTGGGGTTCATCTGCTTCTACCAGGGATCACCTCTCTACTGGACTAGTCGACGCCAGAGAAATATCACGTACTCATCAACTGAGGCCAAATGTAATGCCCTCAGCAACGGTCAACTTGAATGCAGATGGATCAACCACTTGATCCATGAACTCTGGAGAAAGCCCATCAAAGCAAGCATCCACATGATTGAAAACAAAGGTTTGGACAACAAAATAAAAAATTTTGGAAGCAACTCAAAAACAAAATTTATTGACCTGAAGACCAAAGGACTACAAGAGGATATTTCCAATAAAGCAATTGAGGTCCAACTCATCAGATCAGATCAGATGGTAGCTGACGGACTCACCAAAGCCGCCAATAAAACTTCAATTCTACAACTAATTCATCATGTCAGTACTTAGACCTCTCACGCTTTGAATCAAGGAGGGCTGTTGTAAAAACTGCGTCCTCAAGCTCCCGCTTGAGACTGAAGCCTGCCTTTCTGGCATCTGGGTACAGGTGCTCCATTCCTGGCTCAACTCCAGCAGACCCGCACGCACGGATCTCTTCTCCTCTCAGCTATCCAACAACAAGTGGGATGAAGCTTTGACCACATCTTTGATCATCATTCACATTGTTCTCCATCGCTTATTCCCTTCCATTTCTTATTCTATATTTCTCTCACTCATAACTACCAAGTACCACCTCCACAAATTGATCAAGTCTGGAAGCGTGTCAAGCGGGTAAAGATCAATTCAAAGCATCTTGAGTAATCCACAGCCATGCACTGATTAAACCCAATCCACAGATCCTTGGCCGCAACTCAGAAGACTTCAAGACAACTTCCTTTCATCTAAGGACCTTACCACCTAAATGTCTGCGTTTTTCACTCAGGCCATGAAGAAACTTGGCACGTGCTGAGTCAACAATCAATCAGAATTTCATTGCTTCTGTTTTTTTGATCTTTTCATCTTGATCCTAGTTTTGTTGAATACTGTTGTTCATTTCATCTCATCATTCTTTTTGTTGAAATAAATCCAGAGTTCCTGGTTTCCAGCAATCTTCTTCATAAACAAATTCATCAAGTTGGTCCGGGAACAAGTCTGAACCGGTTTATACAAACAGTCAACTTCTAGCTATTCCAGTCCTGTTTTCTGTGTCCTTAAAAGTAACGGTAAACTTAGAATAGTTCATGATCTCCAGCCTCTAAATAAGGTTACTATTAAAGACTCTGGTATTCCCCCTGCTACTGAAGAATTTGTTGAATCCTTCTCTGGGAGAGCTTGCTATAGTCTAGGTGACATTATGGGTGGCTATGAAAAACGGTCCTTACATCCAATTTCTTGCCCTCTCACTACATTCAATACTCCCCTTGGTTGTTTCCAACTTACTCAATTGCCTCAAGGTGCCACCAACTTGGTTGCAGTCTATCAGGATCAGATGGTTTGGATCCTCCAGGATGAAATCCCTGATCATGCTGGTATCTTTATTGACAATGGCGGAATTAAAGGAGAGTTTCTGATTCTAACAATGAGCTCTTACCCTGGCATTCAGGAATCTGTTGATTTATCTGGGAATATGCAACCACTTTGGAAAGGATCTTGTTCCAAATTGAAGAATCTGGCCTCACTGTCTCCGGATCCAAATTGGCTGCCTGTGTCCCTGCTCTGGAAATTGTTGGTCATGTGGTCTCCAAGGAAGGAAGAAGTCTAGCTCCATCAAAATTCAACAAAATCCTCTCTTGGCCCACTCCCATCAATCCAACTGAAGTCAGGGGTTTTCTAGGTGTTGTTACTTATGTTCAAATCTTTATCCCATCTCTATCCAAAATCTGTGCTCCTCTACGTCTCCTGACCAGAAAAGATGCTGAGTGGATCTGGACCCAAGATTGTGAACATTCTTTTCAGCTACTTAAAATGATGGTTGGCAAAGACGTAGTCTTGCAAAAGATTGCTTATGGACCAGGAGCTGGCAAGATCAAATTGGCTGTTGATTCCAGTTATCAATCTGTTGGGGCTGTCCTCACTCAGGAAGATGAAAATGGTTGGGACCTTCCTGCTCTCTATGAATCCTTGTTATTTTCAGATGTAGAATCCAGGTACTCCCAACCAAAACTGGAACTCTGTGGCGTGGCTCAAATGTTGAAGAAACTCCAAACTGTCCTCTGGGGTCAACACTTCAAGTTACAAGCTGACGCACAATCCATCATCAAAATGATCAACGCTCCCAGCCTCCCAAATGCTCCTATGACTTACTGAGTGGCCTTTATCCAACTTTTCTCTTTTGATATTGTTCATAGGCCTGGAAAATTCTTCACCATGCCTGATGGTTTATCTCAACGCCCCCTTGGAGATGAAGAATCAGATGTTGGAGTGGACTTTGATGAGGAGGAGCCTTTAATTTGTCCAGTCGTCATCTTTCCCTCCCAAGATTATTCTGGCTTCCAACAAGGTTTCTGGCTAAAATTAGAGCAGTACCTTTCCACTCTCCAAAGGCCTCCTGATCTCTCTGCTAAAGATTTTTGATCACTCAAAAGGAAGTCCTCCAATTTCTTTGTCCAAGGTACTAGGCTTATGAAAAGAGGCAATCCTTGTGCTCTTATTCTTGTCACTATCCCTTCTAAACAAGATGAAATCCTCAAAAGTCTCCATGAAGGCCTTGGGCATTGCGGGGAAACCAAAACCTATCAACATGTATCCAAACAATTCTGGTGGCCATCTTTGAAGAAATCAGTCTCTCAATGGAGCAAGAGTTGTGAAGTATGTCAGAAACCTGATCTTAGGCGCTGGCCAAAATTTGTTATCCCACTGGAGAGTCCACTTTCTTTGGAAGGATTGCTATGGATGTGGTTCACATTAAGGCTGGTGGAGAAGTACCTCATTGTGGCTAGAGATAATTTTTCTGGATGGGTTGAAGCAAAATTTCTCAAGAACCTCAGCTCTGAATCAGTAGCAGCCTTCCTTTATGAGACTTGGACAATGAGTTATGGCTTGGCTTGATCTTATTCAACTGATGGTGGCTCTGAGTTTGGTGGCAAACTGGCCAAAATGATCCAATTGCTTCCCGGTCAACATAGGTTGACCACTCCTTATTATCCTGAAGGACAAGGCGTGGTGGAAAGAGGCCATTCCCCTTTGAAGGCTGCTCTTGTCAAGTTGGCTGGTGAAAGTGGAAAGAATTGTTGCAAATTTCTTCCTCTGGTCCTCTTCTCTGATTGAATTTCAACTAAACGAACCACTGGCTACTCACCTTACAAAATCCTCTTTGGTCAAAGGGATGTCCTGCCTCTTGATCTGGAAATGGAATCTTTCCTAGGTATTTCTTGGGAAAAGGTTTCTTCCACCACTGATCTATTAGTTGCCAGATCCAAGCAACTGGAGCAAAGTGAAGATGTTTGTGATGAAGCTTATCAGAAAATGATGGAGTCAAGGGAAAAACCAGTCCAGTATTGGGAGGATAATCACTCCAATCAAGTCAGGGATCCCTTGAATCCTGGTGATCTAGTTTTAGCTTAAAATCAATCCTTGGAAACTCAGTGGGGAAAGCTTTGTTCCAATCTCTGGAATGGTCCTTATCAAGTGGTCCGTCAAGTCAGAGGTGGATCATATGTTTTGGAAGAACTGGATGGTACTCAGATGGCCGGAATGTTCTCTGCTGATCAGGTCAAGAAATTTGATTGTTGTGGAGGCACCTTTGATCAGAAGTAAGTCCTCCCAATTGTGCACCACCAGGGTCATCTGCTGCGTTTTGTTGTGAAACTCTACTTTATGCCACATACGTGAGCACCTGGGACGCCTTCTTCATCTTTTTGCAGTCAACTCTAGGATCTTCTTTGGATGGATCAAGATATTTTTTTCAATCACCCTCAAGATCAAATGGCCGTTTTTTTTTTGTGTTCAATCATCTTTCCCTTCTTTTTTTTATGACATGAAGCTCAGATGCAGACTAGGGACAGTCTGTAAGTTTGGGAGAGATGTGGTGACCAAATCTGGAAACCCTGGACCAGATGCAGAAAATTCAAGATTTTTTAAAAAAAAAAGCTCTATTTGTAGAAACACTTGTAGATAGTCTAACAGGGCCTCCTTCCCATATAAGGAGGGGCTCTCCCCTGCCTTTTGGGAGGGTTATTGGGTGGTACCTTACCAGAGAGTAAAATCATCACTACCATCTTGAAATATATTATCTGTGGGGTCTCATTCCCCTTTATCTGAGACTGAATGCTGGGTATATCCATGATTTCCCCTTGATCATTGAGCCTCCATACTCAAATTCTGATCCTTGATCTTTATCACCAACCAATAGCCTTGCTGGGTGAAGAAGAATTTGGCTGATTGAATTCTTGATTGGGTTATTCTTGTTTGAATCAGTTATTGTTTTGCTTCTAGAGCTTCATCAAACAATTAGCTTTTTCTTGTGCAGACACCCACAGTTATCTGGTACCCTTCAAGCGCTTGATTGGGGAGAGTTGGGCAGGTTCATTGAGAACCTGGAGATTGTTTGGGATTGAGTTGATATTTCCAAAGCTTCTGCTGACAACCAGAGCTATTAGCTTGTGGGCGTTGTCACTTACAATAGCCTTGTCATGTTGAACTCTGAAAAATCCTTGACTTCTTCTATTCAAGTTTTCCCCAACATCATCCTGCTTCAGATAGTGTTGTTTCCCCAGCTACTGACTACTATCATCTTTATCCTCTTACATTTGGTCCCTTGTTTACCAGGTTCTGGACTTTGATCTTGGTTACATTTAAATATTTTTGTAACACTCATGAGGTCAGCCTAAACAGCACCTTTCCCCTCCACAGAACTGCCACGGCCTAGCACTGTTTGGAGTCTTACACTGTGAAAGAGAAAAACTGAAGGAATGTGACCCACCTGGTCATAGGTGCGTTTTGAAGCATTGGAAAATTGATCATCTGCACCAGCACCTCTGCATCCACCAGAAGAAAAAATTGAATCCCCCATAGCCAAAGCTGCAACCTCTGCACAATTGTGGTGACCCCGCAAAGTTCCAACTTTGGCTGCAAGTACCAGCTCTCCATTGGTGTAAACATAATGGACTTTTAAAGAACCAGACAATCTTTCCCCTCATCCTCCTGGGTCAGCACCACCCCTGCGCCAAACTTGCTCAAATCCACAGCCAACTTAATTCCTCCAGAATCATAATCCAGCTCCCGCAGTACAATATTTTTCCCAACAATCTCCTTCAGTTTGTCAAAGGCAACATCACAGTTCAAACCCCAGGCCCATTCCCCTCCCTTACGTGTCAATGCCTGCAAAGGACTAACAACCTCCACAAACCATTTGATGAAAATCCGTACATAGCTACACAATCCCAAGAACTGGAGAATGTGCAAGGCAGTCTTTTGTGTTGGCCAATTGAGGACTTTTTTGCGTTTCTTTTCAGTGATCCGCCTTCCATTGGAAGCCACCACATGTCCTAGAGCCTCCAGCACGGGTACGCAGACTGCTAACTTTTTCCCTGACACCGTAAGCCCCGCTTCTTCAATCTGGAACAAGATCCGCTCCAGCATTTGTGCATACTCCCAGAAAAATTGGCAAATTTCTGGAGTGTCCATAAGCGTTTCCCCTCCGTAATCCGTCTTTGGGCCTTTGATGCCCGCATTGTCAATGAAAATCTGAACCCCCTCCAGAAGATTGTCCTTCAGAATCCTGGTCATCTGTACTTGGTACACAGCGACTGAGTTAGTTGCACCTTGCAGCAGCCGCATCAGTGGCATCCTGCCCAACCTTGTCTCAAAGGCAGTCAGCGGATGCAAACTCCAATTGAGTTTGCACTGATTTTATCCGCCCATCACATCCACCAGCCCATAGCATGCGCGTCCTGCCATGGATTCCAGAAACTTGTCCACGCGCAGAGGTTGTCCTGCGTCTCTGATTTTAAACAAATTGAGCCACTGCAGATCATGAACAATCTGTAATGACTTCCCATCCTGCTTAACCACCAGGAAGATTGGACTTGAGTAACTTAATGTTGACTGCTTGTAAAGACCCATCCCCACACGCTTGTGCACCAGCTCCAAGAAGGGTCCCCAAACTGCCCACAGAATTGGAATTGGCTTGATCTGCCAATTTTTGTGCAGAACCGTTGGAATCACATAAGGGTTTCCGATATTGCCCTTTAACAGTCCCCACTCTTCAGGTCCAAAAGCAAGTACCCTTTCCTGGAGGACGAGTACCAACACCAGCAAATCCCATTCCTCCGCGCTCAACCAGCCTGGTGGTCCAAAGTTAAGGGCTGCAATCCGCTCATGCTTAATCCACTCCAATTGTGTCACCCATCCTAACCCCTTCAGCCAAGATTCCCAAGGGTCCCACAACCAGGGGATTGGTCACAGCGGTCTGTTCAGATCCTGCAGCATTGCTTTGTTCCGGGGATGGATCTTTTGCACAACCGTCTTATACTTCCCAAAATTGCACCACGCCATCCGCACGTTTCCGCTACCCTAGGTCCTAGTCAAAACCAACCCGCGGATTTTGCCTTTGCTCACAAGCATGGCACAATGATAGTGTTTTTTTGAAGTACCTCCCAGAATGCACACTGAGGAAAGGAACTTACTTCCAGCGCTTGTGCATCCCACACTTCCTCCCTTCTCCCCACCTTCTCCTCACTGGTCAACCGCCCACACAAAGCCAGAGCTTTCTCCGTGCGGTAACCTTGGCCAACTAGTCAAAATCAGCCTCTGGACCACCCTTGCAAACCAACTCCGCGCCGGGGTCCTCCTCCTCCTCTCTTTCCAAATCCCGCATCCACTTGCCCAACCCCTGATTGCAGATTGTGGTTTTGAATTGCCTGCCGGACAAATCTTCCACTGTTAACGCTTCCGTCCCCGCCTCTGGATCAAACATCATTCCCGCTTGGAACCCAAACATGAATGGCCATCCTAAAATAGCCTCCCCGCAATCAACCAATAGAAAAGAAACTGGTTTACAGACCCTTGCAACCTCAACCTCTTCCTCCTCCACAACCCCATCCACGCAACACACCCCGCCGTTTAGAGCGCAAAGCGCCATTGTGCATTTCCACCAAACCAATCCCATTTCATCAACCAATCTAGACGGGAGGAGGTTCACCGTAGAACCGCTATCTACCAGCGCCCACACCTTCCTTCCAGAAATCTTCATCAAAATGTAAGCCAGTGGATTTGAAACTGATTTTATCCCCACTAGCTTGCGCTCTGCGTCATCCCAAGCCAAGTTAACTCATTGCACTTTTGGAGGGATCCTATTGCGCCCGCAATCCTTCAGCGCTTGAACCATCTTGTCTACCACAACCAGCAACACCGCTGCCAACTCCTTCAGGTTCAAGGGAATGGTTTTTTCATTCCCCATTACCCTGCGCACAATTTCCACCGCCTTCTTCTTCCCCGCTGGATTCACCGGCCACTCATCCGTTTTGGGAACATGTGTGACCGGCTTAGGAGCTGCCAGCGCTACCCATTCCTTGGCATCCACTTCCATCCTTTCCACCACCGCCAACTCCCCCCTTTCTAACACCCTCACTTTGGCTTCCACACGCAGTGGTTGCCATACCCCAGGGCCAGTGACAATCCCCAGCAAATCTTGAGCAGTTACTGCCAATTCCTGTCCTTGCGCGCGCACTTTCTCCATGACAGTTGGATTCCCAGGTTTGGAGGAGATCCACTTGCCCTTTGGGAACATGAATCCCATTCCCACCAGTAAAACCAATCCTGCCTTGAGGTCCTTTGTCATGTTATTGCACCCCAACCACCAATGTCCCTTGTCCCCGCAGTAATTGCATAACCGCAACTCAGGAGGATTTGACAACGGTAGCTCTCCCCCAAGGTGAGGAGGTGGATTGCACAACCCGGATGTCATTTCACTCAGAAAGATCCATAAATCCTTCATCAATTCCGTCATTTTTCTAACCTCCAGGCTTGTTGTTGGAGGGTTTTCCTGAGTGTGTTCCATTTTTGAGGGGCCCGCAACTGGAGCTTGCGTTGGTGCCACCAGGGTGTTGTAAGCAGACTTCCATGGTCCCATTGGGAACAACCTTGAAATTTCCTCCATCAGTTCCTCCAAGTCCAGCTTGCTTTCCACCGTGCGACAAATGACAAGGATGTCCAGAAAAAGCGCAATACTCCCATCCAACAACCTCTTCACCAACTTGTTGTTGTACAGGTGCCGCTGCACCTGCCAGCGGAGTGGGGGACTGAGTCCTCCCAAAAACGCCCTCTTCATTGCGCCCGTCTGTCCCAATATTACCTTGTTCTTTGCCAGGTAGCAATAGATCCAATTGACAATTGCTACATAATCCCCCAATTCTGCCCACATCTGGACTCTGACATTTGCACTTGCTTCCGCCCCGGCTTGCTTGAAGTTGCTTTCCTGAAACCAAGGTTTGCGCCTTCCCCACCATGCCAAGATTTTGGCCTTCAGTTTTGGCCAATTGAGTTCCTCATACCCTTCCATCTGCTCCAAATCCCAAATATTCTCTTTTTCCATGATGAAGAGGAAAACAAGCCAAGCCTCATCCAAACCCATTGCACCTTCTGCATTGGCAATTCCTTCCTATTGCGCAAGGAATTGCTCAAAATCCTCAGTGTTGAGCCGTATGATAGGATAGTCCCGCGGCCTGATGCAAACTGGCTTGTGGTTGGCGCCATTGTTGGAACGGGGGACACTGTATCCCCCCCCAATGAGGGTTCTTTCCAAGAAGCCGGAGGAGGGGGAGGAGGAAGAGGAGTGGGGGTAACATTAGATGACCCTGAAACGGTCAAAGGGTGGTACTGGGACATTGCTCTTGCTAGTTTCAAGAGACAAGGAACAAAAGATTAAATCCCGGCCAGACCCCCAGATGTGGAATTCAGAAGAGGACTTCTTCTTCAATAGTTCCAAGTTCAGAAGTTATTGATCCCTTGCATCTGTAAACCCTGAGTGAAACTGTTCACCCTTTGACTGAGAGATATAGAATTGAGAGTAAAGCTCCTTCCAAAACCTATGACAACGAATGATCCTCTGTGATCCAATACTCCATGATATCCGGGTTGAAAGTGCGGCTTAAGTAGCCTACCCCTCAACCCTAACCTAAGTAAAACCAGAAACAAGAGAGAATAATTAAATACAACCCCTAAGCACAGAACCCTAGCCTCAATCCTATCCTTCCCATCCCATAATCCACAACCCATATCCCATATCCATCCGTATTACCCGCCTGCCATTAATTCCACCCGGTTTGTCCTTCTCATGACGCAACCTTGCGCCGCGCCAAACTTGGAGCCCCCCACGCATTTCTGTATCTGCCCAACGCATCATTCCAGATATCCAAGATATATCCCCACAATCCAGATCCGCGTCTTGCAACGCGTGATCTGCGCCCAATCCTTCCAATCCAATCCAATCCAATCCATCCCGCATCTCCAGATGCTGAGCCCAATTCAACTGCTGCTGAGCCCACAGCGTGACTTTCTGCGGCAAAGCCGCACCCATTGCGGAGCGCGCTTCCCCTGCTGAGCCTGTTGAAGTAATTGATTCAAAATTGAAATCAGATAAATCAGATCCCCGTTGCAGCTACTCTATATTAGAATAATCCTTCTCCTTACTTCCGTACCTCAAATTTCATCCTGATCTCCCGCTGGCTCTAAAAATTCAGACTCCTACCATTCATTACACCAACCTCTGCTCCCAACATTGGGCTAACCTCAACTCCTCTGGCTTCATCCTATCTCTCTTGCTTTGCTCATCTTCTCAACTCATTTCATTGCTTTCCTAGGCCTTCAACTCTCTCTGATCCTTGATAACCAATTCATCATAAGTCATCCGACCAATCTTGCTGTCCAACCTTGTTGAATCATTCTGAATCAATCAAATCTCCTGTTTAGTAGTGAGATCAAATTTCAATCTGATACTCACCAACCCATTGATTGACTGTTATTTTACTCTCCACCGTTCAATCATCCTTCCAGTATCTCAGTCGCCATCTCTTTTCTTTGTCCTCCTTCTCGTTTTCTCCACTCCGTTGCTTTTCATTTCTGTTTCATACATTGAGGTTTGAACCTATTCATCACAATCCCAAGTAAGATTGTTCTTGCTTTCTTCTCAACGTCTTGTGTTGTCAGATTTCTTATTTCTATCTTCATTCTGCTGGTCTTACTTTGAAATACAGTAATCTCAACACTTCAGATCCCGCCGCAGCTGCTGAGCGCGCAGCGCGCAGCCTATTCCAACTCGCGTCTATTAAAGACCACCACAACGGGAGACAAGGTAAATGAAAAAGGAAAGGTGGGGGAAAGAAGCCTGGCACAAACAACACCTCAACTACACACACTTGCAATAGCAAGAGAGAATACCTGAACGGTCACAGCTCTGTTGTCACAGAGTGTAGAAATGTGAGGAGCCACACTCAATCACGCCGGGAAGGATGGCTCAAATGGTATTGGCTAGAGGAGCTTAGAGGGGTTGCCTGATCTGGGAGGGGATGAGGAATATGTGAAGGATGAAGAACCATATGAGTTATTATAATTGTGCCTTATTCAGGAACAGGATTGACACACTAACTAAGCGACTTTGGAGGAAGAGAGTTATACAGTATGAAATGCCAGCCTCCCCAGCAGATTTTCAGGATTTGGATTCAGGATGAGTTTGAAAAAATTTGAAAAGGGCTCATAACCTGTTGAGGGGTAAAATTCCCAAGAGGTTCTATTTTATCTCCAGGGGTCAGTTTTATATATGTATGTACATCAGGTGCGGCATAATGACATGGTGAGAAAGTATGTGATAAGAGATGATCCTCCCCCAACAGTGCCAACAGGTGTTTTGGATGTTATGGATGGTGTATGGATGATGATGCATAAATGGCGGGTTTGATGTTTGAAATCCACCATTTTCATGAAAACAACCATTTTGAAATACACCAGTTAGGGGGTATGTGTATTTCAGAAATCGGCCGTTCAAAATGGCAGGTTTATAATGGCAGGTTTGCTAACTCTGATACACCCTATTTTGAGAAGAGTTCATTTTGATGGTTTAATGAACTGATGGTGATACAATGTTTACATTTGAAATCCTCAGGCTCAGAATATGAATTTCATATTTCAGAGGAATAGATTGAAAGCAAATTAGCCTCCCTTAATTTGCAATTGTAATCCTTTTCTGAGGAAGAAGATGTGTAGGAAAAGTCAACAAGAAGCTCATCCTTGGTGAGTATTGATTTGATTCATGTGATTTTAATTTCAGCTAAGTAAGGTTTGATTGTATCAACCAAAAATGGAATACCTCAAGAAAATAACTTAGAACTTACATGGGTTTTTGGGTGAGGTTTGGGATACTGTTGGTGATGGTGATTGTGGATTTAGAGTCATTTATAAATAACTTGGGTATGATTAAAATTTATGGTTTGAATTCAAAAGGGAAATAATGGAAAAATTGAGGAAATATAAGGCATGCTATTCTGAGATACTTGGTGGTAGCAAAGAGGTACAAAAGATTGAACAAAGACGTGATTTTGAAAACATCAATGAAAAATAAAATCTTTAAAATGGCTTTCAAAATTGGATATGGGTCAAATAATAGCAGATACTTATGCAAGGCCAATTTTTTTCATTTCACTTGAGTCATTTTGTACTCATAATTCTATGAAAATTTTTGTAAAAGAACCATTGGATGACATCTTCATCTCCTTTTTTAACAATAAAAACTGGTTTCACTTATTGCTTGAGGCAGATATGATTCCCATGCAACCCATTGTATCAAAAACTTTTTCTGTGACTTCAAATAAAGCTTGTAGTTGGGTTGATAATCTCAAAGATGAACTGGATTTTTATTGAAATTTATAGACATAATATCATTCCATCATTTGGGATTTAACTTTTTCATTTGGTTTTGGTCTAACATTAGGGTGTATTAAAGTTAAGAAAACCTCCCATTTTTTAATTGGGGGTTTCAACCCAAATCTTCCATTTCAAACCCCTCATTAAAAATCAAAAAAACCCACTTATTTCAGATCAGATGTTTCAAAGTTAACATGAAATAAGTGTTTTTTTCAAGTAAAGTATGTAAAGGCTCTCACCGGCTCAACAACGTGTCATTCTACATCATCAACCCTGGTTTCATCCTCTGACCTCATTGGAACACTTCATCACTCTCATTGCTTCATCGCTATTTTCATCACTTCATCACTCTCATTGCTTCATCACTATCCTCATCACTTCATCACTCTCATTGCTTCCATTTCTTCATTGCTATCCTCATCACTTCATCACTCTCATCCCTTCATCATTCTAATGCCTTTATGGCTTTAATCACATCCATCCTCTCATTGCTTCATTGCTTCATCACTTCATCCCCCCTTTCATCACATCCTAACTCTCATTGCTTGATCCCTCCATCCCCACTTTCATCACATTGCCTCATCACTTTTTTGCTTCATCCCTTCATCCCTCTTACTCTTTTTAAATAGCCCATTAAAAAAATCCCCCAGCAATTACACTTAACCAAAGCAAACATCCCCCAAAAGCTCAATATCCAACCCCCCCCCCATCAGCTTCCAAAACCTGAAGTCAGCTCAAGAGAGCTGATCACATCATCCTTGTAAACTGGCTCAAAATTCTATCCAACTATGATGCTTGCTTTTGATTGTACAATGAAACACAAGTTGGCCAACCTCCATTCTCTAAATTTAATTATTATCTCCTGATGGCCAATGAAATCAAGAATAAAACAAAATGTAGGCTGGATCTTTCATCCAAACAGATTTGGGAGAAATTCAAGAACTATTGATCCAAGTACAAAAAAGCCCACTCCATTTCAATCACCACTTTCTTTGCCATCACCAACTCAAATAAAGACAAAGGAATCACCTTGGTTGTTGATAAGTTGGACTCAATTTGTCCTTTTTATTTTCATGTGAATGAAATCTTTGGAAAGAAGGAAAAAATCACCCCATTAGCTGTTTTGACGCCCAAAAATATGAATCTGTTGAAGCTAAGGACTTGGCTGTGGATGCTCAGCCTAGCAATGATGATCTCAAAAAAAACCTATGAGTGGGCCTAATTGGATGTGGAGGAGGATATTCCAACACAGCCAGTTCCATTCATGTCTAAATCAGTATTAAAAAATGCTTCCTTGGAGCCCTCACTTCATTCTTGCAATTGCTCTCTTCCTGGGGTGGAAGAACTGAAAAAATTAGCCAATGAGGAGCATATTATTCCTGTATCTCCATTGCCATCAACATCTGCTCAAGTAAGGAACCAAGTTCTTTTCTCTTCTGTCTGGTTAATTCTGACTGATTTAGATTGTAAAAAATTAGTCTCATCCATTGCTGATTGGCCAAAAGCTCAAGCCAATGGGGCCTCCCACATTTCCTTCAAATGAGAGTGAAACTGTTTCCAGAAAAACCTCCTCTGACAATCAAAAGGGAAAGGCCTCCAATTCCATAAACCTCAACCCTAAAAGCCTTCAAAAGTGGAGAAAAACTTCAAGTTTTTCTGGCTTTGAGGATGTCTTGGAGAAGCAAGATTCAAGTAATTTCATTGATGGATTCTCCTTTCTTTCATAATTCAGCTCATTCCTATTCCCCTCTTCCAAAAAACAGTGAAATCACAAATTGAATACAAACACTTCAATTTGAAAAGGAGAAGTGGGATTGTCAACTAGCTATGGATTTTCAAAAGCGGAAGGATGAGATTTTGCCCCATCAACAAAAGTTGGATTCTGAGAGGCAACTGAAACAGGCTGAGCTGCAGTTTCAAAAAGAGGAAAAGGAGAAGGTTTTACAGGAAGAGAAACACAAAAAGGAGAGGGAAAGGCTAGCCACAGAAAAAAAAGATAGGTTATTGGTATCCATGGCATGTATGGGTAGCAGTAGAACTGTGGATTAAATAAAGGAAGTTAATTGATTTCTTGGCTTTTAAATATATTTACATTGATAAAAAATTTAAAAATAAAAACAAAAAAATATTTTTGATTGCAACAACATTTGAGTGTATTATATATCTTTTTTTCCTAAGGTATATTTTGCCACTGGCCAAGTCCTTGCTAGTTTTTTGAGTTTTTTTTGTTAATTTGCATGGACATGGTCATCCTGGTATGAGTGGAAGACTCCACAGCAGGAAAAGTACAGTACTTGTACTTTTTTTCTGCCCAAACCATTTTCACAATAACTTTTTGTTTGAAATCAATTGCAAAACCCAATTTGGGAAGCACAAATTGGCCATTGGATACTTGATCTTAATCCTTGTTTTCAATAATTTTTCCATATGATTTATTGGTTGGAACCATGATTCAAAATGAATAGGAGGATACATCACCTTTGTCAATATGGGGAGAGTTTTAGAAGGAATTCAAATTGAAGGTGATGTGGGGGGCACAGTCAAAAGGAGTGAGTGGGGATTCAAATCCAAATGAAGAGAAAGAGGGGATATTGTTGTCCAGAATTGTTTGATGGTTGGAATCATGTGCCAGTCTGGCTAATTTTTGAAAAATTTGGACTACTATTTGAGAGACCTTGTCAGAGCTAAGGTTCAAAAAAAATAATCTCAAGGGGAGGATTTGATATCATCTTTCTTCAAATATCATCCAAATAGTTCATAAGGGTGCATTAATATTTGAAATCCAATTTCCCACATTTTCCCACCCCAAGATATTGAGGGACCAACAGTGTTGAAAATGTTTTTGGATTGGTGAAGGATTTTTGTGACTGAGTTTATTTCCTTCTGTTCTTGCTTGGAGAGTTTATTCAAAGGGAAAAATTTGATGATTGCAACGATAGCCTCATGATCCAATTGATCTTGAACATATACTTTTCCAGAGCTGAAGAAATGAAACGGTTTGATCTTCTGTTTGGGCTGTTCAAACTCTTCAGGGGTGGATTTTGGAGTTTTCTTAACAATTGAAGGATACAGATCCAAAGGACATAGTTTGCATGAAGACTATACAGCCTTTCTTTTAATTGTTTCCTCAGAAACTTCCAATGCAATTTCAGAATCCCTCATTTGAGCCCTCCTTCTCTGGAAAGCCCTTTTGTTCCTATCTCTCTATATGTTTTCAAACCATCTCCCTCCATCTTTTTCCCTCCCAACATTATACTTTGATCAGGGTGAGGATCAAGATGGAAATCAATTTGTTTTCTAACATTTTGAGTTTGGTGGGAGAAGAATGGGCTGTCAAGAAAACGTGGTCAAAGGAGTGGAATGACGGGTTTCATTGCATGAAATAAAAAAAAAACATTTATTAGTCTGGTATAATAAACATAGATGAACAAGAAACATAGAAAATGAAAAAACATTACCAGTGAATTTTCCTACAAAGATGATAATAATAATAAATGGTCAGTCCCTTTGTTAATCATGAGGCAGGAGGAGGAGGACTGTGGGAAGGGGAGTTGGAATCATTGCTGATTGATTGGCAAGCAAATGTTCAATTGATTGATTGAGTGGCAAACAAACACATGTTTGCTTTCATTTTGGCCATCAATCAATTGGAAAGCAAATTTTTGTTTGCTTGCAGTTTGATTGATCAATCAATTGAACTTTAAGGAATATTTTTTTTTTGTGGTTTGATCAATCAATTGGATGGCAGGAAAAAAATCAATTGTTCATTGTTTTTTTGATTGATTGGACCACAAGCAAACAACCAATTGTTTGCAGTTTGTTCAATCAATAAGAATTCAAGCAAAAATTCAATGAATCAATTGAACCACAAGCAAAAATTCAATTGATAAATTGAACATTTTATTGCTTATTTATCACCAAGGGGGAAAAGGGGGATGAAGGGGAGGAGGAGGAGGAGGGGGGGGGTGCTTACCAGATGTTCCAACCAAGGAAAAGGCAAAAAACAATGATATAAAAGGAGGAGGGGGGGGAGTTCAGCAAAAATCCATTGAGGAGGAGGAGGAGGGGGATCTTACCTGGGGAGCTGAGAAAAGAAAAAGGAATATGGGGACCTGGATAAGGAGGTGGATGACCAGGTGAACTTGGAGGTGGAGGTGGATGGTGAGGTGGTGGTGGTGGATCAGGTGGTTTGGAAAGGAAGACGGAGGAGTGGACTGGTGGTGGTTGAGGTGGTTTGGTGAGGGGGAGGGAGGATTGGACCAGTGTTTTGGTGGGGTGAGGTGGGTGGTTTGGAATTTTTGGTTCTTTTATTTTCCCAAGTCAACCAAGGAAAAAAAAAAAAAAACTGGAGTCAGCCTAGGATTCTTTTTTGAGCAACCAAAACCAAAAAAATTCTGTGATGTGATATTTAACCTATTTAAAAACTGAATGCTACTCATCAAAGTGATCAGGTGTGAGGGGTGGAATATGCTCTATCATGGCCAAAGATGAGGTAGAAAATGAGACCGGGATGTCTTGAGGAGGATCAGGAATATCTTCTTCAAATATTTTGTCCTATTTGTCTTTGATGTTGGCAAGAAGTTTGTAAAGGATTACAAAACTGATAATCCAGTTGATGAGGATCTTCATGTCCTTGGAATTAAGCTTTTTTTGAATCTACCATAATCTGGCCCATCTTCCTTTCAGGATTCCTATAATGTGCACTTGTTATTGGGCAAGATAATAGTTGAAATCAGTTTTGGCTTGATCATTGGATGAAACATTGTGGTATGCTGGAACCACATATTTCCAGCTAGCATAAGCTGAATTTTCCAGAAGTTATTGATTGTGGCCAAATTAGTTATCTGTTTGTTGGGAAATCCACATCCAATTGAAAACAGATGAATGATGAAAATAACCTGGGAGGCCAGAATGGAGGGATATGAACTTCCTCTTATTATCACAAATCAGTTTTAGTTACACAGAGTATCTATGCAAACAGATAAAACATATTTTTTCAGTGTGTTATCAAAGATTTTATCAAAGGCTTTGGGAAAAAAATGAATTGATTGCCTTTTTTTCCAATCAAAATAGTGGTTGCCATCTAGCGTGGGTTTTTGACTCAAGGGGATAGTGGTTCCATCAACAAAACCAATGCAACCATGAAAGCCTTCATTCTGCATTACTTGAGATATCTCCTTGCTTTCTTCTTTTCTTGGCCAACAAAGGAACAAGCAACAGAAAGATAGGATAGCAATAATGACTCTTTTGGTGAATAAGTCAATGGATCCATAACTGACCAAGAATAGATTTTCTGATTGATGAATTGCTGCTCCATTTCCATTTGATCACAATCTACAAAGAGAAAAGGCCAGTTAGGTGGCTGGATTGCATTGAGGATTCCAAGAATTTTTCTGGAAGATTTGGTGGTCTTAAATCATCTCCAAAAGTTTCATGAATGAAGGCAATAAAGTTTGGAAAATTTGCTGGAAGCTTAAGTCTGGGAGAAGATGAAGCTTTTGCCTTTAATGCATAGGTTTTTGGAGATTGTGTCTTTTTGGAACCTGTTTTTTTTTCCAATAGAGAATTCAAAGCTAAAAAAGTTTATTTTGAATTGGATTCTGAATCAGATTCAAATAATAAAAAAATTTCAGTCAGCTTTTTTTTTTTGTTTTCAACTTGCTGCCAGGAAGTTTGATTTTACATGTTGAGAAAGATGGTGATGTGATTTGGGGTGATGAGATGATGATGTGATGTGTTTGATGTGATGGAGATGTGAAGTGATGGAGATGTGAATTGATGGAGATGTGAAGCAATGGAGATATAAAGTAATGGAGATGGGATGTGTGTCATGTGATTGAGATGGGATTGGTATGTATTTTCTGAGGTGGAGGTGTGGATGGCTGTTTTGCATGTGATGGATGGTGGGTGGATGATAATGGCGGGTTTGATGTTTGAAACCCACCACTTTGAAATACACCAGTTAGGGGGTATGTGTATTTCAGAAACCCGCCATTAAAAATGGAGGGTTTGGCCAAAAAAAATGGCAGGTTTCTAATGGCGGGTTTGCTAACTTTGATACACCCTATTAATATAAAGGGTTATCAAATTTTGAAAATCAGCATGTTGAGGGTTTGGAGTTAAAATATTCTGTTGAGTGTTTTAAATGATATTATTTCTGGTAATTCAATTCAACTTGTGTTGAGCTGATCCCGTCATAAGGAGTAGTTTTAATTTTTATGATGGGATCAGCTTAACACAAGTTAAACTTTTTTTTGTGTATGTTTTTACTTTAGAGCTATTCCATTGAGGTGAAATTTCTTTCATCTTTTTTAGGGGTTGATTTATTTAATTTATGAAATGACAAAATGGAATTATCTGAATCAAATTTATTTTTTTTAATTTGATTTAGTTGATTTTTTTTTTTATTCAATTCAATTTCTTTTCTAATAAACAATAAACTAGTTTTATTTTATTTTATTTTATTCATACATCATTATTGTATTTTATTTCATTTCAGGGCTGTATTATATGTATATGTTCCTTTTTATTTTTATTTACCCTTTTTTTTTCTTAGGCACAATTTTTTGATTTTTTTTGAATTTTTAACTGTTAATTTTGATTCATTTGTAGGACCATGAATGTGCATTCATGGCGCTGGAGTTGTGCAATTTTCATTTTTTTTCAACTATTTTTTCAATTTTTTTTTTCAGTTTTTTTTTTTCAATTTATTTGATTTTTTTAAGTTTTTTTTTTTTTGATTTTTTTGATTTTTTATGTTTTTATGTTTAATTTTTAACTATATCTTTATTCATTTTGATTGTAATCATTTCCACTTTTTTTTTCTCACAACCCTGGAGTTGTTAATGGCACGCAACAACTCAAAATGGGTTGTGTGGCCTGGTTCACAACCCTGTGGGTTGCAGGGAGACGCACAAAACTTGAATGGGTTGTAAACCTTGCCACACAACCAATTTTGAGTGGTGTATGGGTTGTTCAGGGTTTTGAATATATCAGGGCCCAAAAAAAATTGATAAAATTTATCAAAATTTTGAAAACTAAAATGAGTGAAACATATGCAAAAAGTACCAAAAAAAATGTTGCATAGATTTCAAAAATCCTCAAACACTCCCCAAAGAACTTTCAAAAATTGTGTGTTTCATGGTGAAAAATTGTTTGAATAGATGCAGTTCCCTACAAAGGATCCCTCCTAGCATTGCTTGATTCAAGGTTGAGGTTATTCAAACCACAGAGCAATGATTCTCTTGGATGTTTTGAAGCCATTACTGTGTTCCAACTCAGCCCCTCCCCCCCCCCCACACACACACCTTACAATAAAAACAAAATAAAAAAAAAAAAACCAATGTTTATCAAATTGTGGATCCCACAATTTTCCCACCCGGTAAAATTTTGTAAAACTTCATTCTAATTGAGAAAAATATTTTACAAAGAAGAAAAAAAAAATAACCTGTTTAACTCTTTCATGCCTGTTTAAAGGTTGAGAAACATTTGAAAGGTTTTATTAAAATATGAACATATTTTTTCCACTAAATTACCACCTTGTCTTTTTGTTTTACCCTTTTTTTTCTCTTTTTCTATCTTCTTTTTTCTCTTTTTTTCTCTTCTCTCTCTCTTTACTCTCCCTTTTTTTTCTTTTATTTTTTCTTTTCTTTTTCTTTTTCTTCTTTTTATTCTTTTCTTCTTTTTCTTCTTTTTCTTTCTTTTTCTTTCTTTTTTTCTTTTTTTCTTTTTCTTTTTTTTCTTTTCTTTTCTTTTCTTTTCTTTTCTTTTCTTTTCTTTTCTTTTCTTTTCTTTTCTTTTCTTTTCTTTTCTTTTCTTTTCTTTTCTTTTCTTTTCTTTTCTTTTCTTTTCTTTTCTTTTCTTTTCTTGCCTTTTCTTGCCTTTTTTTTTCTTTTTCTTCACTTTTCTTCATTTTTTTCCATTTTTTCCATTGATTCTTTTGATTTTTTTCATTTTTTTGATTTTTTTGTTTGTTTTAATTTTTTTAATTTTATCATTGTTTTAATTGTTTTTTTTTCATTTTTTTCTTTGTTTTCATTTTTTCATTTTTTTCATTTTTTTCTTTGTTTTCATTTTTTCATTTTTTTCATTTTTTTTCATTTTTCATTTTTTTCATTTTATTTCATTTTTTTCATTTTCTTCATTTTCTTCATTTTTTTCATTTTCTTCATTTTTTTTTAATTTTCTTTCCATTTTTTTCATTTTTTTCATTTTTTCCTTTGTTTTCATTTTTTTCATTTTTTTCATTTTTTTTTAATTTTTTCCTTTTTTTCTTCTTTTTCTTTCTTTTTCTCTCTTTAACTTTTTTTTTTCTTTTTTTTTTTCTTTCCTTTTCTTTCTTCTATGTTTCCTATTTTTCTTTCCCTTTTTTCCTTTTTTTCCTTTTCTTTTTTCCATCTTTTCTACCATTCTTTTATTCTTTTTCTTTTATTTCCTTTCTTTTATTCCTTTTATTTTTATTTTTATTTTCTTTTTTTTTTCAAAAAAAAAAAATGATGGATGCACTAATTCCAAAGGGATTAATTTGTTCAGGGCCCTCTAAGACTCAGTATTCTTTTCAAAATACCTTTGGGATTTGAATTTTTCATATACATAAAACAGAAAGGAAACCTCCTTGTTCTTATGCTCAATCTCACCTCAGGTAATTTTCTTGTGTCACATCATGAGTCTAACATCCTCCCTTTTTCAAAAAATGTACAAAAATTCAGTCCAGATGGATAATTACCCAGGTCTCATGTAATTTAGACCCTGATTATCATCAATTATAATGATCACCAAAATGTCTTTGTCCAAGTCAAACCTTTCCTTTTATTATATTCTGAAATCTGTTCCAGAATGGATCTTTTATGAGTACTTATTAAAAATCCCCTTATTTTTTATCTTTATTGGGGAACCAGATAACATTTAGATTAAGAAGATTGATATATCCCTGGATATATTCATTGAGGTTTTTGTGGTATTCACATAACCCTTTGAAAAGCCTTGGAGAAATTCTTGTACAGTTTAATCTTTGGAATAAGTGGAATCCAGTATATTTTGATTTCATATCTGCTTGAATTGAAATCAAAAATTGAACAAGTTGAAACAAAAACAAAAGATGAAGCATCACATTTGGGCACTGTCAATTACTTTGATCTTTTCAATCAAAACCAACGGTAGCATATTATTGTTTTTTTTTTAAAAAAAAAGTCAAATAATCAAATCCTTAGTATTATTCTGAAAGCGGGAAAATTTTTATAAATTTAAGAGTTACTTGAAAGAAAGTTCAGGGAGTTGGAAGAAGAATATTGGTAAATATAACAAATTGATTGGCTGATTTGAATTTTTATCTGGATCATCAAGTCTCTCATGATATAGCTCTGATGAGATAAAAGTCTTTCTCAAATTAAGTCATTCGATCCGCATTGGAATCATTCATAATTGTTACATGAACGACCCATCCACACCAAACTTGATTTTGTTTTGGTGATCGATTCCTTATTTTTTGTTATCCTTTGGTTGGTGGCTGAGTGAAAGTGTAGATGTATATCCTCTTTTTTTATTTATCTTTTACACTCCAAATTTGTTCGTCCGATACTTTGCTTAATCTCTCCTGACAAGCTCTTCTGTTTTTCGAAAACTGCAAGTCCAAGCACTTTGAAAAATTTAAAGAAGAACGAAAAGAAAATGAAATGAAGTCAATGATTAGTTTCCCAGTCTTCCCACCATCCAATTCTACCTCTTGGCCAGGTGAAATGACCAAGGTTTCTTCCTGTCAGCAGGCAATTTAGCCACTTCTCAAGATCAGTCAATAATAGGGAGATGGATGACTCTATCGTCGTCAGAGCATCGGGCATGTCATTCGATCGTGCCTCTGCTTTTTTTTCCCCTTTCTTTTTAGATTTAGCTTCGGTGGTGTTTGGAAATTTGTGTTGACCACGAGTGGTCCATTCCCGAGTCGGAACCTAGGATACTTCAAATTACCAGCCCAGCTTGATCAAGTCGATCGCTGGTGGCTGCAGTCGAGAGTGGAGATACATGACGCACATGCTTCTCAATTCATCTGACGGCAGCAGGGGTGATGACGTGACGCAAGCAGGTGGCTGTTAGTGCGTCATGGACCTTTCTTTCTTTCTTTCTTTCTTTTTTTTGTAAGTGTCATTTCGCCCCTGGCATTGCACCTCATGAACATTCAATCAACATTTTTCCCGCCTCCGCAGTCTGTAGGGAGAAGAGAAAACAACCTTAATGGTTTCCTGTTGTAGAGCATTGTATATATCTGCCCAAACTGCGGCATATGCTCACTGATAAAGATGATGTCATAGGCTGGGCCACGCACCCATGGACTCAGCGGTATGGGCATGCTAGCCACTTACTTATATGCATACATCCAGATGATGTGTATGTGTTAATACATATTTAAGTACATATTGACACTAGGGAGTTAGGAAGCCGATGAATACATCATTATTTTGGATCGATAACCGTCGACGGTAAGTTCCAAATTGCGAGTTAAATATCGTATTTATGTATTTGTACATATTCGACACTGCTAAACAGCTTAATCGATAGTTATCGTCTGATTCATGAGCCTGAATCAGCCTTGGGCTGACCCAGGGCTGAGTCATCAACTCCCAACCGATCACCGTTGCCATCCATCCTCAACCAGGTCAACCTCGAGCTGACTAACCAGGATCGCACAGCATCGATCCGATTCCAAGCCATGACTCAAGCCAGGAAGACGATTCTGAGTAAGCCGCCATCGTTCGCTGGATGACCCTCATCGTCTTCAAGCAACCCATCTCCGGCTGACTCCTGCCCCCCTCTTCTCCCCACCATCGTCTGTCTGTCTCGACCATGCACGGAATCCTGATGAAGTCGTTGAGTCACCTTAACTCGTTCAGCCTCGAGGGTGGATCGAGATCCTCATGACTGATGTTGGGTTTTTTGTTTTTGTTTTTTGTTTTATTCTTTCTTTCTTTCTTTCTTCTTGATATCGATTTGTGGGTATGATATATATCAAAAATTAGACCGGCGGAGCAGGTTACATCGGTAGTCATGTGGTCTTGTGCTGCTTGTTGACGAGGAAGTACAGAGTGCTGACGATCGACAAGTCAGTGCTCATCATCTGTTATTCTGAAACCCCATACCCTCGAGCCATCTCGATTAATCCATGGGATGCCCGGCTGATCACGCATCCATCCTGTCTGCCCGCCCGCCACCATCGCCGACAGTTTTCATAATTCGTTCCCGCCGGCGATCGAACGTGTCTCTCGTATTGCCCTCGAGGAATTGCCCAAGGATGCAACGGAGGATGATAAACTTCATACGAACGTGACACTCTACAGAGGTGATATCACCAACAAGTCTGACCTCGAACACATCTTCAAACAGGAGGATGTCTGGGGTGTCATTCACATTGCTGCCCACAAGGCCGTGGGGGAGAGCGGAGAGAGACCCATCCAGTACTACGAAAACAACATCACGGCTACCATCAATCTGCTAGACGTAGGCCCATAGTTCTGACGTGTGCCTCCTCATCAGTGCTGGCTGCCCTTTGTTGCATGACGAGAAATGGTTGATGGTGGTCATGACCGATTTGACTTCCAGGTCATGAACCGACACGGATGCCACCATCTGGTTTATTCATCATCTGCCACGGTCTACGGCGCCCCAACGTTGATTCCCATCCCCGAAACCACCCCCCTGGCACCAGAATCGGTGTACGGAAGGACGAAGATGATGTCGGAATGGATCATCAAGGACGTCTGTGACTCTCAACCGACAAAGTGGAAAGCAATCTCGTTGAGGTACTTCAACCCGGCTGGTGCCCACCCCTCCGGGCTAATCGGCGAAGACCCAGTCGGGAAACCTGGGAATTTGTTGCCCCTTCTCGCCCAGATGGCCGTCGGTAAAATCCCCCATGACTTGAAGGTCAACGGTAATGATTATCCCACTCGGGATGGTTGCTGTATTCGTGATTATATACATGGTCTGTTGTATCTCAAGCTTCACCCCTGCTAAGGCTGATGCTTATCCCACACCTTTCTAATTAGTCATGGACCTCGCTGGCGGTCACATCAACGCGTTGGAAGGCCTAACAAAAGAATCCACTTGGAGTACACCTTGTGCTGGTTTCAAATCCAGCTTTGGAACCAGTGGTGGGAAGTACAAAGCCTACAATCTCGGAAAAGGCAGGGGGCAGAGCGTTTTGGAGAGTAAGCCCAGAAAGTTGAAGATCCCTGCTGTCTATGAGAGTTGTTTCTTTCATAGACAGGTTCGAATCGTGGTTGGCTTACCTTTCGCATTTACAGTGATTGAGGCGATGAGAAAGGCCACCGGGTTCAACTTCCAGTATGAAATCATAGGGCGGAGATCGGGAGATGTTCCAGACCTGACCGCAGATCCTGCCTTGGCCAGAAAGGAACTTGGATTTAACGCGCCTGTGGGTCATTCTTTTGTGAACCTTACCATATCCTTGGCCCTACTGTATCAGTCGTAATTGAATTTCATTCTGAACTCGCCTTCGGGTTCGATGTTTATCCCTAACTTGACATCCAGAGGGAGTTAGATGAAATGTGTCGTGATCTATGGAATTGGCAAAGTAAAAATCCCAAAGGTTTGCCAGATTCTTCCCATGCCCTAATTTCTGGATGAACTAAGTAGATTCATTCTTGTCTCCCTCGATCGTTGATAGGTTATGCCTGAAACATTAGAAAATGAAAATGGGACCGGCCATCCTGGTAATTGCTGGCAAATTTTGCTTTGGCAACCAGTCTTTAGCGGTCCCCCAATCTTTTTTTTTTCAAAGAAAAAGGCTTACTTATACAAGCAGGCACAAGCCTTCATTCGGTTTTTCATCATGTAATGTTGACGCCTTATATCTAAAATTCAATAGTTCAACGTACTCTTTAGAACTGAAATTTGATCTATCAAGTTATGATTCTCAAGCACTGATCCTTGCCACAAGTGAACGTAGGAAGGCTGGAGCAGAAAGGATTCTGGGTTGCTTATAGAGCTCAAGCAAGTGAGTTGCTGAAAAACTTGTGAAGTGGGTGAGTAGTTAATATAACCATCAAGTGAACAGAAATGAATGCAGCAATTGTTCTTATTTTCCTTCAAGACCACTTTCAGTTTCAATTTTTTTTTGAAGGGTTCTGTGAAGATTTTGAGCAATAATAATCACTATTGTATGATGTTAGGAAATCACCCAAGCTCAAACCAACAAGAAATGGGACATTTATATTGCCACTAAATCCAGAAGTGACTTGTTTTTGTCATTGGAACAAAACCCAATCTTACCATCATCATACTTGAGGGAGTTCATGATGCTTAGTTGAAAAATCAAGTACTTAGAAGAGTTCCAAAAAAGAAAAAGATCATCATTTCAAAGGGCTGTGTCTATTCCAAGAGTTGTGGCTGGCTGTTGGGTTTTCTATAGCTGAAACCATGTGGGATATAGTTTTTGATGTTAAGAGTGTGAAATTGGGCTAGTTTCTAGATCTCAAACCAAAACAAGGAGCAAAAAAACCAAGTAGAAGATTCCTTGATTACGTGCTATATCTGAAACCAAGGGAAATAAAACAAATCAATTCAAAGGAACCTTATCTACAGTGAATGGACAAAAGTCTTGGGACTGTTTTTTGAAGCAGGCAAACCTAGGTATTTCAAAAAATGATTCAGATGAAGCCTGGGAAGCATGTTGGTCTGTGTTCACAAGTCCACCAGTGATCTCCCTCTCCATTCAATGATGGTCATCAACTCCATCATCTCAGTTTATCAAGTACCATCCAATTTTCAATGATCAATAAAAAAAAAACAAAGTTTTAATGGCAAGTGATTTGATTAAAAATTGATGTACTGATTTTCAAGATTGAGGTTTCCAGAATTTTAAATTTAATTTTCAATTTTTTTTTGGGGGGGGGGATTAATTTGGTCATGGGTGTAAAGCTTTAAATCATGGACTTCTACATCTGCGCAATGTAACTCCCACACAGACAAAAACTTTATTTCAGGGAGATTTCAAGAATTTTTTTTTCTTTTTTTTTTTTTTTTTAAAAAAAAACACTTTTTTGATGCCAAAGCCCTGTAGCTAGGTGTCTCAAACCTACAAAAAGAATCTTTGGTAATTTTGCAAGCATTAGAACACTTGGCAAAAAAAATTCCTTCAAAATTTCAAACCAAAGTAAAAAAAAAAGATACTTCTCATTCAATTTTTGGATCCTTTTCTTTGGCTTTTTAATTGAATTTTTTTGTTGACTGAAGATCTCAGAAAGTTAAACAAAAAATCAAAGAGTTTTTTAATTTTTTCTGTGGATTTTTTTTTGGTGTACTCTTGCACCTTGAAACATTAATTCAAAAACTTCAAACAATTCAAATTTCTCATTGCACTTCTGGATCTTTTTATTTGCCTCTTTAATTAATTGTTTTTTCTTGGTTAATTAAGCTCTTAGAAGTTTAATAAAATAATAAAAGAGATGTATAATATTTCTTTGGTATTTTTTTAGATGAATTATTGGCCTGCAAAAATTGAATCCAACCTAAAAACCTTTCAAAATAACACATCCATTTCAATGTTTTCTTTTTTAACATTTGGCATCAAAAATTCCCTCAATCTCCTTCAAAGAGATTTAGAATTCCATCCAAAGATGCAACCAAAAATTAATCCTGACTTCTCTTCATTTGTTTCCCCCCTAAAATCATATATCACAATGAGAATAATTAAAAAGGAAAGGGGTGGCCCCCATTTTTCATCCTGCTTTTTGTCATATTTTAATACATAAAAAGAACAGTTATTGTTACAAATATTAAATATTATTTGACCTTGAGTTTTTTTATTTTTCTGCTGGATTTTTTTTTTGGAGGGAAAAAAACCTCATTACAAAGCTATGAATTTTTCTTAATCATTGTTTTCCAAGATTTGAAATCCTCGGTCACAAAACTTTTTTCATAGTGAATCTATTTAGGGAGCTGGCCATAGATCAGAATTGAACCTGAAGGAGACCATATTTTTGAAATATTCTAAAAGAATGAAGCAACTAGGAGAAGATTTGGAATTTGGAGTAGGAGGGAAATTCAGATGAAGATAAGTGCAAGGCATGAAAGAAGAAAAAAGAAACACTGTAAACTTATATGTTGCAGCAAGAAGAAAACCATGGCATCAAAATTTCATCCAAAGATTTATGGAAGATGGGCCATAAAGGTGGTTCAGTTGCATTTGTGCTTCTTGCAAATTTTCAACTCAGATTTCATGCAGCAGACTTGGGTACCTGAAAATTAGTCTTGAATCCAGCTCTCTCACCATTTCTTTCTTTAATTCAATCCAGTCTTCTGAGTTACTCCACATACAAATTTCTAATTCTCTAAATCCACATTTTCCATCCCCTATGACATTTTGAACATGTAATATGAGTGGAATTTCTGTTTTGGGGGAAATAAAGTATTTTGTGCCATAATTCAAAGCAAAAATCAGGATTATTTTTAAAATAAAATATTTTCTAAAGATACCATCCCTTTTTCAATTGAGACTTGGCCAAAAATACCAGAAAAATAATTAAATAATGCGCAGGAAACCTAGAAGAAAAATCCAAAAAAAATCAGAAAAAGTGAAAAAATGAGAAACTAGGAAATGTACTCACTTTCTCACTTATTGATGTTGCTGTTTGTAAATTCCTTCCAGGAGGATGGTAAGGAGCATCATCATCATCATGATTTTTGTTCCTTTTTCTCTTGATCCTTGTACCAGGATTGTATTCAGGAGAGGCAATCCACTTATTGAAAATTGTTTGAGACTGTTGAGAACAGTTTGAATGAAAAAAAATAATGAAAAATAATATCAAAATAAAAAATAAAAAATAAAAAAATAAAGGAAAATCTGACTGTCTTGATGAAATCCAAATTTGGCAGATATTCAACTTCTGAATCTTACTCCACATCCATATCTAGACTCTCTTCATCTTCTGAATATTCCTCTCCATTCATAAAATCATCCTTTGTTAAGAATCATTAAAAAAACCATTCCATATTTAGAAAAAAAAAGTATATATAAAAATCAACCTCTTCCTCTGATTCCTCCTTTTTCTTTCCAATCTACTTTTTTCTTTGGGCTCTCCGATTTCTTAAACCCTGAATAAATACATAAAAAAGTATTAATTATGAAAGTTGATAATTTATTTTTTATTTTCAAAAAATGGTTCCTGACCTTTGAATTTGCTGTGAATTTCTTCTTTTGCCTTCCTCTCCTTGTGGGTTTTTCTAAATATTCAAAACCAGATGGATCTCTTTTACTTTAGGACTGATAGATCTTCTTGAATTTATTTGCTACTCCTTTTGGTCTTCATCTTACTTTTTATCTTTGATTTAAATTGGAATCTTGAATTAGGACCAGTTTAAAATTTTTTTCACCGTATATCTCCTTGGTTTCACCCAGATGATGTTGCTGTTTTCCAGGTGGAAACTTGGGGAATCCTTCAAATATTTCAGTGATAAATTTTTGTTCATCCATGGCTTTCAATCAAACCTTGATGGTTGGTAATTATTCAGTTGAATAAGGTTTCAGAGTTAACTGGAGAAATCAAAATAGAAATAAACAATGAAGTTGTTCACTTGGGCTTGAATGAAGATAAGAGTAAAAAATTTATTGAGAAGGTGAGTTTGAAATGAAAATTAGGATGAGAATCTTCAAAATGGAAGATTTCACCCTTTCTGATAGCTTTTTTCACTTTATGAAGACATGGTATACAAAAAATAAAATATTTTCATGGAAAAGTGGCTGATTCTTCCAGAGAGATGATTTACACAGCAATTAGATGCTTGAAATATTTCTGATAGGCTTAAATAGATCTCTCATGGATTTGAATGGTGATGAAATTGTAATTTTTTGAAATAAATTAAAAAAAGAGCCAGTTGATGAATTAATGAAACATTTAATGTAAAGATTGAGGCCTCCAATTCTTCAAGTAATTTTATTGAAAAAGTAAAAGTGTTTGTTGGTCAAAAAGGTGAAAGATTGTTTTTTTTTTTGGAGCCAGTACTCAAGCAGATATTCTGATGTAGGGAGATTCCAGAAAAGAGAAATTTTGGTGAAGTTTTCATGATAGATTGATTAAGATTTGGAATGGACCAGCTGATTCCATTTTTTCTGGAAAAGCTTCCATTCATATTCAGATTTGAAGTGCTTCCTGAAATTGTTTTGAATATTTCTGAAAATATGCCAGAGACAAAGAAGACAATGAAAAGAAGGGAAAACCTTTTGAATGGAACTAATTAATGCTTGTTATTTGTTTTTCAAAATAAAACTGGGTTGTCAATTCTTTAAAATTAAATGATTTGAGTGAGGGCCCATTCATATTTATCTTTTTTCTCTTGAGATAACAAACAAAAACCAACTGAGAAAGTTCTTGAAAATTTTTTCATCACAACAATATGAAGAATGAGCATTCCACAATTTTTTTTTTAGATGTGAAGTCCATCATTAGAAGATTAGGGAAAAATTTGAGAATTTCAATGAAATCAGGGTGTAAATTAAATAAAGAAGTGATTTTTACATCCATATTTTTTAAATTTGTAGAAAATAGAGGAATTGCAGAGTTCCAGAATGAGGGCTTCAATGGGATATTTTTCATCAAGATATGTTTTTTGAATTTTGTGTCTTTTATTTTAAGTATTATTGAGATTGGTAAGGAAAGGAGATGAGGAGATTTTTGAAAGAGAATTCAAAGTTTTTATGGGGGGAACCAAAGCTTTTGTTAAATTTAAAACAGTTTCCTTTAGCTTCCCTTGAAGTCTTCTGTGAAAAAGATGAGTTGCAGCATCATTTTAAGGTGGATTTTTGTGATCTGGAAAGATAACCTTAAGCTTCTAGAGACCCTTGTTTTGGTAAAAATTGCAAAATAATCTGAAATGACAATTTTTTCTTGATTTTTCCAACCTCTTGGTATCTTTGCTGGGTTTGCATTGCCCAGATTTATCCCATTGAAACATGTAGGTATCTTTCTTGCAATTGGATACTCTGGAAGATATGGCATATCCATGAGAACATTCAGGTGATTGGGTTGAATTAAGAAAATCCTCCTTTTGATTATATGATAGTTCAGGAGGAGTGGCAAGAGGGAATAAGGAATTTGAGTATATGAGAAAGGAGAAGGAGGAGTTGAATCACTAGTTTGATTAGATGAGTTAGTGGAGGATGGGCATGGTGAAACAGTTTGGAAGAGTGGGTGGATATTTTATTGAGACAGTGTCAAAAGAGTTTTTTTTTAAAAAAAAATGAAGTAAAGATAGGAGTTGATATTTGAGAAATTTATTGAGAAAAAATTGATTTCAGAATGGTATTCAGAGAATTGATATATGATGGAAATAATTTTATTTGTTTATCTATTGAGGTGTATTCATTAGATGAAGCTTTGAGGTGAAAATTCAATAATGTTCCAAAAATTATGTTGAGGATATAAATAAAATAATTTGTGATGAAAGATTTGAATTGAGGAGGTTTGATTTTTTAGGTTTGGAGTTTTGAGTTGTTTTTATTGAGGATTGGTGGTGGATGATGAGTGGTGTGTTGTGTGGTGAGTGTGTGGTGTGATGATGAGTGGTGTGGTGTGGTGATGAGTGGAGAGGTGTGGTGTGGAGTGGAGTGGAGTGGTTTGGTTGAGAGTGGAGTGGAAAGGCATCTTGTGTGGTGTGGTGTGGTTTGGTTTGGTGTGGTTTGGTTTGGTTTGGTGTGGTTTGGTGTGGTGTGGTGTGGTGTGGTGTGGTGTGGTGTGGTGTGGTGTGGTGTGGTGTGATGTGGTGTGGTGTGGTGTGATGTGGTGTGGTGTGGTGTGGTGTGGTGTGGTGTGGTGTGGTGTGGTGTGGTGTGGTGTGGTGTGGTGTGGTGTGGTGTGGTGTGGTGTGGTGTGGTGTGGTGTGGTGTGGTGTGGTGTGGTGTGGTGTGGTGTGGTGTGGTGTGGTGTGGTGTGGTGTGGTGTGGTGTGATGTGGTGTGGTGTGGTGTGGTATGGTGTGCGGGCGTGGTGGGGGGTGATGGGTGGCTGGAAGATGTGATGGTGGTGGTTTATAAGACGATTGCAGCACTCCAAGATGGGTGGAGGTCCCATGAAAAAGTTCAAATCCATACTGAATCAAGTTTCAAATTATGTTATCTTCAATCAATAAAACAATTCAATAAGAAATTCAAAGAAAAGGATCCAAAAATGGAACAAGAAATATGTTTTTTTTTTGATTTTTTTTGATTTTTTTAATGAATGTTTCAAATTCCTCTAATGGTTGCAAAATTACCAAAGATTTTTTGGAGGATTTGGGGCACCCAGCTACAGGTCTGCAGAGTCAAAATAAAAAAAAAGTTATTGAAAACTCTTTGAAATAAAGCATCTGCTATGTGGGAGTTATGTTGCACAGACATAGAACCCCTTTCATTTAAATTTTTGTTCCCATGAGAAAATTGATATATTTAGGGTAATGTTAAATTCACGGCTCTTTAAGCCGTTTACACAGCTCAATGGGCCGTGTGGAACACTACACAACTCAAATGAGCCATGTGGCATGCTACACGGCTCAAATGGGCTGTGTGGCATGCGACACATCCCAACTGAGTCGTACGGCACGCTAAACAACTAAAATCAAGTTGTGTAGCCTCCACTAAATCATAAATAATGAATAATAAATTATAAATAATAAATAATAAATAATAAATTATATATAATAAATAATAAATAATCTTTTCCATTGCTACCAAACTACTATAATCTTTATCCTTTACTACTTGATTCCTCATTTACCAGGTTCTGGAACTTGATCTTGGTTACATTTAAATATTTTTGTAACAATCAGGAGGGCAGCCTAAACAGCACCTTTCCCCTCCACAGAACTGCCACGGCCTAGCACCGTTTGGAGTCTTACAGCGCTTCAATACTGGGCCAATTGCATCCAGATTAATCAAGGCGCAAGGGACCCATGGGTCAAGGAATTATTTGGACAAAATGCGGCTCCTCCCCCTCCACCAAACCCTCAGCCTGCCCCTGCTCAGGCTTTGGATTCCGCATTGAGGTACTCTTGGGACTTGGAGGAGAGGGCCTCAACCCCCCCGGTTGCGCCTCTGAATCTGCCATTGCCAGTTTTCATCTCATTGTTGCCTCTACCTGGACCAAGCCCGGTCTTCCGCACCGTATCCTCCTCTGCGGAGCCCTCCTGAGATTCCAGAGATCCCAATTGTGATGGCCCTCCCAGCGGCCAGCTTTGAGAATTTTTCCAACAAGTTGACATCAATTTTATGGGATTTCCTCACGGCCCCCGGCACACAATCTTTGGAATCCAAATGCTAGCTCTTGGTGTTGTTTTGGGCCTTCTGGAGTCATTGCGGCCACAATTGGAGGAGATTATGAAGATGGTTTAGGCACATTGCCCCCTCCCTTCCCTTTTCTCTACTATTTCATTCTCTCCACTTTGTATCTGCGCCCTTCCTTAAATTATGAGAAATACACATTTTGCACACGCATTCCTTCCTAGGTTGAGTAATCCCGTGAGAGAAAACCCATGCCTTAAGTGAGTGAGATAAAAAAAAGGTCTGAGTCCTGATTTGCTTTGTGCGCCTTGAGTCCACCGCACCTTTGTAAGTCACCAAAAGTTCCAACTAGGTAACTGGACCACCCCAGACAAATTGCCACGCAGTTCCCCATACCCCTACTACAAAACAAAGAAAACACCAAGCCTCCAGCGCGCACACACAAACACCAAAGAGAAAGAGACAATAGGGAAATGAACATTCTGGGGTGCCTAGTTGTCCCGCCTGTGAACTGGCTAGAGTGCCCCCTTACAAAGGCAAGCTTGTCGTGCGCGCACTCCAACCATATCTGCCCATGCCTATTACACTCATCCATAGAGAAAGAAAAATATAAAAAGAAACAGACCCAGAGAAAGAAACAGATAGAAAGAAACAGACCCAGAGAAAAAAAAAGAAGGTTTTTTTTTTGCATTGCCCCTTGTCCTGCTTCCCGTTTGTGGGGCTTTTTCTTGCGTTCAGGGACACAGAATTGCGCTGCTACTGTTTTCCTGCAACAATTATAAACCAAAGACCAAATACAATCCAAGAAGTCAGGAAAAAAAATCTGGGGTATCTAGTTATTCTGGCTGTGAACCGGCTAGAGCACCCCCTCACCAAATCAAGCTATTCCATTACTAGCATACCCTCCCAGTGGTTTGAAGCCTCCTACTCCTTGCAGAGGCATGTTGTGCGTGGACCCTTTGTCAACAAAGAGTCTGGACCATTGATCAGCACTGAAGCCGCACTCTTGTCCCCAGAGCCCGTGTTGACCCTGCCCTCTTGTCAAATGAGGTGGATCCAAATGCAAGGCCCCAGCCTTCCCTTTAAGGGGAATCCCATCCAATTCTTCAAGCTGGTAGCTTCTGCCCATCAAATTAGAGGCAAAGAAATAAGGACCGTTCCATTGGTTAACAAAAATACCCCCCCACTGCGAATCCAGACTACAATTGTACAATAGCACCAAGTCCCCCTTCCGCAGCAGATAGCAGAGGAAATGGGAACAGCGCTTGTCCCAGTAGCAGACTGACACCATCTGGGCCTTCCTCAACCAGTCTGCGGCCTTTGCCAAGGTTTCCTTGTTCCTAAGGAGTTGTTCAGCACGCGCCTCAACAAGATCTGCTGAGGTCTTGAACTTCCACCAGTCAAAGCCCAAGAAAGTTTCCAGCTCAATGTCAACCAGGAGCACAGGCCCCTGTCCAAAGAGCAAATTGTAGGGCAAGTAACCTGTAGACTACTTCACTGAGATCCAATCCGCAAAGAGAACCACTGGAAGCATTTCCTGCCACCTTTTCCCACCCTCCCTGCACATTCTTCCCAAGGCATCCTTGACGGGTTGATGCCCCTGCTCAATAATCCCCATGCCCTCAGGGTAGCACTCTGTTATATGACCAAACTTTGCCCCGCAACTCTGAAACAACACCATAAAGCAACCCCAAAACTCCGCGCCCCTGTCTACTGTGACCAGCCAAAGCAATCTTTAATGCGCAAAAAAATCTTCCTCCAAGAACTGAGTGACCTTTTCTGCCAACAATTTCACCAGGGGGCGTGCCTCAACCCAACCCAAAAGGTTGTCCCACGCGACAAGTAGATACACAAACTTCCCCGCCTTAATGTACACCACATCAAGGGAAACCTGTCCAAACAGCGCTTCCTCTCCTGTGGGGTGACCAACCTCAAGATCCGCCACTGACAGGATTTTCATGATTTCACCCACTTCTGTATCATGCGCACAACCCCCAGCAACCAGAGCTGGGCCTTCACCCTCCTCTGCATCTCAACTTTTCCCTGGTGACCAAGGTTGTCATGCAAACACCTAAGGATCACTTCTTGGTCCATCCTAGATGTTGCAACCACAAGAGACATAAGAGCACTCCACTGCCACAATTGACCCTCCTGAAGGTAGAAGCTCACTGAATGCCTCTTCAACCATCAAACAACCGCATCCGCCATGCCCTTGGGGAACCCAAGATTCTTAAAATAAGAGCACAAGACCACATAACACCCCAACTGACGCAATGGAAGACAAACCTCCACCTCTATTACCCCTACTTAGAAAATGCGGGATTCCAAGTCAGGGGGCTCTTCTCCTCCCGGGGATACTGCAACAGCGCTTCTGGTATTGTGAAAGCCTTCCCTGGCACATGCACCACACTAAAGGAGAATAGCTGAAGGAACGCCACCCATCCGGTCATGGGTGTGTTTGGCAACGTTGGCAAGTTGATCATCTTTGCTAAGGCTTCCATGTCCACCAAGAGCTCAAAATAAATGCAGCACAGAAGGTGCTGAAACCTTTGCACAACTTTGGTAACCCTGCACAACATTAACTTTGGCTGCAAATAACAAGTCTCCGTTTCAGTAAAGGTGACCAACTTGTAGAGCAGTGGCCAATCTTTCCCATCCTCCTCCTGCACCAAATTCACTAGATTTGACTGCCATGCGTATCACCCTGGTGTTGTAATCAAGATCCCAGAGGACAATGTTGTGCCCCACAATCTCCTTGAGCTTTGAAAACGCATTTTCACACCCAGAAGTTCATTCCCACTTTGCACCCTTTGGTTTCAACGCCCGCAGGGGGCTTGCCACCTCTGCAAATAATTTGATGAACATGCCAACATAGCTACACAACCCCAGAAACTGGAGAATTTGCAACCCTGTCTGCGGAGTTGGCAACTCAAGAACCTTGTTCCACTTCCTCTCCCCAATATGCCTGCCGTCAAACACCACCACATGTTAGAATTAATACTCTTAATGCTCATTGCGCTCCGTTATTTCATTTGACTCTCAGAATGTTATCAATACAGTTATCAGAACATATGTCCTTATACTATCAAGAGCACACAACTGTATTGGTGTGTGTTGTTATTTCTTTATTTCTACTTGATTTGTGTACTGAGTGTGCTTTCTCTTTTTCTTTATATCTTTTTATTCTCTTCTTATACTTAAATTGTACTCTGCGGCTACCCAGACTCTATATAATCAATCCGGCGCAGACACTCTTATCATCAAGACATGTAGGCTAAACTTGTCAAACACTCAATCAAATGACTGTGATCAAGAGCGGCAAACTTCAATCATTCAACCATCAACATCCACTACAACTTTGCCATCCATATTTCTCAAGAAACATTCCTCTCCAAACTTCAACCTCAACATATCACAATCAAAGATACTCTGCAGCCAACTTGTCTAATCATAAGGATGTTAACATCAGCGTCAACTCAACAATCACCAATAGCTCACCCCTTCCTTTCTGCAGACTGTTCAAGGCGCTCAAGGTTATAATCTTCTCAATACAGCTGAATTTCTTGGCACTCCCAATTGGCTAATGTGATTTTTCTCCATACTAGTGCCGGTCTCATGCCAGCTGCTTATTGAATATCTTTTTCTTGCAACACTACAGGAGTATTTTTTCTCATCATCTTCAAAAACTAATCAACTCCATAGCTTAGCCGATTATTACACCCGTTGGTTTATTTTTTGTCAAACTCTCTTTAGGTCATACTTATGTCTTGACCCTAAATCATGGTGTTTTTCCTTATGTGCAATCATCTCACAGTCTGGTCTTGGCTTTTACCTCAATTCTTCACACCACATTCCCCAAAACCTCAAGCTCTGGAATGCAGACAGCCAGATTCTTCCCTGAAACATTAAGTCCTGCCTCCTTGATCCAAAACAAGATCTGCTCCAGCGTCACCGCGTATTCCCAAATGAACCATTGGATTGTGGGGGCTTCTGCCAAAACTGTTCCCCCACAGTCCGTCTTTGGTTCCTTGATACTGGCATTTTCAATAAAGATCTTGAAACCACTGGGAAGGTCATTGCGCAGTATACAGTTCATCTGAGCTTGGTACACCACCACCAAGTTGGTCACACCTTGTGTAAACCGCATTAGTTGCATTCTTCCTAACCCAGTTTTGAATGCAGTCAGAGGTTGTGAATTGGGGTGGAGTTCCCACTGATTGTACCTGCCAATCACATCCACCAATACATAACATGCAATCCCAGCCATTGAGTCCGGAAATTCCTCCATGCGCAGGGGAAATCCCGCTTTGGGGATGGTGAACAAGGTGAGCCGCTGAAGATCATACAAAATCCTCAAAAACTTCCCATCCTGCTTGAAAACCACAAAAATTGGACTGGAGTAGCTTGAGGCGGACTGCTCATACAGCCCTGTCCTTACGTGCTTGCGCACCAAATCTAAAAAATCCTCCTAAACGGTCCAAGGGATTGGAATTGGCTTGATTTGCCACGGCTTGTGCGGAAGGGTCAGGATTATGTAGGGGTCTCCAATCTCCCCTTTCAACAATCTGCGCTTTTCTGGCCCAAAGGCAAGGGCCTTCTCCTGCAATACCAACACCAACACCAGAAGAATGTTTTCCTCCGGACTCAACCATCCTGCGGGCCCAAAGTTGAGATCTTTGACTTGCTTGTCCATGATTTGTGCCAATTGTGTCACCCATCCAGACTTCTTCAGAGGCATTTCCCACGGATCCTGGGACCACAAAATTGGCCACAGAGGTCCATTAAGCCCCTGGGGCATTGCCTTGTTCCATGGTTGGACCTTTCAAGCCACCTTTCCCGCATTGAACCTTGCCATCCAAACTCAACTGTCATTGTCATAAGTCCTAGCAAGAACCAAACTGGGTCTTTTGCCTTTTCTCACAACTGTGGCACAATGATAGAGTTTTCAAAACATAGAACCTCCCAGAGATGCATACTGAGGAAGGAAACTTACTTCTTCCACTTGCGCCTTCCTCCCCCACCTTCTCCTTGCTAGTCAACCGCCTGCAAAAAGCCAGAGCTTTCTCCATGCAGTAAGCATGGTCAAATAAGCAAAATCTTCTGTGGAGTTAACCTTGCAGTCAACCCTTCTGTTGGACTTGCTGTCACCACACATTGCTGGTCTCTGCACCAATTTCCCTCTTCTGTGGTTGCAGATTGTTGTCTTGAACCACGCGCCAAACAAATACTTGACCTTCAATGCTTCCGTGCATTCCTTGGAGTTGAAGACCATTTGAGCCCAGAATCCAAACATAAAAAGCCGTCCTAAAATAACATTTCCGCACTCCACAGAGAGGAAAGATAGGGCTTCTGGACTTTTGAAACCTCTACATCCTCCGCATCAACTACACCATCCGTGAAACACTCTCCGCCATTCAGTGCCCAAAGCCCCATCACACACTTCCTCCACACCAAACTTGATGGAAGAAAGTTGACCATTGACCCGCTATCTACCAATGCCCGTAACTTTTTCCCTGCAATAGTGCAAGTGGGACCAATACATATTTCAAACGGCACAGCTCACAATCTACCTCCTCCTCTGCCATGTTCAACTGCTGGATTGTTTCCACAACCCAGCCTTTTCCGCACTCCTTCAATGCCTGGACCATCTTGTCAACAACTGCCAGGGACACTGCCACTGATTCTTGAAGAGTTAGGGGTATTGGCGAGTCATTCCCTATCACCCTTTGGAAAATCTCCATGGCCTTCTTTTTCCCCACAGAATTGGCTGATGGTCCATGCCCCATTGGGGAATGCGCAGCTGGCTTTGGGGCCAACGGTTGCTCTTTAAAATCAACATCCATCCTTTCTACCGTGACCTGTTTGTTTGCCGCCAACTCCCTAACTTTGGCCTCCACTCTTGGGGCTTCCAAGGTCCCGGAGGGGGGGGGGGTGAGGATTCCAAGCAATAACCAAGAAGTGTTGGCCAGAGCCTTTGCCCATTCCCATACTTGTACCATGGGAGGCAGCTGGCCTGTGGTCAGATCCACAGATTCACCCGTCAGGAATATTTACATCAAGCCAGATGTGCAAAACAGCCCCTTATTCATTTCCTGAGTGAGGTGGGCTCATAACAACTTCCAGTTCCCTTTTTCCCCGCAATACATACAAGTGCATACCCCAAACCTTCTGGAAGACCTGCTGGGAGGCTCAAAACCTTCCACCATATAAGGTGGTGTGACAGGCCGTTAGGTCAGAGTTGTTGTCCAGTTGAGAAAGATTTGTATATCCCACAAGATCTCTGTCATTTTTCCCACTGATGGTCCTGGAGCTTGTTGAGGTGTTGCGGCACAAGAGGGCTTTGATGTTTGCGTGGCCGGAACTTGAGCAGGGGCTGACCCTGAGAGCATCACCAACTTCTTCAAGGCCACTGGGTAAATTATTTCTGTGTCTGCCATGAGCTTGTCTAGGTCAATTTTGCTTTCCACTGCCTGGTGGATGACCAAAAAGTTGGGAAGAATTGCAACACTTCCATCTAGCAATCTTTTCACCAAACCATGATCATACAGATACTGTTGCACTCACAAACAGAGTTGAGGCGCAAAACCACCCAAAAAGGCCCGCTTCATGGCCCCCGTCTTCCCCACAAAAACCACATTCTTTTCCAAGTATGCGTAGATACGCTCAAAAGTTGACATTTACTCTGCCAGCCCTTTGCGCTTTTGTACACCTCCTTAATTTCTTGCTTCTTCTGTGGCTTGTTTGAAATTGCTTTATTGGAACTGGAGCTTGCGCTTTCCCCACCTTTCCAACATCTCTCTCTTCAACCTTCCCCAATCCTGCCTTTTTTAACCTACCATCTCCTCCATGTCCCGCAGTTTCTCCTCCTCTTTGATGAAGGGGAAAATAGTCTGGACCTTATCCATGTCTTTTGCGCCCTGAGAGTCCATCATATTACCCTCAAATCTAGAAAGAAATTGCTCAATTTCAGATTTGCTGAATCAGAGGTGAGGAAAGTTCCTAGGCCTAAGCCACACGCAGCAAGGAGTCTCAAATGCCATCTCCAATAAACCTTTCTCTGATGGGGTGGCAAAACCGCCTGTCCTAGCGGCGTGAGCAGCCAGTGGTGAAGGTTGAGGTTGAGTTGGAGTGTTGGGAGAAGATCATAGAGGAAAGGAAGGCGGAAATTTGGATCCAGGGACAGTTTTTGGCAGCATCCTGCATTACCTCCAAGAGACTGAGAACAAAAGATAACTTCCTGTCCAGATCCCCAGATGTGGAAATAAGGGAGAGGTACTTCCCAAATTTTTCTTGAGTTTGGAAGTTCTTGATTCTAGCATCTGTGAGGTGTGAGATGCGCCCTTTTAATTTGAGAGATAAAGAGATGAATTCCTTTCTCCAAACCATGATTCCTCCTCCATTCCCCCTGTCTAAACCGGTTGAGGGAGGGGGGCTTTTATGCCCTCCCCCTCAACCCTAACCTAAGTTCAAACCAAAGACAGCCTGGAAGACAAATAAAGAAGAAATCCAAAACCCAGAAACCTAGCCTAACCCTAATCCATACCACCCAATCCCTCAAGCCTGTCTGCCATTTGACACATCCAGTTTGTCCTTCTCATGATTCAGCCCTCCGCCCCATCCTACTCAAAGCCCCCTGCGCTTGTCTGTATCCTCTGAATGTGCCATTGTGATTTCCCTGATCCCCTGGGTTGGACCATGCTTGCACGCGTCCTCCAATGCACATAACCCTGCAATTTCCCTGCCCTTAACTCCCCATACTAACGGCCTGCAAACTTGGTTGGGCCTGCTCCATTCCTAGGTCTGGAACGTCTGAGCAGTTTGTGACCCACCGCATCTTGGTAAGGCCCAACCCATACCTGGTGTGCTGAGCCCCACAGCGCCTACTGCCAAGCACTCAGCCGCTGCTTCTGAGCTAGCAGAGGCCACTTCTGAGACAGGGCGCACCCCAGCTTCTGTGTCAGCTCTCCAATACCAGAACCTTTCAGTCCTTTAGCTACAGAGAGTGATAAAAATACTGGAATAATAATAATTATTATTATTACAAAAATAAACACTGAGAGGCTCAAATAAATAATATAATAAGAGAAGTTGAAAGGTTTAATTGGTTTGGCAATGAAAGGTTTTCAATATATATATAAAAGAGGGGCCACAGTATTATACTACTAGGGGTCTTTACAGAAAAAGCAACCTCTCTTCAAGGGGCCTCCTTAGGCAGTTTAAGAACCTTGGATTCAAGATGGGTGCCTTAGAAAGGGCTTATACACTAATATGGCCGGGATAAACAGCACAAGGGCCAAGACAGGAAGGGAAGCACTCACTCTGAGAACTTTACCACAAAAATCCTGCAATAATAATAAGGGTTTCAGACCAGTTGGGGAGGATTGCTTGATTTAACTTCAATTGGTTGATTAGTTTAAGAAATAAATAATAATACTACAGACTAAGTCATAAATCACTTGCTTAGAATCTTCATAAGCACTTGAATAACAATGACATGGATTCTGATTGATAATAATAATTCCTGGTAAACTGATAATCTCTGGAATAATGGATCCAAAGAGGTCTGTATAAATACCTTTTTAGGGTGATTTTGAGCTTCTCAGGGCACGTAGAGAGGGTTCTGATTATGGGCTGAGGCTCACAAGCCAGTCGGGCAAGATTAGAACGTCCACTTGGTGCTGTCAATCAGCTGACTTCAGATCTTCTGGATTTCTGTACTATTTTAGCCACAGGATCTGTTAATATATTATGGCGTAAATTTGATCATTCTTCACTCATCCTTCATTCGTACTACTAGTATTGATTTGAAGTGAACAGATGTGGATTTCTACTGATTTTTCATCATCTGCTGATAACGTAGATATTTTTTAATAATTTTTATGAACACTCCTTGTAGTGTTTTGTGGTCTTCAAAAATCAGAGTCAATGACTTATGTGGTAATCCTTGATCTTTGATTTATTATTAAAAAGTGTTTTCAACTTAATTTTTATTAATTTTATGTAGGTCTTGATCTTTTTAGACTATTACTAATGCATATGTCACCTTGTTACATATGCCAGGCAACCCTAACTAGGTTTTAGCTCCTCTAAGCGGTACCTGGTTGTCAGATTAGTCATGACGGATCCAGACGCCGGGATCAGTCAGTACAGATGCGCGCGGGGTAGGATCTTCTGAATGTGTGGAAGAATTAGCTGCGCGCGGGTCTCTAGTACGTGGGAATTTGCTACTACAAGTATGTAGGGATATGTAAGGATGTGGGGCTGCGCGCAGGAATTGTGATATAACACATTTCCGCCTGTACCTCCTAAAATATACACAACACCTCAATTATGAATGAATTTTAGGTGTAAACCCTATGCATGAAAACACATGTGAAATGCTAGAATGGCAAAAAGGTGCCATACTGGTGTTGTAATTTTTAGTACTTTTCTTTTTAATTATTTTAAAAATGTAAGGACTTGGATTTCAAGGGTGGGGTCAGTGAGTGACCCTGCCTAATTTTTGGTGAGGAATGTATTTATTTAATAATATTTATGGATTTCTCACTCCTTCTTTTTTAATTTAGATATTCTTGTTTAACTTGTTTTTTATAGTTTTGTGTTTCTATGACAGGTTGCTCTGTACATAGTAGCAAGCTGTCATTCTGAGCCTGACCTAGCTAATTCTGAGCGCGCAGGCCGCAACACAGTTCCCAATCCAAGGCTACATAATGACACCATGTTAAAACATGCGCGCACTTATGCGTGTGCTACCTATAAGTATAATCCAAAAGGGGATGCACATGTGGGCCTCTTTGGCCCATACACGGACCATACAGGCCCATGTTGATGTCACGGATTTGGGAAAACTGGCCTCAAAATGCGTGAAACAGGCCTTAACGGGCCCAATGGGGGATATGGGCAAACACAGCCAGATGGGCTTGTATGGGCATAATTGGGTCCAAGGTTTATTTTGGACATACTTGGCCAGACGGGCTGGCCCGCCAAAGTGTGTTTGTCTCAGGTTTTGGGCTTGGGGCGGCCCATTGGGGCCGCCGCCCGTGTTGCAGCCCTCTCAGGGCTGCCGCCCGTGCCGTGGCCCGCTCGGGTCCGCTTGTATCCCTTGGTTTGGCCCACGCGGGGCTGTCACGGCGGCCAAGGGATCCCGCGCAGTGCAACGCCGCGTGGGCCCAGCGGGTCACAAACAGCGGCCACAGCCAAGGGAGCAAGGGCCAGCGGCCCCGGCTCCCTCCCCATCCCCTTGCTTGCCACCACAAGGGGGAGGGGGTGGCTGGCTGGGTTGAATCAGCCAGCGACCGACTGCAATGAGGCGGTCAGTCAGGCAGGGGGGATTTCATCACCCCCTTACCCAGGGGATGACAATGCCGGCTGCAGAGAGAGCAACCGGCGGTGGGGGGGATCTGATCACCCTCCCACCAGTGAAGCAAGAGGGGCGCTCTCCCCCCCCCCCCTTTACCAAGGGGGAGGAGCAAAGGGCTGAGGGGATCTGACCACCCCCAGCCCACTGTTCTTGACAACGCCCTGGGGGTATTGACCCCCATGGCCCCTGGTGAGGGGATTTGACCGCCCCCACCAGGAATTTGAGAGAAAGAGGGGGGGGGGTGGCATGTGCGCCGGTTACACCCCCCCCAAGTGATGTTGAGACCAGACCCAGGTGAGTCCTGGGTCCCACCTGGCCCATATGTGGGGCCAGGGGCTGGCTGCATGAGGCAACCAGACTGTAAGTAAGGAAATCAGAGTAACTGGGCTGGTTGTGACAGACAACCAGCCAGGGGATTGAACAGCAAAGTGGCTGGTTCAGCCCTGTAATGGTGGAAACTCCAGAAGGGACCAGAATAGACTGGTTGTAAGGGTTCAGGGAATGATGCCATGCGGGCTTATGGAGCCCAAACCAAGTAACAAGGCCTTTAGAGCCTGTAAAGCTCTTTTGGGGCGGAAAAATTTCCTTTTGGCTTGTTTTATCATGGGCTCACAAGAGGCCAATCTTTTTTACTTAAGGAGCTCTTCTCCCTGCTGTTTTCCATCCATCCATTCATCATCCAATTGAATTCATCAATGATATCATCCAACGTGTTTCCCCATTGTGAGAACCCATCAAGCAATTATTGAAACAAGGTTTCCAGAATTTCTTTTGCTTTAAATACTGCTCATTTGCCTAAGCTAATTGATTGCCATAATTATAACACACCACAACGTATGAGTTTTATAGTTGGGCATTGAATGAATTAAAGGAGTTGGCTTATGATCCCAAGAGGCTTCCAAAAGTCTTTGTGACGGACCTTGAAAAAGCTCTGATTTGTGCTATTAAACACAGTTTTACAAAGTCACCCAGACAGTGTTGTACATGGCACTTCTCTAAAAACATACAAGCAAACTTTAAAGTGCGCTTCAGTACTGACAATGAAGGTTGGCAAATTTTTATGAATCTTGGGGGAAAGTTTGGGGCCTCTAAAACCAAGGGGGCGGCATAAGCAAATGATGCTGAGCTCAGAGTAAGTCAATTTATTGACTATTGATATCTGTTGGGAATTGATCTCTGTTTGGAGTATACTTTGAAACTTGAATACAGTGTTTCTTGAAAGACAATGAGGATGTACTTGAGTATATGGAAAAGGATATTTTTCGTATCAAAGAGACTTTTGTAACAGCTTGGACTTGTGTCTACCCAGACTTTTGAAATAAAAATAAATGTTGGGCAGAAGGGGCCCATTCCACTTTCAAAAAATTACAAGTGGGATCTTTGGGGAAAAGTTTGGATGTGTGGAAACAACTTGAAGACATAATTGGCATTAAAATACAATCATTAATTTCAGAACTGAAAGACTCTTGAATAAAGTCAGGAAGAGGTCTTCCAACAGAGCTATTAACTTTGGGTTAGAAATTTTCATTTGAGGCAATTAAACTCATTAAGGAACAATTCAAGAGTTTGAAGCGCAACCATAATGGCAAGGTGTGCTCAAATTAATTTTCAAAAACAATGGGCTTGCCTTTTTCCCACATTTTAGGTGAAATAATAGCATCAAGAGGATCCATTGTGCCTGAGAATGTTACTTCTCAGTGGCAGTTAGGCAATGACTCTTCCAATGAAGTAATTAGGGTTTTTTGAAGGGTACCAATTATTGGATTTACAGATTAATTATTGGATTGAAAGATTAATTATTGGATTGAAAGATTAATTATTGTATTGGAAGATTAATTTTTGGATTGAAAAAATTGATAATTGTTTTGTTTTTTTATTGTTTGAAACAGAGCCCTGGCTTGATGAAGAATCTCAAATCTTTAACAAGTGGAATTACATGTATAGGGAACAAACTAAAGAAGTTGGGTTAGATATTCTAAGGTCAATGCTCAAGAATTCAGCTGATTTGATTTAAAAGCCAAGGCTTGAGCCAAAGTTTTTAAAGTCAAGCTGCATTCAACCAAAATTGAAAGCAACCTGTTGTGAAATTTCAAAATTTGAGCATGTGGAAAGAGAAATTAAGAGGGAAAAAAGGGTTAAAAGGGGACCCAAAAGACCAAAGACAGTAAGTCTTTTATTTTGAGAAATGTTCAATTTTATTTTTTAATGAACTGATGGAAAATTGATTTTGGTAGGGCAAGGAAGTATCTTCATCTGAATCTACTAGTTCAGATGAAAAGACTGAAAAGAGAATTAAAAGGGGATAAAAAAGACTAAAGAAATTAAGTCTCTTATTTTGATAAATGTTCATTTTTATTGGATAAATGATGGTAAATGATTATTATATTACTAGTCTTTAGGCGCAGAATCCAAATTTCATAGTTTAGTCAAAAAAACTGAAATTTCATTGGTGTTGCTGGCGTTGGAATCAGATTCCTTTTTGAAGGATGAAGAAGAAGAAATTGAGGATTCAAACAGAAGCTCATCTTTGGTAAGTGTTGATTCCTTTAATGAGATTAGAATTGTGGCTAACTACTTGTTTTTTCTAGGAATTGAATTAACTCAATTGAATACCTGAGAACTTACATAAGTTCTTGGGTGAGGTTTGGGATCCAGTTGGTGATGGAAATTTTGCCTTTAGAGAAATTTATAAATCAATTGGGTATGAAAAGAATGGATGGTTTAATGTACAAAAGGAATTTCTTGAAAAATTGAAGAAAAATAAGGGGTTCTATTCTCAGATCCTTGGGGGCATTAAAGAAATTGAAACAATAGAAAAAAGACTTGATGTTAATGAAACAAATGAAAAGATTCCATCATCAAAATGGCTTTCAAATTTAGAATTAGGTCAAATAATAGCAGATACTTATGGAAGACCAATATGTTTCATTTAATTGGATTCATGTTGTATTTATAAATCAATGAAAATGGGTGTAAAAGAAAAATCAGAACCAATATTCATTTCATTTGTTAATAAAAACCATTGGGTTCAGATTTTAGTTAAGGTAGATGTGATTCCAATCCCGCCCTTAGTTTCCAAACCACGTTCCATTATTTCTAAAACAGAAGCTTTTTGGGTTGATCACCTCAAAGATCAACTTGAGTTTTATTCTGACTTATAGATTAATTTCATCATTTGGGTTTGGGTTCTGATGCTGATATTTTAATTCTATTAATATGAATGGTAATCACATTTTGAACATCATTATGATGAGTGTTTTCAGTTAACATCATTATGATGAGTGTTTAGAATGAGATTTTAATGGTAAGTCGGTTCAACTTGTGCTGGGATGATGCCACCATAAGGAGTGTTTTTAATTCTTGTGATGGGATCAGCTTAAAACAAGTAGAAGTTTTTTTTGGTGTTTTTACTTTAGGGCTGTTCAAAAAACATGTTGTTTTTTGGCACTTTTAATTTAGGGCTTTTCACAAGTTGAACTTGTAGTTTTTGGCCCTTTTAATTTGGGGCTAGTCAAGTTGAGTATTTTTTTTGTCCTTTTTAATTGAGTGCTAGTCAAGTTGAACTTGTAATTTTTGGGACTTTTACTTTAGGGCTAGTCAAGTTGAACTTGCTTGTATTTTTAAGGCCTTTTTCATTTTTGTTGCTTTTTTGGTACTCATAGTTTTTCATTTTCATTTTTTTTCTTTTTTGGTATTTTTGTTAAGGCCAATGTTAAATTGGCAACCTTGCAAACCCCTTTCACTACCAAAAAGGGTTGCGTGGCGCAATTTGTGACCCATTGTGGGTTTCAAACAGCCATTTGTGACCCATTTGAGTTGAAAACAGCCATTCACGACTCAGGTTGGTTGTGAATGGTTGTTTAAAACATATTCTGGTTTTCAAACCGCGCCACGAAACCCATTTTGGGTAGTGAATGGCGAAAAAAAACACTTTTAATTTAAGTATTCATTTCATTATATATATATATATATATTATTTATTTTTAATTTAATTTAATTAATTAATTCATTTTTGATTTATTTAGTTATTTATTTAATTTTATTTGAATTTAGGGAATTATTTTTCTCACACATCCAACCCTTTTTTTCACGCATTTTGACTTTGGCACGCGGTTGCGCCCCTTTGGTATTTCACGCAAAAATACTTTATTTCATGCAACTTTCAAGAATTAATTTTTTTTAATTCTGAATGCGCAGCCCCGTAGAAATGTTTCTTGAACCCCTAAGAAAAATTATTGTTAATTTTGGAGCCATTAGAACCTCTTCAAAAATGCCATCAAAAAATGAAAAAATTCTGTAAAAACCAATTTTTGCATGGGTTTTTGGATCATCACTTTGGCTATTTTCATTGTTTTTTTTTTTTGGTTATTTCAGCTTTCATAAATTTCAAAAAACATTCATCAATTCTTCAAATATTTTTTTCATTTTTTTTGGATGTATCCTTTCACCTTAAAAAATTCCTCCAAAAAACACAAAAAATCAGAATTCTCTTTGGACATTTGAATACTTTTATTTTCCTTTTTATTTCATTTTTTTGGGTATTTCATGCTATCAAAAATATAAATCAACATCTAATGAGAATTAAAACATTTTTTTCAGGTATTTTTGGATGTATTATTTTACCTTGAAAAATTCCTTCAAAAAAGCAAGAAATGCAAAAAATTCAATTTTATCACTTGACTTTTGGATCCTTATGTTTGCCAATTTTACTTATTATTTTTGGTGTTTCAAGCTTTGAGAATTTTAAGAGAAATCTTCAAGAGCTTTTAAAAAAATTTTACAGGATTTTTGGATGTGATTTTTGACCTTTAAAAATTGGGTGATGTTAAATTCACAGTTCAAATGAGCCGTGTGGCACGGCTACACCGCTACACCTGAGCCTTTGGAACCCACACAATTTGAGTGTGGTCTGGCTGTAATCCACATGGCCATCCAAACCACATTCAAGTTTTTTGGGCCTCTACACGGCTCAAATGCAGTCATCTAGCTGTGCCACATGGCTACAAGTCTCGGGGGCAAAAAAAAAAAAAAATTAAGAGAAAAAAAAACCAAAAAAAAAATGGAAAAAAAAACAGAAATCAACCAAAAGATCAAAAAAAGTTGATTTTTTGGTTAAAAAAAATAGGAAATAAAATAAAAATAAGTAAAAATAAATAAATAAAAACAAAAAAAATAAACACTGAAGGGGCCACATACCCCCCAACACGGCTCAAAACCGCAGTGTAGGGGGGTACACGGCTCAAAAACACCGTTTAAGGGGTTTATACGCCACGCCAGGGGTTGCGTGTGTTTGAGACAACCCCTTGGGCGCATCTAGATGTGTGTTTTTTGCCTGCAAATGCGTCTTGGATGCGTGTATGGGCCACCACACGTCCATTAGGCGGTGTAGGGCCCTACGCAACTCCCACACAACTGGGAGTTGTGAATTTAACATCACCCTTAATAATTCCATCAAAAAGCCAGAAAATTTGAAAAATTCACTCTTCTTTGAGCCCTTCACATGCATATATTCAATATGACTGAATTTTTTTTCCTGGGACCACCACCCATCTGGGAGCGCCCCAATTATCTTATAAATCACCTCCTTGACCTCTTCACCCTCCCATCACCCCCCACCACACCATCCCACTATCATATCACACCTCACCTCACCACACCACATCACCCCCCACCACACCATCCCACTACCATACCATACCACACCACACCACACCATATCACACCACGCCATACCACACCACACCATACCACACCATAACACACCACACAACACAAAACCACACCACACCACACCACACCACCAACCACTCATCAAAACAACTTAAAACTCCAGATACTCCCAAAAAATAATATCTCTTTTTCCAATGGCTCAAGTAAACATCCACCAACTTTCAAGAAATGTTTCAACCGTTTCACCAGGCCCATCCTCCATTATCTAATGTAATCAAACTAGTGATTAATATCCTCTTTCTCCTTATTCATCTATTCAAACTATTTATTCCACTCCTCTGGCCCCTCCTCCTGAGCTATCATATAATCAAAAGGAGGAGCTTGTTGAGGGTATCCAATCATGGGCAAAGTCCCATGGATATGCCATATTTACCAGAGTATCAAATTGCAAGAATCAGGCCTACAATTAACAATGGAAAAAATCTGGGGAATAGAAACCCAGCAACCATACCTCCAAAATAAAAAAAACAAGAAAGACCAATTGTCCTCTCAGGTTATCAGGGAATTTTTCAAAAAGATTGAGTTTTTGGGTGATGAAGGTTATATGTCCGGAGAACAACCATCCACTTTCCATTCATCCTTCCACTCATCCCATCCACAGAAGAATCCAAGGGGAGCAAAAGAGGTGGTTGAAAATTCATGCAAAGCAGGAGTTCTGCCTTTAAAAATTTTCAACTGTCTTATAAAAAACTCATCATCACCTATCCATAAAAATCTCCCCAAAATTTACAAAAAAAGATCCCAAAACAAAAAAGGCCCTTCATGGAAAAAATCCTGTTGAAGCACTCATACTGGAACTCAGGAATTCTTCTTTTTACTACAAAATGAACAATGTGGATTTTCAAATAAATTCATTATTTATTTAACACCCTGATTCCATGACACTTCTCATTACAATGGAATGTACATATGAAACCAACAAATTTGGAATGCCCCTTCTTCATATTCTTAGGATAAAAAATTCTGCTAGAAGCTCCTCAGTTGCATTCTGTTTCTTATCTCAAGAGAAAAAACAGACCTATTATTGGGCCCTCAATCAACTTCAGGAAATATTTGAAGATAAAGAACCTAGTGTGATTGTGACAGACAAGGAAAAAGCACTTATTATCTCAATTGAATCAGTTTTCCCTTCCTCTGATCATCTTCTCTATTTCTGGCACATTGTAAAGAATTTTCAAACTAATTGCAGGAAGCACTTCAAATCTGAAGATGAATCAAAGTTTTTCCAGAAAAAATGGCATCACTTGGTCTACTCATAATCTGAATCAAGCTATCACAAAAAATTCAAAAACCTTTCTCTGGTCTGGAATCCTCCCACTTCTGAAAAACTTATTGAAAACTGGATTGCTCTAAAAAGAAAATTTGTCTCCTATTTTGCAAACAAATACTTTCACTTTGGAAACAAAAGTACATCAAGGATAGAAGGTTCTCACTCCTACATTAAAAGATTCATCAAATCTTCTATTGGCTCTTTCCACAATGTAATTCAAAAAATTTGAATTTCCATCACCATCCAAACCTGTGAGAGATCCATTGAAGACTCTCAGCAAGAATTGAAGCAATTGATTGGTTTAACTTACTGTTTGGATCATCTTTCTGGAACAATCAGCCACTTTGCCCCCAAAATCATTCATTCATCCCATCAATTTCCTGATTCTTCCACCAATTACCACACCTGTGATTACTCTTCTTACATGGTTATACAATGTGTTCACAAAGTCAAATTGGCCATCAGAAAGGGTGAACTCTTTCAACTTGATGATTTTCATCCTCTATTGCATTTCAAAGCTCCCATCTCATTAAGTTTTTCTCTTTTTTTTGGGGGATTCAAGCTCAAATGAATAATGGCCTGATTGATTTTGATTTTCCTTTCTACAGTTAACTTTGAACCCTGAATAAACTGAAGATTCAGGAAAAATTGAAGTTCCAACAAAAGACAGTAATGAAAACATGTATTTCACTAAGGTGTTTGAAGCATAGAGCAAGTTTAGACCTGGAGAACAGCTATATTATCTGGGTGAAAGCATGAAGCTCTACAGTGGAAGATATCACCTTACCCTGATTGGAGAGACAAATTCCACTCAAAGATGCAAATTTAGAGGAAGACCCAAAGAAGCAGCCAATAAGTTCAAGAAGATCTCTCAGTCCTCAAGCAAAAGAGATCCATCTGATTTTGAATATTTAGAAGAACCCAAGAGGAGAGGAAGGAAAAAGAAGAAATTTGTAGCAAATTTGAAGGTCATTCACCAATTCTTTTCAAAAAAATTTATCAAAATTAAAAATGAAATTTTTCTTATTTGTTCAGGTTTCAAAAATGTGCAAGGCCATCCAAGGGAAGGGGAAGGGAAAAAAGAAGGAGGAATCAGAGGAAGAGGTAATTTTATAACTATACTTATTTTTTATGCAATGGTTTGTTTTTTTGATGAGTCCTTCTCATTTTTTTTAACATAGAGTGACTTTCTGAATAAAGAGGAATATTCAGGAGATGAAGAGGAATATTCAGGAGATGAAGAGGTGCCAGATTTGGATGAAGAGGAAGATTCAGCAGATGAAGAGCTGCCAGATGTGGATGTAATTAAGATGGTGAGCTTTTGTTTACTTTTATTTTTGGCTAATTTGTTGGATATTATTTTTCATTAATTTTTTCATTCAAACCTTTATCAGAGGTCTAGAACCGTTGTGAATAAGCAAGTTTCTTCTCCTGAATACAATCCTGGGACAAGAATCAAAATACTGAAGGTATCCAATGAAGATGTTGATAATCCTTACCATCCTCCTGGGGGGAAGGTATTAGCAGCCCCAAAAATCAGTGAGAAAGTGAGTACATTTGGTATTTTCTCATTTTTTAATTTTTTCCAATTTCTTTTGAGTTTTTCCTCTAGGTTTCCTGCACATTATCTTATTCTTCTTCTGGAATATTTGACCAAGTATCAATTGAAGAAGTGATCATTATCTTTAGTCCATATTTTCTGTTATAAAAAATTCTTATTTTTGGTATTAGTTCCAACAAAAAGATTACATTTCCCCAAAAACAGCCATTCCACAAATCTCCTATGTTCAAGATGTCATAGGGGATGGGAACTGTGGCTTTAGAGCAGTAGCCATTTTTTTTGGAAGTATCTCAGAAGAATGGATTTAATTCAGGAAAGAAATGGCAAAAGAGATGGATTCAAATCCAATCTTCAAGGAAACAAGATTACTACGTGATATCTGGGGTGAAACCTTCCAAGAAGCAAGAAGGTAACTGAACCCCCTTTATGGACTACCTCCCATAAATATGTGGATGAAATTTACATGCCATTGTTTCCTTCTGGCTCAAGCATATAAGTGTCCAGTGGATCTGTTTTCTCCTTTAATTCCTTGAAATTATCTTCCTCTGAATTCCTTTCCCACTCCAAATTTCAAAACTTCTCCTATTTTCTTCATTCTTTTAGAAGAATCCAAAAATATAGTCTCATTCAAGTTCAAGTCTGATCATTGGAAAGCTCACAGGTTAGATCCAATTTGGAAAAGCTTTGTGACAAAGGATTCCAGATCTTTGAAAAACATTGTTCAGAAAAATTTGGATCTTGGTAATGAGGCTTTGTTCCCTCCACAAAAATCAAGTAGAAAAATAAAACCAATCATAGTTGAATATTTTTTAATATTTGTATTCATATTTGTTCTTTATTTTTGATTTTTTGAATGAAGCTTGTAAGTTGTATGCAAGAATGCAGATGATGTTCAAAAATTATTAATTAACTGTTTTTTTAAACATTCAAAATTCTTAAAGCTTGAATTTCCCAAAAAAATAATTATATAGGCCAACAAAAATATCCAAAAATCCAGTGAGAAAAGTGAATTTTTCGAATTCTTTAGTTTTTTGATGGAATTTTTAAAGGTCAAAAATGACATCCAAAACTCCTGAATTTTTTTTAAAAATCTCTTGAGTATTTTTTTGAAAATTCTCAAAGCTTTAAACAAAAAAAAAAATAAGTCAAAATGGCAAGCATAAGGATCCAAAAGTCAAATGAGAAAATTGATTTTTTTGATTTTTTTGCTTTCTTGAGGGAATTGTTTAAGGTAAAATAATACATCCACAAAATCGGTAAAAAAATTTAATGCTTGTTGAATGTTTTTTTAACTGTTTGATAGCTTTAATTAACCAAAAAATTGAAATAAAAAGAAATATAAAAGGATGCAAATGTCCAAAGAGAAATCGGATTTTTTTGATTTTTTGTGCTTTTTGAAGGAATTTTTTAAGGTGAAAGGATACATCCAAAAAATAAGAAAAAATATTAGAAGACTCTTTAAATGTTTCCCGAAATTTATGGAAGCTTCAATAACCAAAAAAAAAACAATAAAAATAAAAATAGCCAAAATGATGATCCAAAAACCCATGCGAAAATTTGTTTTTACAGATTTTCTTCATTTTTTGATTTCATTTTTGAAGGATTCTAATAGCTCCAACATTACCAAAGAATTCTTTCAGCGGTTTAAGAAACCCTGCTATGGGGCTGGGCAGTTGGAATTCAAAAAAAAAAAATTCTTGAAATTTGTGTGAAATAAAGTATCTTTGCATGAAAAACCAAAGGGGTGCAACCGCATGCCAACGTCAAAATGCATGAAATAAAGGGTTGGATGTGTGAGACAAATGATGCCCTATTTTCATTTATTTTTGTTTATTTTCACTCATATTTCTTTATTTCTATTTATTTTTGTTTATTTTTATTCATATTTATTTATTTTTATTTGTGATTATTTTGTCTTTTATTTTTTTATATTTTAATTTTAATTTTTTTTCCCGCAAATGGGTAGTGAACAGCCTTTTGCAACCCTTTGGGGTTTCAAACAGTCATTCACCACGCCAAATCAAGTTGTGAGTGGCTGTTTGCGACTAGCCTAGGTTGCAATCAGCCATTCAGGACTGTATAAGGTAGAAAGCGGCCGTTTGCAATCCAAAATGGGTTGCAAATTGCGCCACACAACCACTTTTAGGTGGTGAATGGGGGTTTCAAAGTTGCAAATTTAAAATTGGCCTTTTTTTGAAATTAAGGTTTTTTATTTTCCAAATTATCCTTCAATCTCACACATTGAGTAATTCAACTTACCAAATAATTCAAAAAATTCTTACTGGTTGCTTCAAAGAAAGGCCCAGGCTAAAATCAGACTTTCAAAATGACTAAAATGACACCTTTTTCAACAAAAGGAATCATGTTAGTAATGTTTTTTCTAATAAAAAACACCAGAAGGATTCATTGGCATGATTTCATTAACCTTTTTCAATATAATCACACTTTCTGACTTTTTTACCACCCCACAAAGATGTGTAAACATTGAAAAGCTGTGCCAATACAAAGAAGGAATGGTGTTAGATATTTAAGGTTTTCCACACATTTTTGAGGCTTACTGGAGTTCCTGGGGTGGGAGAACACACCTTCCAAGGGTGCGTTGGGACCCCCCAAGGCCTGTAAACATTAATTGATGGCTTAGGGGGATTAATTAAGGCCTCGGGGCTACCTGTGTATTCTATCTGGGGTAGAATACTTTTGGAGAATTCAATGATAGACACCACTTGACTTAATGTGACATTTAACAATGCAATGAATATCAATTTTTGGGAAGAAATTCAAATTTGATTTTTGATTGTGACAAAAGACTTGATGCAATTTGAGAAAAATCAGAAAAATGATAAAGAATGCATTTTATTTACACAAAAAGGAATATTTCTGGTGAAATTTAAATACCTTTGTAGCAAACATACAAAAACGTTACATATATCTATTGGTTTCTGGGATTCAAAATTTTTGAAATATTTCAACAATTTCATCACAAAGTTAATGCATATCAAAAAAAACCAGGGAATTAATTCTCTCACACCCCCAATCCTTGAAAACACAGAATTTCACATCTGTGCACCTTTGCTGCTACATGGACAAATACTTTATGTCATGGTTGTTTCAAGAATTCATTTTTTTTTATTTTCAATGCTGCACTCCAGTATCTGGGGTAAATAAACCTTTAAAATAAATTATTGGTAATTTTGGGGGCATTTGGACCCCTCCAAAAATTTAATAAAAAAATTAAAAAAATCCGCAAAAACCAATTTTTCAATGGGTTTCTGGGCCTTCTTTTTGGCTATTTTGATTAAACATTTTTCGCTCTTTCAGCTATCAAAACGTTTAGGAATCATTGGAAGGGATTTTCAATATTTTCCTTAGATTTTTGGATGTATCCTTTTACCTTAAAAAATTCCTTCAAAAAACCAAAAAAAAAATCTCATTGGACATTTGCATCCTTTTATTTTCCTTTTGATTTTATTTTTTTTGGTGACTGAAGGTATCAGAAATTTAAATAACAGCAAAAGAGGATTGTAATTTTTTTCAGATTTTTTATAGGTATTATTTTACCTTAAAAAATTCCTTCAAAAAACAAAAAAATTCAAAAAATTCAATTCCCTCATTGGATGCTTTTGTTTTCCTTTGTGATGATTTTTTTTGGTGATTCAAGCTTTTAGAAAATATTTTTGTTTAAAATTCCAAGAAAAATTTTCATAGTAAACCCCTTTGGGGTGTGGGCACCCTTCTTTGAGCCCTTTTGCATGCATAAATTCAATACAAACCACAGATCTCCCTGGGCCCTGCAGCCATTGTGGAGCGCTACAATTATCTTATAAACCACCCCCTTGACCTCTTCCACCCTCCCATCACCCTCCACCACACCACCCCTACCAGAACACACCAAACCAAAACACACCACACCACACCACACCACACCACACCACACCACACCACACCACACCACACCACACCACACCACACCACACCACACCACACCACACCACACCACACCACACCACACCACACCACACCACACCACACCACACCACACCACACCACACCACACCACACCACACCACACCACACCACACCACACCACACCACACCACACCACACCACACCACACCACACCACACCACACCACACCACACCACACCACACCACACCACACCACACCACACCACACCACACCACACCACACCACACCACACCACACCACACCACACCACACCACACCACACCACACCACACCACACCACACCACACACCACACCACACCACACCACACACACACCACACCACACCACACCACACCACACCACACCACACCACACCACACCACACCACACCACACCACACCACACCACACCACACCACACCACACCACACCACACCACACCACACCACACACCACACCACACACCACACCACACCACACCACACCACACCACACCACACCACACCACACCACACCACACCACACCACACCACACCACACCACACCACACCACACCACACCACACCACACCACACCACACCACACCACACCACACCACACCACACCACACCACACCACACCACACCACACCACACCACACCACACCACACCACACCACACCACACCACACCACACCACACCACACCACACCACACCACACCACACCACACCACACCACACCACACCACACCACACCACACCACACCACACCACACCACACCACACCACACCACACCACACCACACCACACCACACCACACCACACCACACCACACCACACCACACCACACCACACCACACCACACCACACCACACCACACCACACCACACCACACCACACCACACCACACCTCACCACACCACACCACACCACACCACACCACACCACACCACACCACACCACACCACACCACACCTCACCACACCACACCTCACATCATCTCACCTCACCTCACCTCACCTCACCTCACCACACCACACCACACCACACCACACCACATCAAACCAATCCACTCCACTGACCACACCCCACTCACCACACTACAAACCACTCACCATCAATCAACCCTCCTCCATAAAAACAACTCAAAACTCAAGATATTTCCAAAAAAAACCTTTTAACTCTTATTTCAAGACTCTGAATACCTTTTTTAATCAATTTCTGCTCAATATATTCCTGAACTATCAACTCCTATCTTCACTTAATTTTTTTACAAAGAACACATCTTTTTTCAATGGTTAAAGAAAATATCCACCCACTTTTCAGAAATGTTTCACCAGGCCCATCCTCAATAATCTCATTTAATCAAATAGTTATTCAAATCCTCTTGCTCCTTCTTCATCTAACCAAACTCGTGATTCCACCACTCTGGCCCCTCCTCCTCAGATTTCATGTAATCAAAACGAGGAGCTGGTTGAGACTATCCAAACATGGGCAAAGTCCCATGGATATCCCATATCTACCAGAGTATCTAATTTCCAGAAACATACCTACACCTATCAATCTGATAAATTTGGAGATTATAAACCCAGAAAAGATACCACAAATTTAAAAAAAAATCAAGAAAGACCAATTTTAATTTGAGATTATCAGGAAATTTTTCCAATAGCTTGGGTGTCTGACTGGTAAATGTTATATGTTCAGACCACAACCATCCAACTTCCAATGACCCTTCCACTCATCTCATTCACAGAAGAATTCAAGGGAGGCAACAAGATATGGTTGAAAATTTAAAAAAAGCTGCAGTTCCCCCATTGAAAATTCAAAACTCTCTTATACAAAACTATTCATCACCTATCCATAAAAATCTAAATAACATTTGTGACAAAGGATAAAAAATACAAAAAAATACCCTTAATGGCAAAACACCTATTGAAGCACTCATACTAGAACTCCAGAATTCTTCTTTTTTCTAAAAAGTGAAATATGTGGATGGTCAAATCATTTTGTTATTCATCTCACACCCTGATTCAATGAAATTTCTCAAATTTTATCCATCTCTTATAATTATGGACTTTACATAAAAAAAAAAGGTTGGAATGCCCCTTTGTCACATTGTTGGGTTAAACAATTTTCAAGAAGTTTCTCAGTTGCCTTCTTTTTTTTATCTCAAGAAAAAAAGAGAACTATGAATGGGCCACTAAAAAACTTCTTGATATATTAGAAGATCAAGAGCCCAGTGTGAGTGTTTCAGACAAGGAGCAAGAAATTATTAGTTACATTGAAAAATCTTTCCTTACTTTCATCATCTTCTCTGTCTCTGGCAAATTTCCAAAAATATTCAAAGCCATCGTAGGAAGCACTTCAAATCTGAAGATGAATGGAAGCTGTTCCAGAAAAAATTGCATCAGTTGGTCAATTCAAAATCTGAATCAGGCTATCAGGAGACCTTCAAAAAGCTTTTTATGGTCTTGAATCCTCCTACTTCTGAATACCTTAGTGATAGCTGAATTCCTTTAAAAAGAAAATTTGCCTCCTATTTGGACAACAAACAATATCAATATGGAAACAAAATTAAATCAAGAATAGAAGGACCAAACTCCTGCATCAAAAATTTCATCAATTCATCTATTGGCTCTTTGTGTAATTCAATTCAAAAAATTTACAATTCTATCACCATAGAAAACCATGCAAGAGCTCTTGAAGTCTCTCAGAAAAAATTCAAGCATCTTATTGGTTTACCTCACTGTGTGGATTATCTTTCTGGAAAATCAGACCCATTAATCTCAAAACAGTTCATTCATTTCATCAAGTGCCTGAATCTTTCACCACTTGCACCAAATGTGATGACTTTCCTTACATGGCTATAACATGTATTCACAAATTAAAATTGGCTATCAGGAAGGGTGAAATATGTTGAATTCTTAGTATCAAGTCTTTGCGTTGTTAGTATCAAGTCTTTGCTTTGCTCTGCACATTCCATGTTTTGTCTTAGTCTGTTTCCTATATTTTTATCTTTATTACTATTTTTATTTTTCATTTATTTATCCTCTGAATTCTTATAGTATTTGAGTGAAGTGTCCACAGCGCAATATCCATTATAGTAATGGTGACTGTGGAAACTCCACATTTAGTTGTCACCTCCAAGACATAGTCTGACTCTCACTCTGATAAGCACAAGTTCATCAAATAAACTTCCACAAGCTCAATTCAATCAACTAAAACAATCCTCAAGATCTCCCAATAACTTATGAACACTCAAACCAACAATCGCTTTCAACCTTGTGCACAAGACAGGCAGACAGTTTAACCATTAAAAGGACCAGAGCAACCAGTCTCAACGTCTTGCTCATATCACTCACTTGATCCTCTTTCATCAGTTATTCAAGGCGCTTTTACTCTTCTACCGCAATATCTCAACTGGCATGGTTGCTCCTTGCACTGGCCCTTAGTAAATCATCTGACTGTTTCAAACAAGGATTACTAGACTTTTTCTGATCTCCTGTCTTTAAAAGTATTTTGAGTCTTATCTCATATCTCTATTCTTTAACATCCTCAGACTCACAGTCCTCTACCAGTGCAATCTTGTTGGTTTTTTTGTATCTTCTTGCTTCTTTCATGATCTTATACTCATTTTTTTATGAATTTATTGAAATGGATTTCAGCCTGGTCTTGGTGACCAATTCAAACTTCATCATGGTTAAAAGCCTGTGCAGATCAACATGGAACAGCCAGGGCCTTCTACCACACCAGGACCAGGGGGGGAATCAAATACAAATTACAAATCTCTCCCAATCAAATCCTTAATAGAGTCAACGCCGCTACTTAAGACCAAAAACTATAGCATGTGGCGCAAGAGATTCAAAAAATTATTCAAATTACGTGAAATTTTCAAGGTAATGAGTGATCCCAAACAACTAAGACAACTTGAAAAAGACTTAAATCAAGAATTTGTTGCGCACATCATTGCCAAGCTTGATTCAAACACCTACAACAACGTTATAGACAACATCAACAAGGATGATGCAAAGCTTATCTAGTTGTTGACTCAAGCCCACTTTGCTTCCTCTCAGTCTGCAAACAGAGCCAGAGTGTTCAACAGATTTCTCCATCTCTCAATGGAAACCAACATCAAGGCATTTGTCACTTCTGTCAAGGTATATCTGAAGAAAATGTTTGAGATTGGGATTGATTTGCCATCCAACATAGTGGCATACTTGATTCTCTTCAAGTTCCCTTCAACCATGCAGGCCATGAAGTCTCAGATAATGAACTTGACTGCAGACATGAAGATCAATACTTTACTCCATCACCTCATTCAACACAAGAATGAGGAAATGGCTCAAGCCAAGAACTTCAAACTCACAAACCTAGCTTTGAACAGAGGCCCAAGATGCGAAAATGCCAAGCAAAATCCTGCGGTCACCTCAAATCCTGTCAGCTCATGCTGGTTTGAATTTCCCAAGCTGAAGCCTTCAAATGCACACAATCGGGGGAAGAAGGCAAAATCTAAATCCACCAACAAAGCCCACTTCTACTTGTTTTTCTGCGGTGGGAGATTGCTTGATGAACAGCTATCCCAGCAATTCATTATGGATTCTGGATTCTCCGTTCATATGATTGTTGATTTGCAAGCATTCATAAATCTTTTGATCAGCAATTGGAACAAAGAAATCCAAACAGGAAAGAAGGACGCAGCCATTCTAATCAAAGGAACAGGAAAAGCTGCCTTGTTGACCAAGGATGCAGATTTGATACTATTGAATGCAGTCTGGGTTCCCAAATCAACTTTCAATCTGATATTTCTTGGTGCTCTGATTACCCAAGGGGCTTTTCTGAGAGCCGACTCAAAGCAGAAACCCAGCATGTTCTACCTATCATCACTAGGAAAAACCATAATATTATGTCAAATTATCAACAACTTATTCATGATTGACATGTCAATAGAACAAAAGCAATCCTACTACTCTAGCTCATAACTCCTTCAAATTCACAGATCTCTGTGAAATGCATGCATTGACAGGATGGAACAGTACCTCAAACTGACAATTCCTGCAAGTCAAAAGTGTGAGTTTGAATGTCTCAGCTGTGAAAATTAAAAGATTGATTTCAAATTGTTTAACATTCAACAACAATCAGCCAACCGGTGCTTTGAAAGAATTCACCTCAACTTGATGGGACTGATCAATCCAACTTCAACAGGGGTATTTGGTTACATTCTTAACCTGATGGGTTCACACTCAGGCTATATAGCTTGTTTCCCTCTTCGTGCTAAGAATGATGCAGCAGAGACAATTATATTCATCATCAAAAACTAGTACAGAAAAACAGCTTTCTATCCTGCCAAGTTCTGCTCTGATGGGGGCGGAGAATTGGTCAATATCAAACTTCTGAATTTTTACAGATCCCGGAAGATTAACAAAATCATAAGTGAGCCTTACCACTCTCAACACAATGGAAGAGTAGAGAGGGAAAACAGAACCGTCATTGAATCAGCCAGAGCAATCATCTCCAATGCCAATCTATCAAAGTCATGTTGGCATGAAGTTGTACGGGGCTCTTGCCTCATGCTCAACCAAATAACAAAAGAAAAGGACAGAGTATCACCCTGGGTAATGATGCACAACAAAGATCTTCCACCTGGCTACATTTTACCAATCGGAACTGGAGTTGTCTATTGACTCAACTCCACTGACATCAAGTACAAGTTCAACAAGAAATGCGCGCCGGAGATTCTGGTTGGTTCAATCCAACACTCCTATCATACAAGATCATGAAGGCCACAGGTAAAATTGTGGACACTAAGCATGTCATCTTCAACAATCAAAAGCCCATCAAAGCATCAATTGAGACAGACAAGTTCAACCCAGACACTACTGAGGCAAGCATATCCTAATCAAGAAACCCAACAAATTCCCCAACTGAAAATCTTGCACCAATTGAATTCAAGTCTCCTGCAGCTGTGAAAAAAAAGTCTGAGTCGGAGACAGAATCTGACACTAACGCAGTTTTGGAGGAGCGTCTCCAACCAAAACTCAGGGACAGACAAATGTTGTCCAAACCAGAAAGATACAGGTATCTAGCTGATAAAATACCAACATCTCTTGAGGAGGCAATGAACATTCCCAAATGGAAGGAATCAGCCCTCAAAGAATTTGGTATAATAGAGGATCAAGGTGTTTGGGAGGACGCAGACAAGAGCACCATTACCAATCCTCTCAACACAGTTCCTGTGTTCAAAATCAAGACCAATGCGCATGGTGAAGCTCCAATTTTAAAGACACGGCTCTATGTTCAAGGCTTTAACCAGAGGTGCAGCCTTGACTATCTTGAAACATATTCTATAACAGGTAAAGTTGCCTCTATAAGGGGCCTCCTAACCTATGCAGCGGATAAGAAGCTTGACATCCTTCAACTGGATGTAAAGGGTGCCTTCCTTCATTCCAAAATTTACAAAAAGGTTTTTATCAAAACCCCATACAGATTTAATAGAAAGTCCAAGTACCTAAAACTCAATAAATTGTTATACAGGCTCAAACAAGAACCAAGAAACTGGTACAAAATTTTAAGCGAGTGTATAAAAAATCAAGGTTTTAAGGAATTTGACTGTGACCCTTGTCTCTACGTGGGAGACAACAAAGTGACTGTTGTATTCTTTCATGTGGATGATCTGATTTTCACAGGCAACACCAAACAATTCAAAGAGAATTTTCTTGGTAGGTTTGAAAATTTGTCTGCTCATCCACCCAACACACTCCTTGGTATGAAATCAGTGAAAAAAAATGGCCTAATTCACTTATCAATACCCCTGCATATCAAAAAAGGGCTTGAGAAAATTACTCTAAGCAAGTGAAAGCCGGTCTCCACACCACTCACGCTGGGCCTTCATCTCAAGACTTTGGAGAATGACAATCATGCCAAATTCCTGGATCTCAATGTGAATTATTGCTCTCCCATAGGTAGACTGAATTTCATTGCCTGCCTGGCGTGCCCGGATATCAGTTTTGCCATGTCTAGCCTAGCAAGACACTCTGAATGGCCAGGTCTGAGTCATTTGCAAGAATTCCTACACGTTTGGCGCTATCTATCCGGTACCAAAAATCTGATGCTAACAATTGGTCCTTGGTCAATCACAGATTGACTCTTATGTTTTAGGGATGCCACGTGGGCGGTGTGGTGATCTTTTATAGACGCAAGTAGGAATAGGCTGCGTGCTGCGCTCTCAGCAGGAGCTGCGGGCTCAGCAGGGGAAGCGGGCTCATCAATGAATGCGGCTTTGCCGCAGCAAGTTGCGCTGCGGGCTCAGCAGAAGTCAAATTGGGCTCAGCATCTGGAGAAGCGGGATGGATGGATTGGATCAGATTGGACAGATTGCGCGCAGATTGCGGATTGAAAGATGAAGATATTGGTTGCGCGGATATATCTTGGATATCTGAAATGGAGTGTTGGGAGGATAAGGACATGCGCGGGGGGCTCCAAGTTGGGCACAACACAAGGCCGCGCCATGAGAAGGACAAACCGGGTGGATGTAATGGCAGGCGGGTAATACGGATGGATATGGGATATGGGTTGTGGATTATGGGATGGGAAGGATAGGGTTGAGGTTAGGGTTCTGTTCTTGGGGGTTGTATTTCATTATTCTTCATTTTTTCTGCTTTTACTTAGGTTAGAGTTGAGGGGTAGGCTACTTAATCCGCACCCTTAACTTGGATATCATGGAGGATTGCTATGCGGAGGATCATCAGTAGTCATAGATTTATGGAAGGATGTTTACTCTAAATTCTCTATCTCTCAGTCAAAGTGTGAACAGTTGCACTCAGGGTTTACAGACTCAAGGGATCAATAACTTCTGAACTTGGAACTATTAAAGTAGAAGTACTCTTGTGTATTCCACAGAGGATGATCCTGGAACCCCTATCTTGCAGCGTGGATTTATTTGCACCTTCAAAGGGAGCCTGTTATACTGGACCAGCAAACGTCAACAATCTATCACACACTCTTTGACTGAGTCTGAATGTGTCTCCCTCTCTAGCTGTAATCTGGAAGTGCGCTGGATTCAGGAACTGATTGAATAAATCTATTGCCTCAACTTCAGATGTCCTCTCCGTTTGATTTACAATAAAGGCCTTGACAATAAAATCAAAAAATCTTTCTCGTGCTCAAGAGCCACACACATAGAAATTAAAACTAAAAGTCTTTGAGATGACTTCAAAGCCAGACTCATAGATGTCAAATTGATTCCGTCTCTCTTCATGAGCGCAAATGCACTTACCAAAGCGTCCAACAAAACCTCAAACATGAGACTGATCAATACTTTCAGCTTTATTGTTCACTGATCTCAAAGTTGTGGGGGCATGTTGAATTCTTAGTATCAATTCTTTGCCTTTCTCTGCACATTCCATGTTTTGTCTTAGTATGTTTTCTATATTTTTATCTTTATTCCTATTTTTATTTTTCATTTATCTATCCTCTGAATTCTTATAGTATTTGAGTGAAGTGTCCAAAGCGCACTATCCATTGTAGTCACGGTGACTGTGGACATTCCAAATTTAGTCTTCACTTCCAAGAAATAGTCTGAATATCACTCTGATGCGCACAATTTCATCAACTCAACTTGAACAAGCTCAAGTCAATCAACTCAAACAATCCTCAAGATATCCCAATAACTTATCAAAACTCAAACCAGCGATTGCTTTCAACCTTGCGCACAAGACAGGCAGCCAGTTAAACCATTAAGAGGACCAGAGCAACCAGTCTCAAGTTCTTGCTCATCTCACTCACTTGATCCTCTTTCATCAGGTATTCAAGGTGCTTCAACTTTTCTACCGCAATATCCCAACTGGCGTAGTTGCTCTTTGCACTTGCCCTAAGTAAATCATCTGAATGTTTTGACCAAGGATTACTAGACTTTTGCTGATCTCCTGTCTTTGACAGTATTTCAAGTATTATCTAATATCTCAATTCTTTAACATCCTCAGACTCACATTCCTCTGCCAGTGCAATCTTTTTGGTTGTTTTGTATCTTCTTGCTTCTTTCATGATCTTATACTTTTTTTTTATGAATTTATTGAAATAGATTTAATCCTGGTCTTGGGGAGCAATTCAAACTTCATCAAAATATATCAACAGGAAGGTATTAATCCTCAATGGCATGTAAAATCCCCCTCCCCAGAATTTTTTTTTTTAATTTTTGTTTTGGATTCAAGCTCAAATTAATAATTTTCCAATTTATCTTGAATTTCATTTCTCCAGTTGACTCTGAACCCTGATTCAAATGAAGAATCAGAAAACCTTGAATTTCCGTTGAACATAAGTAATGAAAAACTATATCTCACTGAAATACTTGAATAATTCTGCAATTTTCCACCTGGAGAACAGCAAAATTATCTGGATGAAAGCAAGAAGCTTTAAAGTGGAAGATATTAACTTGCTCTGATTCAAGAGCCTGATTCCACTCAAAAATCCAAGGTAAGAGGAAGACCAAAAGGAGAAGCCAATAATTACAAAAAGATCTCTCATTCATTATTTATTATTTATTATTTATTATTTATTATTTATTATTTATTATTTATTATTTATTATTTATTATTTATTATTTATTATTTATTATTTATTATTTATTATTTATTATTTATTATTTATTATTTATTATTTATTATTTATTATTTATTATTTATTATTTATTATTTATTATTTATTATTTATTATTTATTATTTATTATTTATTATTTATTATTTATTATTTATTATTTATTATTTATTATTTATTATTTATTATTTATTATTTATTATTTATTATTTATTATTTATTATTTATTATTTATTATTTATTATTTATTATTTATTATTTATTATTTATTATTTATTATTTATTATTTATTATTTATTATTTATTATTTATTATTTATTATTTATTATTTATTATTTATTATTTATTATTTATTATTTATTATTTATTATTTATTATTTATTATTTATTATTTATTATTTATTATTTATTATTTATTATTTATTATTTATTATTTATTATTTATTATTTATTATTTATTATTTATTATTTATTATTTATTATTTATTATTTATTATTTATTATTTATTATTTATTATTTATTATTTATTATTTATTATTTATTATTTATTATTTATTATTTATTATTTATTATTTATTATTTATTATTTATTATTTATTATTTATTATTTATTATTTATTATTTATTATTTATTATTTATTATTTATTATTTATTATTTATTATTTATTATTTATTATTTATTATTTATTATTTATTATTTATTATTTATTATTTATTATTTATTATTTATTATTTATTATTTATTATTTATTATTTATTATTTATTATTTATTATTTATTATTTATTATTTATTATTTATTATTTATTATTTATTATTTATTATTTATTATTTATTATTTATTATTTATTATTTATTATTTATTATTTATTATTTATTATTTATTATTTATTATTTATTATTTATTATTTATTATTTATTATTTATTATTTATTATTTATTATTTATTATTTATTATTTATTATTTATTATTTATTATTTATTATTTATTATTTATTATTTATTATTTATTATTTATTATTTATTATTTATTATTTATTATTTATTATTTATTATTTATTATTTATTATTTATTATTTATTATTTATTATTTATTATTTATTATTTATTATTTATTATTTATTATTTATTATTTATTATTTATTATTTATTATTTATTATTTATTATTTATTATTTATTATTTATTATTTATTATTTATTATTTATTATTTATTATTTATTATTTATTATTTATTATTTATTATTTATTATTTATTATTTATTATTTATTATTTATTATTTATTATTTATTATTTATTATTTATTATTTATTATTTATTATTTATTATTTATTATTTATTATTTATTATTTATTATTTATTATTTATTATTTATTATTTATTATTTATTATTTATTATTTATTATTTATTATTTATTATTTATTATTTATTATTTATTATTTATTATTTATTATTTATTATTTATTATTTATTATTTATTATTTATTATTTATTATTTATTATTTATTATTTATTATTTATTATTTATTATTTATTATTTATTATTTATTATTTATTATTTATTATTTATTATTTATTATTTATTATTTATTATTTATTATTTATTATTTATTATTTATTATTTATTATTTATTATTTATTATTTATTATTTATTATTTATTATTTATTATTTATTATTTATTATTTATTATTTATTATTTATTATTTATTATTTATTATTTATTATTTATTATTTATTATTTATTATTTATTATTTATTATTTATTATTTATTATTTATTATTTATTATTTATTATTTATTATTTATTATTTATTATTTATTATTTATTATTTATTATTTATTATTTATTATTTATTATTTATTATTTATTATTTATTATTTATTATTTATTATTTATTATTTATTATTTATTATTTATTATTTATTATTTATTATTTATTATTTATTATTTATTATTTATTATTTATTATTTATTATTTATTATTTATTATTTATTATTTATTATTTATTATTTATTATTTATTATTTATTATTTATTATTTATTATTTATTATTTATTATTTATTATTTATTATTTATTATTTATTATTTATTATTTATTATTTATTATTTATTATTTATTATTTATTATTTACTATTTACTATTTACTATTTACTATTTATTATTTATTATTTATTATTTATTATTTATTATTTATTATTTATTATTTATTATTTATTATTTATTATTTATTATTTATTATTTATTATTTATTATTTATTATTTATTATTTATTATTTATTATTTATTATTTATTATTTATTATTTATTATTTATTATTTATTATTTATTATTTATTATTTATTATTTATTATTTATTATTTATTATTTATTATTTATTATTTATTATTTATTATTTATTATTTATTATTTATTATATGTAATTTATAATTTATAATTTATTATTTATTATTTATGATTTGGCGGAGGCTAAAAAAATTGATTTTAGTTGTTTAGTGTGCTGTACAACTTAAATGGGACATGTAGAATGCCACACAGCCCCTTTGACCTGTGTATCAGGCCACACGGCCCATTTGAGCCGTGTAGCATGCCACACCGCTCATTTTAGTCGTGTAAGGTGCCACACGGCCCATTGAGCCGTGTACAAGGCTCTGTGGCCGTGAATTTAACATTAACCATGTGAAAATGCTCAAAGCAGAGTCACAGAACCCAAAAGAGGTCCAATATGATGCTTTTTTGGTTTGTTTTTTGAGGCACAAAATGTTCCTCAGAAATTCCCAAAAAAACAATTTTTAGGAAGCTTTAGACAATCTTTTTCAATCTTCACCTTCAAAATTCTAAGATCATCTTTATTAATTTTCAGGAAAAGCAAATCAAAAAAGGATCATTAGAAGGAGATCACCCTTTTCTTTGGTAATATGTTCATTATCATTGATAATTTGAGGGGTTAAAAATGTGAAAATCAGTCATATTTTTTTTATATGAGTCTTTGGATTCTATTTTTAAGTTTTTTGAAAAAATATTTGCAGCAATTTGTATTTAAGATTTTAAACAAAAAAATTGCCATAGATGTGTTAATTTGAAGGATTTCTAAATTGGATTGTGTTTTTGGAGGCTCAAGATACATCCAAAAATTCTGGAACAAATATTGAAAAGCTCTCTAATATTTTTGTTGAATTTCTAAAAGCTTGAAACACCAAAAATGCACAAAAAGGCTAATGTCAAATTTGCAACCCAAAGGTTGCAAATGGTTGTGAATGGCCTTTCACAACCATATGCAGTTGCAAATTCTAGATCACTCCCCAACAAATTGTGATCCAGGTTGGTTGGGACTGATGCAACCTAAAACTGGTTGCAAACAAGGTTTCACAACCCCCAGGGGGTTTCAAATGTGGTCAAACCTGTTTTCCAGGCCCATTTGGGCCAAAATGGCCCAAAACGGGAGATTTGAAGGGGGAATTGGGGTACCTAGGCCTCCCTGGACCAGATTTGAGTGGCCTCAACCCAAATTTGGGGATGTGGCATACTATGTGCGACTATGATTGGAACACAAAAATAAACTTGGGAATCAAACACTCTGCCTAGTGGCAAAAATTCTTTACACAAACCTTGTGCACACACACCACACGCCCATTGAATAAATCAATTTTTTCTCAACCCAAAAGTTAGCTAACTTTTGGAGTTTTTGGATTTAAAATTGCATGGAATGCCAAATTGCAGTTGAATTCATTTTTTTTGTTTTTTGGGAACAGTGGCAAGACCAAGCCCTCCCAGATTAAAGAAGGCTACATTAAAGGACTAAATTAAAAATTTACTTAACAAATATTTGGTCGAATCTAGGGATTCAGGTAGGGAGTTGGGAAATAAAACATTGGAAGCCCCAATTTCATCCTCATCTAGAGTTCCAATTGAGTAAAAAGATGTTCTGTCAAAACTTTAATTGAATAAAGGTGGTGGGTGACATTTCATATTTCATTTGAATGAATAGGATTTGGCCTGATCAATACTAATGTAAAAATGTAACTATGAAACTAAGGGGTGCCAGACCCGCTTGACCCTCCTCCTGTGAGAACCTTTGCTAGTAGGAAAGAAGCCAAGATTTATTGGCAAAAATGGGCATCCATTCATGGCTACGCATTGACAACTTTCAAATAAAGGAAGGATCAATATGTCAATCTAGCTTGTGACAGATATGGGGTTTATGAAGGGCCATGCCTCTTCAAATGTCAAAGGGAAACTCACACTAGGAAGTTTTGGTGTCAATTCATGATCCATGCAAGTAGGAAAGTAGAAGATCCCACGTAGAATCTCTCCATCAGAAATGGCCTCCAAAATCATAAACCATCAGAAAGTCCTTCAGTGCATCCTCAACTGAGAAGAATATCAGGTCAAGCATTAGACTTACTTAGGGAAGGCATGAAAGATGGGCTCAAATCAATTCAACTGAAAAGGAAATTGAGGAAGATTGATGGTGGAGGATACATTGATGATAGAATGCTCTATAACACTAAGGAAAAGGTAAAGCTTGCTGAAATTGATGGGAAAGGTCTTATGGACACTCTATTGGAAATGCTCCAGGAATCCCAGTGGATTTCCAGGTCCAAATTTGGTGGAGAGGGTAACTTAGAGGCCTCATTCTTGGCTCATCTTGAGTCTATAAAACTATGCAAAAAATTCCATCACCTTGCTTTGTTGGATCGTACTTATAAAACAGATAGGTACAAAATCCCTCTATTGCATGTTTTAGGAATGACTGCTAACAAAAAAACTCTTACAAAGGCTTTTGTTTTTATAAAAAAAGAAACCTATGAGTTTTATAGTTGGGCGCTAAATTCATTAAAGGAGTTGGCTTATGATCCCAAGAGGCTTCCAAAAGTCTTTGTGACGGACCGTGAAAATTCTTTGATTTTGCTATTAAACACAGTTTTACCAAGTCATCCAGACAGTGTTGTACATGACACTTGTCTAAAAACATACAAGCTGTTGGAGTACTTGTATCTTCTCATTTCCTTTTCTTTTCAAGTTCCTTTTTTCTCTTTTTATTTCATTCTTACTTTTCATCATTTCATTATTCATTTCATTCTTACTTTATTATTTCATTCCATTCATCAAGTCTCACATAGTTATCATTCATCAGTCTGCTTCTCACATTCATCTGGCGCGCACACATAGTTGCCATGTCCGCGCGCTACTAGCTATCATTTCACACAGTCTGTGACACTTAACAGCTCCGCCTATACCTGAGGACAGAATGGGAGCCAGACAGACAGACTCTTTCCTCATCCTTCTATTCTGTCTGACTCTCATCTCTGAATATCCTCAGGTAAGTTGTATCTCTTATTCTATTTGTTTTCTCATTATCATGTTATGAAATTCATCCTTCTATTCTGTCTGACTCTCATCTCTGAATATCCTCAGACTATCCCAACAGGTTATGAGCCCAGAGCGTAACAACTTACCATTAATCTTTTAAACCAACTTTAAAAGGATCCGACTCAACTTGAGTCGTTAAACTATCAATTATCAATTCTTATTCACTGCCGACAATGGACAAGTCTAATACATCTCACCAGGTCCTCAAAACACAATCCATTGTTCCTCTGAACTCTCCAGGATCAGAATCCAACTACCTCGACTGGGCTATGATCCTCCATATTCATTTCAGAGCCTCAGGAGTTAGTTATCTCTTCAGCAACAAACAAATCAAAACCAATCCAGAAACTCTATTGAGAGATAATCTAGCCGTTTTTTCAGTAATCTCAAGATTGATCCTTCCAGGAAATTACCAATATATTTGAAAACACAAGGAAAGCGCATGAGGAATGTGGAAAGCTCTCAAGGAAGCTCATCAAGATAATTCTTCAGGAGGAAGAATTTATTGGCTCAGGAAACTTCTCCTCACCAAACTGAACAACAAGGACATGCCGACTCACCTCTCCAAAATAGTTTCATATGGCAAAAAACTCGAACCATTGATCACACCAAAGAATCCTCTTACCACCGACAATCTTCAATCTACAGCAATCCTGCTCTCCCTACCTGACAACTGGCTTGGATGCATTTCAAGCATGATGAATGAAGAATCCATTCCATTGTCCAGAATAATAACGGCCTTGAAACAAGAACATCTAAGAAGACAGACTTGAAACAAAGATGAAATAGTACAATTGGCAAACACAAAATTTGGATCAAAACTACTGTCAAAAAAGAAAGAAAACTTTGTCCAAAACTCTAGCGGCTTCTCTCGTGTGTATTACTGCACAAATTGTAAAACAGAAGGTCACTTGTTTTCCAGATGCCCTGAAGTTCTCAAAATACTCAATCGGTCTAAGAAAAAGAATCTTCAAAGGTCAAATGAAAAGAGCGGAAAATCTAAGCATTCAAAAATAAACGCAAACAAGGCTATGATTGAAAATGACTCTGAAGAGGACAATTCCGATGATTTCTCCGACTCACAAATCATTGTCCATGCCTGTTCAACCACCTGCAATCTGACCCACTCAACTTCAAATCTGAAGCGTGATTTCAACATAGACTTGGGATGTTTGGTCTAAATGACTCCCCACGAATATCAGATCACCAATAGCAAGCCTAATCTGACTCCTATACGACTTGCCGACGGATCAACTATCACTTCTACAGCAGAAGGATCCCTCCATCTCCCTTTTTGTCAAATTTGATCTCTTGTCGTTCCTAAGCTCAATGAGCCTCTCCTATCCGTGTCAAATGTCTGCAACCTAGGCTTCTTAGTAGTGTTCTCCAAAAAAGGTTGCGATATCTACAACAGAAACACCACTAACCTAACAGACCAACCTCTTCAATCCAGATATCAAAACGGTAATCTGTACTATCTTCCCAGACAGGTTGTAAGCGGACAAAATTCCTTCTCCACTTCTGTTACCCACTCCTCTGACAACAGTCTCTTTGGATACCACAGCAAACTGTCTCACCTCAACATAAAATCTCTCAAGAAACTTCTAAAATCTCAGAATATTTCACCAAACCCGTCCAATGACCTGGAAGTACAAAAATGTCCGACATGTATTCAATCAAAAATTACCCGAACTCCTTTCCACTCTTGTCTCAGTCACAGATCCACCAGAGCCGGACAACTTATTCACTCTGATGTTTGCAGTTTCAAAACTACGTCTCAAGAAGGATACAAATACTTCGTTACCTTCATCAACAACTCCTTGAAGGCTCTTTTTGCTTATCCTATTAAACAAAAATCTGATGTTTTCAACTGCACAAAAATATTCATTCCTTTCTTTGAAAATAAATATCAAGCCCAAGTCACCACTCTCCGCACGGACAACAGAGGAGAATACATCAATAACTCTATGACAATCTATCTTGAATCTAAGGGAATAGCAATTGATCCTGGACCACCAAACTCCCCTGAACTCAACGGCGTTGCCAAAATTTCTAATTGTACCATCTGCAACATGATCAGGGACTCTCTCATTTCGTCAAATCTTCCCAAATTGTTTTGGGCGGATGCTCTCCACCACTCAACTTTTGCTTTTAATTCTTTTCCTTGCAAAACCCCATCAGGCTTTGTATCTCCAAACTCTCTCCTCCGACACAAAGACACTCCTCTCTCTTATCTTCACCCTTTCGGCTGCCTTGTCTGGTATAAAATTCCTGAACCAAATTGTCTCAAACTTGACAAAAAGGGTCAAAGCGGAACTCTCCTATCTTATCTTCCCAATGGAAATGGCTATTGCATTCTCAACTCCGAAAACTGGAAAGTAGTTAAGTCTCGCAATTGCATCTTAAACAACACCGTCTTTCCAAACGTTCATACCTCCACTGCCAGGGAAAACGCTCAGTCACCGTCCACCATAAATCTTCAACCCATTCCAACACCCGCCGTTTCCCTTCCTCCAACTATATCAAATGACCCACCTCCCCAATCTTCCTTGAAACCCTCCTCCTCTCTTCCTCCTATTTCCCTTCCACCAACTATATCAAATGAACCACCTTCCCAATCTTCCTTGACACCCTCCTCCACTATTCCTCCTATGGCACCCTCTTCCTCTCGCCCCTCCTCACTACTACGGCACCGCTCGGCAAGTATGGATTCTTCCAGCTCAGAATGGATTCCTCCTTTACATGACTCCAATCTGCCGTCATTCTCTCCTACCTCACCGGTTTCTCCCATTCCCTTGTCCCTTCCTTCCCCATCTTCCCCTGTTCTCCCTCCCTCTGCACCTCTCTCTCCAGTGGTTCCTACCACTCAACCAGCTGTTTCTCTGTCTCCGCCTCCTCCCGTTTGCCGTTCTTCCAGACGCCAACGGTCCCCTTCCCGTTATGGTAACTACTCTCGATGTGCCTCAGTCAAAGACAACCTGACCGCTCCTTCAACATGGAAGCAACTTCTCAAGTCTCCACACCGACGTCGCTGGCTGCTTTCCGCTCAGGACGAGATGTCCTCTCTTCAAGGCATGGGCACCTGGAAGTTAGTCCCTCCGCCAAAGGGCAGGAAAATCATTCATTGCAAATGGGTTTTCCAAGTTAAAAGACGTGAAGACGGTTTGATTTTGAAACTGAAGGCAAGATTGGTTGCCATGGGTTTTTCTCAAGTCCATGGGCTTGATTTCTCTGAGGTATTTGCTCCGACTCTATGTCTTGAAAGTCTTTGACTCGTTCTCTCACTTCTTGGCCACAAGGATTGGGTCGGTTGGCAAATTGACTTCAAAACCGCTTTTCTGAATGGTCGTTTGGACGAGCCTGTCTATATGACTCAGCCCCCAGGTTTCAAGGATCCAACCAGGCCAAACTGGGTCTGTGAAGTTTCACGAGCAATCTACGGTCTCCAACAGTCCCCCCGCCAATGGAATCTTCAGCTAAGCTCCGCAATAACGTCACTTGGTCTATCTCAATCTTCCTACAACCCATCTCTCTACTACAAGCTCCACAACGGTAAACTTGTAGGGGTGGTCGCAGCTCATGTTGAAAATCTTGCTGTTGTCGGAATGGCCTGTTTTGTAAGTGGCTTTGTCAAGGACATCAGCCGGAAATTCAAGGTTGGTTCAGATGAAGATCTTCATCTGTTTCTATCCCTGTCTGTTCAGCGTGATCAAAAAAACAAAACGGTCTCTGTTGGGAAATCTCACTACATTGCCTCTGTATGTGATTTCTTCCTCTCTCCAGCTGATTCCAAAACATCTCCATTGCCCACGTCTGTATCTTTCAAACACCTGCGGAAACGCCTACCGGATTCTCCTGCGTCCCCTCCCGAATACAATCAACTTATTGGGTCTTTACTGTGGGTCTCCCAATGCACGCGCCCCAACATCGCTTTCGCTGTCAACAAGCTTAGCCAATTCCTGAAAGATCCGTCGCTCAATCATTGGAACGCCGCGCTCCGAGTTCTCCAATATCTCAAAGGATCCAGCCATCTGCGGCTTGTCCTTGGAGGTCAAAATTTAAACCTCACCGGATACGCCAATTCGGATTGGGCGGAAGATGAAGGTGATAGAAGGTCCACCTCTGGCTATGCATTCCAACTCATTCTAGGTGCCATCTTGTGGAAGTCAAAGAAACAACCAACTGTTTCCCTCTTGAGCCCCAAAGCTGAATACAAGGCTCTGTCCGACTTGTGCAAAGAAGGTCTCTGGCTCCAAAATCTCCTATCAGAACTCAATCTCCGCAGTTCTACTCCTGTCACACTGCTTGTTGATAACAGCGGTGCTGAGGCTCTGGCAAGGAATCCTCTGCATTATTCAAGAACAAAACATATCAACGCTAGGCACCATTTCATCCGCGAATGTGTGACCAGATGTCTTTTCACCGTCCGCCATGTCGCCTCTGCGGAAATGATAGCTGATATGTTGACTAAGCCTCTTGGCAGAGTCCTCCTCCAGAAGCACCGGCTTCTCTTTAATCTTGTATGATGTGCTCAGCAAGGGGGGGTGTTGGAGTACTTGTATCTTCTCATTTCCTTTTCTTTTCAAGTTTCTTTGTTCTATTTTTATTTCATTCTTAATTTTCATCATTTCATTATTCATTTCATTCTTACTTTATTATTTCATTCCATTCATCAAGTCTCACATAGTTATCATTCATCAGTCTGCTTCTCACATTCATCTGGCTCGCACACATAGTTGCCATGTCTGCGCGCTACTAGCTATCATGTCACACAGTCTGTGACACTTAACAGCTCCGCCTATACCTGAGGACAGAATGGGAGCCAGACAGACGGACTCTTTCCTCATCCTTCTATTCTGTCTGACTCTCATCTCTGAATATCCTCAGGTAAGTTTTATCTCTTATTCTATTTGTTTTCTCATTCTCATGTTATGAAATTCATCCTTATATTCTGTCTGACTCTTATATCTGAATATCCTCAGACTATCCCAACACAAGCAAACTTTAAAGTGCGCTTCAGTAATGAAGATGAAGGTTGGAAAAGGTTTATGACTCTTTGGGGAAAGTTTGGGGCCTTGAAAACCAAGGGGGAGGCAGAAGCAAATGATGCTGAACTCAGAGTAAGTCAATTTATTGACTATTGATATCTGTTGGGAATTGATCTCTGTTGGTAGTGCTTACTTTGAAACTTGAATGCAGTGTTTCTTGAAAGACAATGAGGATGTACTTGAGTATATGGAAAAGAATATTTTTCCTATAAAAGAGACTTTTGTAACAGCTTGGACTTGTATTTACCCAGAATTTGGAAATTAAACTACTTCTTTGGTAGAAGGGTTTGATTCCACTTTCAAAAAATTACTAGTGGGATCTTTTGGGAGCATTTTGGATGTGTGGAAAAACCTTGAAGGAACTATTGAAATTCAAATCAAATCACTACATGCAGAACTGAAAGACTTGTTGTGAGATGACTGATCTCCTCACACGATCTCCCGCTCACACAACCGCTGAGGACACTTAAACTTCAAATCTAGAATCTCCATTCAACGCTTCCTCTCCTTCCGGCTCTCTCTCCCCTAAAGACCCTGCTCCGGCTTCCTCAATCACCATTCCCCTTATTCCTTCCATCATCATCATCCTTGATCATCTCATCAACCCATTGTCTCCAATCTATCAACTCCATCCGTCATCCTCAATCTATCAACTCCCGCTATACCTCTTGCCCTCAACTCAACTCATCACCCTTGACCCATCACTAACTATCCTCGTGCCTCAACAAACAACAAGTCGTCACTCATCTCCAGTCCTGTCTAGCAGTGAGGTCCTTTCTCATTCTTTCATTCTCTCATTCATTCGCTCCCTCCTGCTTCTATCTCCTAATTTGTCTCATCTGAACATTCACTCATGTAATTACTGCTACAGCACATTCCCGTGCTTCTTCATCTACCGGTCCTTTGGTTGCAATCAATATTCTCAGCTCTTCAAGACTCTTGAATAAAGTTGGGAACAGGTCTGCCAACAGAGATATTACCTTTTGGTTATAAATTGTCAATTGAAGCAATTAAACTCATTGACAACAATTTGAGAGGTTAAAGCGTAACCACAATGGCAAGGGTGCTCAAAGTCTTTCCAAAAACAATGGGCTAGCCTTGTTCCCATATTTTAGGTGAAATACTAGCATGAAGAGGATCCATTGTTCCTGAGGATTTTCATCCTCAGTGGAAGTTAGTCAATCACCCTTTGTATGAAATAAGTAGGGTTTTTTGAAGGGTAAACATTATTGGATTGACAGATTAATTATTGGATTGACAGATTAATTATTGGATTGACAGATTAATTATTTGATTGAAAGATTAATTATTGGATTGAAAGATTAATTATTTGATTGATAGCTTAATTATTGGATTTCAAAATTTATAATTATTTTGGTTGTGAAATTTTGAAGCAGATCCAGGGCTTGATGAAGAATCTCAAATGGTAAAAAAGTGGAATTCAATTTATAGGGAACAACCTAAAGAGGTTAGGTTGAAGATTCTAAGGCCAATGCTTGAGAATACAGCTGCTTTTATTGTGAAGCCAAGGCTTGAGACAAAGGTGTTAAATTCAAGTGGCGCTTGACCAAAATTGAAAGCAAACTTTTGTGAAATTTCAAAATTTGAGCATGTGGAAAGAGAAATTAAGAGGGAAAAAAGAGTTAAAAGGTGACCAAAAAGACCAAAGACTTTAGGTTGTTTATTTTGAGAAATGCTCATTTTTATGGTTCAATGAACTGATGGGAAATTCATTTTGATAGCACAAGGAAGGCTCTTCATGTGAATCTCATAGTTCAGAGGACAAGACTGAAAAGAGGATTAAAAGGGGATCAAAAAGACCAAAGAAGGTAATTATTTTATTTTGAGAAGTGTCCATTGGTATTGGCTAACTGATGGGAAATCATGATTATATTACTAGTCTTTAGGCTCAGAATAAAAATTCCATAGCTCAGTCAAAGAAACTCCAAGTTCATTGGTGTTGGTGGTGTTGGAATCAGACTTCTTTTCAAAGGATGAGGAAGAAGAAATTGAGGATTCAAAAAGAAGCTCATCTTTGGTGATTGGTGATTCCTTTAATGAGATGAGAATTTTGGCTAACTAATTTTTTATTTTAGGAAGTGAATTACCTCAATCAAATACCTGATAACTTACATAAGTTCTTGGGTGGGTTTTGGGATCTGGTTGGTGATTTAAATTGTGGATTTAGAGTCATTTCTAAATGAATGGGGTATGATTAGCTTGGATGGTTTCCAGTAAGAAAATGAATGCTTGAATCATTGATGAAAAATAAGGGGTGCTATTCAAAGATCCTTGGGGGAATTATTATGTTGTAAAGATAGAAAAAAGACTTGATTTTAATGACATCAATGAAAAGATTCCCTCTTCAAAATGGCTTTCAAAGCTGGACATGGGTCAAATAATAGCAGATACTTATGGAATACCAATATGTTTCATTTAATTTGATTCATGTTTTACTGAGACACCTGTGAAAATGGGGTTAAAAGAAAAATCTGATCCTATTTTCATTTTTTTTGTTAAAAATAACCATTGGTTCCAGCGGGCAGATGTGATTTCCATTGCGCCCATAGTTTCCAAACCACATTCCATGATTTCTAAAAAAGCAGCTTGTTGGTTTGATCACCTCAAAGATTAAATTTAGTTTTATTCTAACTTACAGATTAATTTTGTCATTTTGATTGGGCTTCTGATGCTCATATTGTAATTCTATTAATATAAAGGGTTATTACATTGTGAACATCATTTTATGTGGAGTGTTTGGAGTTAAAATCATTATGATGAGTGTTTTAAATGATATTTTAATGATTTTTATTTCTTGTGATGGGATCAGCTTAACACAAGTTGAAATTGTTATTTTTTGGTGTTTTACTTTAGGGCTTGTCAAAAAACTTGTTATTTTTTTGCACTTTTACTTTAGGGCTAGTCAAGTTGAACTTGTATTTTTTGGGAATTTTACTTTAGGGCTAGTCAAGTTAAAATTACTCATATTTTTTCAGCCGCTAGTCAAGTTGAACTTGTATATTTTCAAGCCTTTTTCATTTTTATTTCTTTTTTGGTACTCATATTTTTCCTTTTTTTGTTCTTTTTGGTGTTTTTTTTAATAAAACAAAGGACGGCCTAAATTAAAATATTTATTTATTTTTATTTTTATTTATTTTTATTCATGTTTATTTATTTTTATTTATTTTTTTCTATTTTTATTTATTTTGATTTTTTTTATTTGTGATTCTTTTGTCTTCTACTTTTTTATTTTTATTATCTTTTAATTTTAAATTTTTTTCACAATGCTGAATCAAGTCATGAGCAACCGTTTGCAACCAGCCCTCACAGATGTATAAGGTAGCAAGCGCTGTTCCTGAGTTGTGCCACAAAACCCCTTTTAGGTAGTGACTGGGGGTTGAAAATTTGGAAATTCAACATTGGCCCAAAAAAAAAGGATCCAAAAGTCTAACGAGAAAATTGATTTTTTTTGAATTTCTTGATTTTTCAAAGGCATTTTTAAGGTAATATAATACATCCAAAAAATCTGAAAAAAAAATATTGAAATCCATTTTTACTTTTGATTTGAATTTTTGATAGCATGAATTTTCAAAAAAAAAAAATCAAAAGGGAAATAACAGGACGCAAATGTCCAATGAGAAATTTGATTCCTTTTTTTTTTGGTTTTTTGAAGGAATTTTTTAAGTTAAAAGGATACATCCAAAAAAATTGGAAAAATAATTTGAATCCTCTTTGAATTTTGCTTGAAATATTTGGCAGCTGAAAAAACCACAAAAAAACAATACAAATAGTCAAAATATAGATCCAAAAACCCATGGAAAAATTGGTTTTTGCAGAATTTTATAATTTTTGAATTCCATTTTTGGAGGGGTTCCAATGCCCTAAAAATTACCAAAGATTATTTTTGGGGTTTTATGAACCCCATGTATGGGAGTGCGGTGTCAGAATTAAAAAAGAAAGTCTTGAAAGTACAGTGAAATAAAGTAGGGTACCCAATAAAGTATTTGTTGGTGTGGCAGCGGAGGCGCACAATGGCAAGTGGACATAAAAGTCCCTGAAATAAAGGATTGGGGCGTGATAAAATTAATTCTCTCAATTCAAATTATTTTTCAAAAATATCATGGCCCCAGGAAAAAACTTTGAGTTATGTTGAAATTTATGCATGCCAAAGGGTTCAAAGAAGGGGGCCAGATACCAAAAGGGGTGTATTATGATGCTTTTTTGGTTTGGGCTTTGAGACAAAAATAGTGCCTCAAAAATTACCAAAAAATTATTTTTTTCACAAATTTTCAAATTATAAATTCAAATCGGAAGCTTCACATATTTCAAATCATTATTTATTTCTTTAGGTAAAAAAAATAAAAAAAGGATAATTAAAGAGAAGCAACCCATTTCCTTTTGAATTATTTTCATGGTGATATATAAGTTCATGGGTGAAAAATGTCAAAAGAAGTCAGAAAAAGTTTGAGCTGGATTTTGGGTTCCATTCTAAACTTTTTTCAAAATAAAATTGAGGGAAAGTTTGATGGCAGATGTAAAACAAAACACATTGCAATGGATGTCTTAATTTGAAGTCTCTTTATGTTGTATTCAATTATTGAAGGCCCAGGATACATACAAATAATCCAAAAAAAAATAATACACAGCTCTTTGATTGTTCAATCAACTTTCCAAGACCTTGAATCACCAAATATTGTAAAATAAAAACTTAAAGAAAAGGATCCAAAAGTGCGATGTGAAATTCAATTTTTTTAAATTTCTTGATTTTTGAATGAATTTTTTGAGTTAAAATAGGGTGATGATAAATTCACAACTCATTTTTGTCGTGTAGACGACTCATTTAAGTCGTCTATATGATTAAAATGCAATTGTGTAGCGTGCCACACAATTACAAGTGTTGTGGGCCAAAATAAAAAAATTTAAAATTAAAATAAATTGAATAAAAATTCAAAAAAAAAAAATACAGAACTAAACAAAAAAATCAAAATATGTTGATTTTTTGGTTAAAATAAATAAATTATTTTATTAATTTCTCAATGAACTAATTGATTAATCAATTAATTGGTTAAGAAATAAATCAATAACTCAAAAAATAAATGAATAAATAAATAAATAAATCAATAACTCAATAAATAAATCAATAAAGAAATGAATAAATCAATAAATAAATGAAAAAATAAATTAATGAATGAATAAATAAAGGGAATTATTTTATCATGCATCCAACCCTTTATTTCAGGCATTTTTGCATTGGCACCTGGTTGCACCCCTTTGGTATATCATGCAAAAATACTTTATTTCACGCAACTTTAGAGAATTTATTTTTTTTAAATTATGACTGCGCAGCCCCGTATCAGGGCTTCTTGAAGACCCAAGAAAAATCTTTGGTAATTTGGGAGCCATTAGAACCCCTTCAAAAATGCAATCAAAAAATGAAAAAATTCCATAAAAACAAATTTTTGCATGGGTTTTTGGATCATCATTTTGGGTATTTTCATTTTATTTTTTTGGTTATTTCAGCTTCCATAAATTTTAACCATTATTGATTGAGTCTTCAAATATTTTTTTTTTTCATATTTTGTGCATGTATCCTTCCACCTTAAAAAATTACTTCAAAAAACACAAAAAATAAAAAAAAATCAAATTTTTCTTTGGACATTTAAATCCTTTTATTTTCTTGTTTATTTCATTTTTTGGTTAATTCCATCTATCAAAAAGTTGAAAAAAAATTAAAGAGCATTCAAACATTATTTTTCCAATTTTTTGGATGTATTATTTTACCTTACAAAATTCCTTCAAAAAAGCGAAAAATTCAAAAAAATTCAATTTCCTCATTTGAATTTTGGGTCCTTATGTTTGCCATTTTGACTTATTTTTTTGGTTTTTCAAGCTTTGAGTTATAAATCTCTTGAATAGTTCTTTTAAAATTCTCAAAGTATTTTTGGATGTCATTTTTGACCTTTAAAAATTCCATCAAAAAACCAAAAAATTCAAAAGGGTGATGTTGAATTCACGGCTCCAACCGTGTGGTAGTTGTGTAGGGCCCTACACGGCTCAAATGAGCCATGGGGGCCCCAAGAAAACTACAAAGCGCCGTTTGAAACACGCGCAACCCCCAGGGGGTCATGTAGGAGCCGTGTTTGTAGGTGCACAACCCCCCAGAAGTTGTGCCAGAAATTTGGGAACGCCCTGGACCACACTTTGGTTCTGTCAACCCAAATTTGAGATTAACACATACTTTTTGGGACTGTTGTTCCACACCTAGAGATCCCAAAGAGACATTAAACTGAAACCCAAGTGAAATTAAAGTGAAAACTCAAATCATAAATCATATTAAAATCTGCAAACAATTCTTTCTCAACTTGAAAGTGAGCAAACTTTGTTTGATCAATTAAAATGTGGTGTGAATACTGAAGTATACCATTGCATTTTTTAGAATGGGAACATTGGCCAGCCCTCCTTCTTCTGAAATGGCTGTGGGGAAGGTCTATATTGATAGTGCCATCAATAAAGCTTTGGAAAAAGAAAAAAAGGATTTGAGTAATGAAACATCAGAAGCCCCAATTGTATCCTCATCAAGGGTGAAAATTGAGGAACAAAATGATTCACAAATGGAAATGACGGCTTGTGGTGAGTAACATTTTATGTTAATGTTCTTTGCCCTATTTAATTTGATTGAAACTGATGGAGTGAATTTCATCAATATAAATATGTAGCTATGGCAGATCCACTTGACCAACCTCCCTTGAGAGCTTTTCATACTAGGGAAGAGGCACAAAAATATTTTCAAACATGGGAAATGAAGCATGGTTATGCTTTAACAGTTTTCAACTCAAAGTGTGACCAATATGTGGATTTAGCCTGTGATAGACATGGTTCCTATTCAGGAAATCTTCTTACCAAACAGTCCAGACAAACTCACACAAGGAAGGTTGGGTTCAAGTTGTTAATCCATGCAAGTCACACAAAGGCAGACCCCTTGTGGCGTCTCTCCTACAAAGAAACCCAAAATAACCATCAACCATCTGAACATACCTCTGTGCATCCTCAACTGAGGAGAATCTGGGGGGTGGCCTTAGACAATCTAGTAGAAGGCATGAATGATGGGCTCAATATGTTACAACTGAAGAGAAAATTGACAAAGATTGATGGGGGGATTATGTTGATGATCAAACAATCTATAACACTAAGCAGAAGTTAATGCTTGCAGAACTAAAGGGAAAAAGTGTTATGGAGGTACTCTATAAACAGCTTGAAGAAAAAAATTGGATTCACCAGTCAAAGTTCAGTGGAGAGGGTTACTTGGAGGCCCTGTACTTAGCACATCCAGAGGCATTAAAGCTTTCAAAAAAATTCCATCATATTGCTATTTTGGATTGTACTTATAAAACAAATAAGTAAAAAACCCCACTATTGCATGTTTTAGGAATGACAGCCAATCGGAAAACTTTGACAAAAGCTCTTGTTTTTATAAAAAAAGAAACTTTTGATTTCTACAGTTGGTCTGTAAATGCATTAAAGGAGTTGGCTTATGATCCTGAGAGACTTCCAAAATTCTTTGTGAAAGACCTTGAAAAGCTCTGATTTGTGCAATTGAAACTAGTTTCCCAGAGTTATCAAGACAATTTTTCACTTGGAACTTTTCTAAAAAAATACAAGCAAACTGTAAAGTGAGCTTTGTTAATTACGTTGAAGGATGGAGAAGCTTTATGAATATGAGGGAAAAGTATGGGGCCTCAAAGACCAAGCAGGATGCAGAGGTCAATGATGCAGAACTCAGAGTAGGTCCAAACACTGCTTCTTATTCTTCCTAGTTTTGGGTTCTGAATTTTTGAAATGGATATTGTTTCTTGAAAGACTATGAGGATGTACTTGAGTGTATGTAAAATAACATTGTCCCTATCAAAGAGAAGTTTGTAACAGCATGGACTTGTATAAACCCAGATTTTGGAAAAAACCAAAATCTTGGGTTGAAGGGGCCCCTGCAATCCTCAAATGATTCCTTGGAAACTCTTTGGTAAACCTGTTTGATTTTTGGAAAAGCCTTTATGGAACAGTTTTGAATCAAATTAAATCAGCTCATGAATCACTTTATGAATCTTGAATTAAGTTAGGGACAGTTCTTCCACCTGAACTGTTACCATTGGGTTACAAATTGTCTTTAGAGGCAATACATCTTGTTAGGGAACAATTCAAGAAGTTCAAACATGATCATGATGGCAAAGTCTTCACCAAGTCATATTTCAAAACTATGGGTTTGCCCTGTTCCCACCAAATAGGTGACCATCTAGCATTCAGAGGTTCCGTGGTACCCAAAGATGTTCATCCTCAGTGGAGGTTGGACTATGACCCTTGCAGTTCTTTTTCTGTAAGTTGGCTTAAGTTGGACTTTTCAAATCACTATTTTATTAATTATTTTGGATTAATGAATCCTAATTCACTAATAATTGATCCTTTTGAATTTCTCCAGTGCAATGCTGATTAAATGCTAAGTGTTACTAAGTTACCTGAAAAAGTCAACTCAATGATCTTGGAATCTCAAGATCATGAGCAAAGCGGACTATTGAAGTATATCATTCAGAAGGTTACAAAATATTGATCAAAGCTAACACTTGAACCTAAAGTCTTACAGTCAAGTAGGGGCCGGCCAAAATTGACAGATATGCAGCAAGAACCATCTCAGTTTGAGCTTGTTGAGAAAAAACTCAAGGGGAAAAAAAGAACTAGAAGGGCTCCAAAAAAGAAAAGACAAAAGATTGTAAGTCATTTCTTTTGGGATATGTTCATTTTTTTGGGTTAATGAACTTAGTTACTAACTAATGATGAATTGTTAGTCAAAGTTGGCAGAATCTGAATCTGAATTTCATAGTTAAAAGGAAAAGACTGAAAGTGAATCAGGATCACTTAATTTGGAATCAGAATCCTCTTCTGAGGAAGAGAACATGCAGCAAAGCTCAACCAGAAGCTCATCTTTGGTGAGTTTTCATTTCATTGATCCAATTATAGAAATGAATACTAAGTTAGTTTTAATGATAGGAACCAAAATTGAAATACCTCAATCAAATACCCAAGAAATTCCATAAGTTCTTTGGTGAGGTTTGGAATTCAATTTGAGATGGGAATTGAAGATTAAGAGTCATTGCTAAATCTCTTGGTTATGAAGAACATGGTTGGTTTAAAGTTAGGAAGGAAATGATTGAAACATTAGAGAAACATGAAGCATGCTACATTAAGATGCTTGATGGTTCCAAGGAGGTTGAAAATATTAAACAAAGACTTGATGTTGAATACATCAATGAAAACATTCCCTCCTCAAAATGGCTGGCTAAATTGGACATGTGTCAAATCATAGCAGACACATATTCCAAACCTATATGTTTCATTTCATTGGAGTCATGTGATACTTATACTCCAATTAAAAATGGTGTTACTTATCAATCAGATCCAATGTTTATTTCCTTTGTAAACAATGACCACTGGGTTCTATTAGTAATTGAGGGAGAAATAATTCCAATCCCACCCATTGTAGCAAAACCACATTCCTTGATTTCTAAAAAAGCCTCTGGTTGGGTTGATCATCTCAAAGATCAACTGAAAATTTATTCTAGATTTTAATAGACTTTTACTTCATTTCATCATTGGGTTTCATTTTAATTGAAATTCTAATGCAGCTAACAAGTTCTATTAATATAAAGTGTTATCAAATTTTGACCATCATTATGTTGAGTGTTTTGAGTTAACATCAATATATTGAGTCTTTTCAATGAGAGTTTAATGGTAAGTCAGTTCAACTTGTGCTGGGCAGATTCCATCACAAGCTTAACTTATGTTAAGCTTGGGATTGGATCAGCTTAACACAAGTTGCACTTGTTTTTTTGGTGTTTTTAATTTAGGGCTGGTCAAAAGACTTGTGTTTTTTTGGGCACTTTTACTTTAGGGCTGGTCAAAAGACTCCCTTAATTTTTGGGCCCTTTTACTTTTGGGCTAGTCCAGTTGAAATTACTTTAGGACTTGTCAAGTTACTTGTCTTTTTTGTTGGTGTTTTTACTTTGGGGCTTGTCAAGTTAATTGTCTTTTTTTTGGTGTTTTCAGTGTAGGGCTAGTCCAGTTACTTGTGTTTTTTTGGGTATTTTTACTTTAGGGATATTCCATTGGAATAGTACCAGTTTTTTTTCCTTATTTGTTTGTTTTTTTCTAACAAAAAAATAAAAATTCTTTGATTTTTTGGTTGATTTCTGTTTTTTTGGAAGGTTTATTCAGTTTAAAGGTTGTGTTAGTACCCTTTCATTCATTTTCCTTTTTTTTTCTCACCGCAGTCCGGTGCCGTGTGGCTGTCCACACCCCATTGGGGCAGGCTGGGTGAGCTGCACGACTCCGTGAGCCATGGGGGGTTGTGCACAGCCCAAATTGGACCGTGCAGCATGCCACACTTCCCAATTCAAACCATGTTCACGGATCAATGAGCTGTGAATTTAACATTTCCCAATTCAAAAAATTGACTTTTCTGACTGGATTTTTGAATATGTTTTTGGCATATCTAATTTTTTTTGGGTGATTCAAGCTTTCACAATTTTGAATGCTAAAAAAATAAAAAATAAACTTATTAATACTTTTTGAAGATCATCTGCATTCTTGCATACACCTTACAAGCTTCATTAAAAAAATAAAAAATAAAGAACAAATATGGATACAGATATTAAAATTGATTCAACTATGATTGGTTTTATTTTTATACTTGATTTTTGTGAAGGGAACAAAACCTCATTACCAAGATCCAAATTTCTCTGAACAATGGTTTTCCAAGATTTGGGATCCTTTGTCACAAAGCTTTTTCAATGTTGATCTAACCTGGGAGCTGGCCAATGATCAGACTTGAACTTGAATGAGACTAAATGTTTGGATTCTTCTAAAAGAATGAACTAAATAGGAAAGGTTTTGGAATTTGGAGTGGGAGGGGAATTTGGAGGAAGATACGTGCAAGGCATCAAAGAAGAAAACAGAACCACAGGACACTTAAATGCTTCAGCCAGCAGGAAACCATGGCATGTAAATTTCATCCAAATATTTATGGGAGATGGGCTATAAAGCTGGTTTGTTTGCCTTCTTGCTTCTTGGAAATTTTAACCCCAGATATCACGTAGTAATCATGTTTCCTTGAAGATTGGGTTTGAATCAAGCTCTTTTACCATTTATTTCCTGACTTCAATCCAGTCTTCTGAGATCCTCCCCAAAAAAATGGCGCCTGCTTGAAAGCAACAGTTCCCATGCTTATGACATCTTGAACATGGGAGATATGTGGAATGACTGTTTTTTGAGAAATGGAATCTTTGTATTGGAACTAAAACCAAAAATAAGACTATTTTATAACAGAAAATACGGACTAAGGTAATACTCACTTCTTCAAGTGATACTTGTTCAAATATTCCAGAAGAATAATAAGATAATGTGCAGGAAACCTAGAGCAAAAACCCAAAAGAAATCAGAAAAAATTAAAGAATGAGAAAATAAAAAATGTACTCACTTTCTCACTGATTGTTGGGGCTGCTAGTACCTTCCCCCAGGATTATGGTAAGGAGCATCACCATCTTCTTTGGATAAATTCAGTCTCTTGATTATTTTCCCAGTATTTTATTCAGGAGAAGCAATTTTCTTATTCGCAATGGTTCCAGACCTCTGATCAAGGTTTGAATGAAAAAATTAATTAAAAATAATATCCACCACATTAGCCAAAAATAAAAAAAACAAAAGCTCACCATATTAATTAAATCCATTTCTGGCAGCTCTTTATCTGCTGAATTTTCCCCTTCATCCAAATCTGGCACCTCTTTGTCTTCTGAATATTTCTCTTCAGTCAGCAATTCACTCTATGTTAAAAGAATGAGAAGGACGCATCAAAAAAAAACAAACCATTGCAGAAAAAATAACTATAATTATAACTTCCTCTGATTCCTGCATCTTTTTTCCCTTCCCCTTCCCTTCGTTGGCCTTGCACATTCTTGAAACCTCAACACATAAGAAAAAAGTTTATTATGAATTTTGATATTTTTTTTGTGCAAACAATTGCTGAATGACCTTCAAATTTGCTATGAACTACTTCTTTGGACTTCCAATCCTCTTGGGTTTGTCTAAATATCAAAAAGCAGATGGATCTCTTTAGCTTGAGGACTGAGATATCTTCTTGAACTTATTGGCTGCTCCTTTGGGTGTTGCTCTAAATTTGGATCTTTTAGTGTAATTTGGCTCTTTAATCAGGGTAAGTTGATATATTCCACTGTACAAATTCATGCTTTCAACCAGATAATGTAGCTTTTCTCCAGGTGGCAACTTGCTTAATGCTTCTAACATTTTAGTGAAATATAGGTTTTCATTCCTGTCTTTGGTTGCAACTTCAAGTTTTGCTGAATATTCAGTTGATTCAGGGTTTAAAGTTAACTGGAGAAGGGAAAATCAAAATCAATCAGTACATGATTCATTTGAGCTTGAATCCCCCCCAGTAAAAAGGAGAAAAAATTACTGAGATGGGAGCTTTGAAATGCCATTGAGGATGAAAATCATCAAATTGGAAGAGTTCACCCTTTCTGATGGCCAATTTGACTTTGTGAACACATGTTGTAGCCATGTTAGAAGAGTAATTCAGTTGTTGCAACTGGTGGAAGAATCAAGAACTTGATGGGATTAATGAATGATTTTGGGGGAAAGGTGGCAGATTTTTCCAGAAAGATGATCCACACATTGAGGCAAACCAATGAGATGCTTGAATTCTTGCTGAGAGTCTTCAATGGCTCTCTCACAGGTTTGGACGGTGATGGAACTTTAAATTTTTTAAACTAAATTAGAGAAAGAGCTAATAGAAGAATTGATGAATCTTTTAATGTAGGAGTGAGAAACTTCTATTCTTGATGTAGTTTTGTTTCAAAAGTGAAAGTATTTTTTTGCCAAATAGGAGAAAATTTTCTTTTCAGAGGAATCCAGCTTTCAAGAAGCTAGTCAGAATTGGTAGGATTCCAGACCAGATAAAGTGTTGTGAGGTTTTTGTGATAGCTTGATTCAGATTTTGCATGAACCAAATGATGCCGTTTTTTCTGCAATAGCTTCCATTCATCTTCAGATTCAAAGTTCTTCCTTCAATGAGTTTTAATAGTCTTGAAAATTTTCCAGACACAGAGAAGATGATGAGAGGAAGGTAAAACTGATTCAATTGAGCTAATAAGGGCTTGTTCCTTGTCTGTCACAATCACACTAGGTTCTTTATCTTCAACTATTTCCTGAAGTTGAGTCAGGGCCCAATCATATTTATGTTTTTTCTGTTGAGGTAAGAAACAGAATTCAACTGAGAAGCTTCTAGAATAATTTCTTATCCCAAGAATATGAAGAAGGGGCACTCCAACTTTTTTGGTGTTATTTGTATATTCCATCATAATGAGAGTAGGGAAAAGGTTGAGAAGTTTCATGGAATCAGGGTGTGAAATTCATAATGAAGTAATTTGACCATCCACATCATTCATTTTGTAGTAAAAAGAATAATTCCTGAGTTCCAGTATGAGTTCTTCAACAGGAGTTTTTCCATCAAGGTCATTTTTTTGTATTTTGTATCATTTTTTGTAAATTGTAAGGAGATTTGTATGGATAAGTGATGATGATTTTTGTATAAGAGAGTGGAGAATTTTTAAAGGCAGAACTCCTGCTTTGGATAAATGTTCAACCACCTCCTTTTGATCCCCTTGGATTCTTCTGTGGATGAGATGAGTTGGAGGATCAATGGAAGGTGGATGGTTGTGCTCTGGACATATAAACTTCACCACCCAAAAACTCAATCTTTTTGAAGAATTCCCTGATAACCTGAAAGTATAATTGGTCTTTCTTGATTTTTTTAATTAGGGGGTATCTTTGCTGGCTTTATATTCCCCATATTTATCACATTGGTAAGTGTAGGCTTGATTCTTTCAATTTGATACTCTGGTAGATATGGCATATCCATGGGACTTTGCCCATGCTTTGATAGCCTCAACCAGCTCCTCCTTTTGATTATATAATAGCTCAGGAGGAGGGGCCAGAGGAGTGGAATCAAGAGTTTGATTAGATGAATAAAGAGCAAGAGGATTTTAATCACAAGTTTGATGAGATGAGATGATGGATGATGGGCATGGTGAAACAGTTGAAACAGTTCTGAAAAGTGGGTGGATGATTTCTTGAGCCATTGGAAAAAGAGATGTTCTTGTTTGGAAGTATCTGGATTGTTAAGTTGCTTTGATGAGTGGTTGTTGGTGTGGTGTGAAAAGGTGTGGTGTGGTTTGGTTTGGTGTGGTGTGGTTCTGTGTGGTGTGGTGTGGTGTGGCTCTATGTGGTGTGGTGTGGTGTGGTTTGGTGTGGTGTGGTGTGGTGTGGTAGGGTGGGGTGGGGTGTGGTGGGGTGTGGTGTGGTGTGGTGTGGTGTGGTGTGGTGTGGTGTGGTGTGGTGTGATGTGGTT